>VWZO01002105.1:156793-184608 GCA_013396975.1 Bucco capensis
GGGGCAGAAGCTCTGCCACCCCAAAGAGGGACACCTGGCCCAAAGAGGACCCAGCAGGGCCTTGCTTGTCCCTGCAGATGCATCTAAAGCAAGAAGGAGCTGAGCTCAGGTGCCTCTCTTGCCAGCAGCCCAACCCAAGCCTGGAGCAGGCAGAAGGAGGCTGGGGCTGTTTGCTGATGGGGCAGGGCCCCCCACCTCCCCTCCCCCTGCCTGCTTTCTCTTGCAGGAGGAGCCTCTAGAGCCCTGCAGGACCCTTATAGAGGGAGGAGAGGTCCCTGAAGGTGACCCTGCCACCACCTCCCTCCCCAGCCCACCCCTGAGGCTCTGATTTGCTCTGCTGGCTTGGATCTAAGCAAGCTGTGTGTATGCTGCCAGGGGGTGGGCAGGGAGCAGCCCGGGGGTTAAAGCCACCAAGATTCACCCCTGCAGCTCATCCATGCTAAGCCCACTCCTCCAGCAGCTTGCCCAGGATCCCCTCCAGGTGCCTTGGGAATCTCTGTACCCCAGGAGACTCCCCAAGCTCTCTGGGCAGCCTGGGCCAGGGCTCTGCACCCTCACAACAAACAAGTGGAGATGGAAGCTCCTGGCTTGCAGTGTGTGCCCATTGCCACGTGTCCTAGTGCTGGGCACCACTGAGAGGAGTCTAACTCCAGCCTCTGGACACCTTCCCTTCAGATCCTAACATGGAGCAGCTCCCCTCTGGCTCTGCTCTGCTCCAGGGCTCTCAGCCTTTCCTCCTCTTGGACCTGCTAGCAAAACCTCCAACACCTCCCCATGCCATAAGCTGGAGTGCTTCCCTGCACCTTGCATCCCTCCTGGGCTGGCCCAGCTCTAACGTCCCACAGGAGCTCCACAGCTGCTGCTTCAGATAAAGAGACAAGCAGCAGAGCTGCTGCCTTGGATAAGGAGCTGGGAGAAGAGTGCTCCCTGGGCTCCTGCTTGAGGTCCTGCTCGTGGTGGAGCTCTTGTTCATGGCAGTTGACGGTGAAGGTTCCCAGGATGCTGGAGAGATCCTGTCCATGGCAGAAGTGCCAGGCATGCTGGAGGTCTCACTGGCTCTGGAAGTTCCATGCAGGGTGGAGGTCCTGGAGCAAGAGAGAGCTCTGCCTGCTCTGATAAGAAGGTGCAGGTCCTCAGCCCAGGGGTGACAGCAGGGGACATTCCACCACGAGACAGCTCAGCCTCACATCTCACTAAAAATAGACTCTGGAGGACTGCAGGAGCTGAAGAACAAAGAGTTAGGAACATCTTGCCTGAGATGGAGGTGGCTCCATGGGGAACAACACCCACTCTGCTGCCTCCTTGATGAGCTATCCTCTCCTCCGTGACACAGGGAACACTCCCATGGAGGCTCCTCATCATCCTGCAATCCCTTTGGATTGCTGGGCTCATCCCCAGCAGGGCAGGGAGGGGATTGTGCCTCTGGGCAGAGCTCAGCTGCAGGGCTGGGGACACCTCTGGAGTGCTCAGCACAGCACACACATGGAGCTGCTGGAGCAGGGACACAGGAGAACACAAAGGTGATCCAAGAGCTGGAAGCTCTCTGCTTGGAGGGCAAGCTGAGAGAGTTGGGCTTGTGCAGCCTGGAGAAGAGAAGGTTCCAAGGAGAGCTTCTTGTGGCCTTTCAGTGCTTAAAGGATCTAGGAGAAAGATGAGGAGAGACTTTGGAGCTGTTGGGACAGGATAAGGGGAGATGGTTTGGAACTGGAAGAGGAGATGGAGACTGGATAAAAGGATGATATGTTTGACACTGAGGATGCTGAGATCCTATCCCAGATTGCTCAGAGAGGTGGGAGATGTCCCGTTCATCCCTGTGCCCATCTCAGCTCAGGTTGGTTGGTGCTGGGAGCATCCTGCTCCAGCTGCAGATATCCCTGCAGCAGGTTGGCTAGATCACATTCCAAGGTCTCTTCCCACCCATCTCACTCCGTGATTCCAGGACCAAAGGCTGCGATTTTCTACCACGACCCGTGGCACCTTCTATATTTATTTTCCTTAGTGCCAAATCACCCTTTTTTCCCCCCAAAATGACCGTTTTTCCCTGAGCTGCAGACCCCAGCGCTTTCCTGCGTGGGAAAGGAAAGGTAGCGCTCCCTGGG
The DNA here is from genome assembly GCA_013396975.1 of Bucco capensis. Classification (NCBI taxonomy): domain Eukaryota; kingdom Metazoa; phylum Chordata; class Aves; order Piciformes; family Bucconidae; genus Bucco; species Bucco capensis. Next base: position 158,893 of record VWZO01002105.1, read on the forward strand.
CTCTGCCAGCAGAGGGCGCTGCGGGGCACGGGAACTCGTGCGCCAGAGCTCCCTCTGCTGGACACAACTCCAATGGCACCAGGCAGGCAGCGGCAGGCAGGGGCAGCCAGGGTTTGCAAGGAGGGTTTGAAGGCAGGAACAGGCAGAAGCAGACAGGAACAAGCAGGGTTTGCAGGCAGGAACAGCCACGGTTTGCAGGCAGCAGCAGGTAGGAGGAGGCAGGGTTTCCAAGGAGGGTTTGCATCTAGGAACAGGCAGGAACAGGCAGGGTTTGCAAGGAAAGTTTGCAGGTAGGAGCAGGTAGGAGCAGGCAGAGTTTGCAGGCAGGAGCAGGCAGGATTTGCAGGCAGCAGCAGGCAGGAGCAGGCAGGGTTTGCAAGGAGGGTTTGCATCTAGGAACAGGCAGGAACAGGCAGGGTTTGCAGGCAGGAGCAGGCACAGTTTGCAAGGAAAGTTTGCAGGCAGGATTTGCAGGCAGGAGCAGGCAGGGATTGCAATCCCTGNCAGGTTGGCTAGATCACATTCCAAGGTCTCTTCCCACCCATCTCACTCCGTGATTCCAGCACCAAAGGCTGCGATTTTCTACCACGACCTGTGGGACCTTCTATATTTATTTTCCTTAGTGCCAAATCACCCTTTTTTCCCCCCAAAATGACCGTTTTTCCCTGAGCTGCAGACCCCAGCGCTTTCCTGCGTGGGAAAGGAAAGGTAGCGCTCCCTGGGCTCTGCCAGCAGAGGGCGCTGCGGGGCACGGGAACTCGTGCGCCAGAGCTCCCTCTGCTGGACACAACTCCAATGGCACCAGGCAGGCAGCGGCAGGCAGGGGCAGCCAGGGTTTGCAAGGAGGGTTTGAAGGCAGGAACAGGCAGAAGCAGACAGGAACAAGCAGGGTTTGCAGGCAGGAACAGCCACGGTTTGCAGGCAGCAGCAGGTAGGAGGAGGCAGGGTTTCCAAGGAGGGTTTGCATCTAGGAACAGGCAGGAACAGGCAGGGTTTGCAAGGAAAGTTTGCAGGTAGGAGCAGGTAGGAGCAGGCAGAGTTTGCAGGCAGGAGCAGGCAGGATTTGCAGGCAGCAGCAGGCAGGAGCAGGCAGGGTTTGCAAGGAGGGTTTGCATCTAGGAACAGGCAGGAACAGGCAGGGTTTGCAGGCAGGAGCAGGCACAGTTTGCAAGGAAAGTTTGCAGGCAGGATTTGCAGGCAGGAGCAGGCAGGGATTGCAATCCCTGCCCAGCAGCAGCACTCACCTGTGCCTAGCAGGGAGAGCAATTCCCTTCTCCATGTCCACGTGCAGGGGTTGGGATTTGGGAAGGAGTGGGGGGAGCTCTCCCTGCTCCTCCCATGGAGCTTTCCTGCCAAAGGGAAGATGCCTCTGGAAGCTGCTGCCTGTGCCTGCTCCTGCTGCTCATTCCACTCGGGAGCTGCTTTATCTCTCCACGTGGCTCTTCCATTGGGACAAAGTCCTTCTTCCTGGACTTTGCCCAGCCAGCTGTCCCCACAGCCTAGGGATGTGCATCCAGCAGGGAATTGTAGGGTGGGAGCATCTGGGAAGCTAAAGGAGCAGAGAGAGGGAGGGGAAAATGCCTTCCTCATCCTGAGAGGAAAGAATGCAGCTGGCTCAGGGATAGCATTCCCAAGGCTCCCTCTTTGCATTCCTCCTTTTCTAGGGTTAGTGCTGCCTCAGAATTCCCTAGGGAGAGCTTCTGGTGGCTTTTCAGGATTAAAGGAGCCTAGAAGAAAGATAAGGAGAGACTTTGGAGCTGTTGGGACAGGATAAGGGGAGATGGTTTGGAACTGAAAGAGGAGATGGAGAGTGGAAAAAAGGAATGGATTTTGGATGCTGAGGATGCTGAGATCCTATCCCAGGATGCCCAGAGAGGTGGGAGATGTNAGCAGGCAGGAACAAGCAGGGTTTGCAGGCAGGAGCAGGCAGGATGAGCAGGCAGGATTTGCAGGCAGGAGCAGGCAGGGATTGCAATCCCTGCCCAGCAGCAGCACTCACCTGTGCCTAGCAGGGAGAGCAATTCCCTTCTCCATGTCCACGTGCAGGGGTTGGGATTTGGGAAGGAGTGGGGGGAGCTCTCCCTGCTCCTCCCATGGAGCTTTCCTGCCAAAGGGAAGATGCCTCTGGAAGCTGCTGCCTGTGCCTGCTCCTGCTGCTCATTCCACTCGGGAGCTGCTTTATCTCTCCACGTGGCTCTTCCATTGGGACAAAGTCCTTCTTCCTGGACTTTGCCCAGCCAGCTGTCCCCACAGCCTAGGGATGTGCATCCAGCAGGGAATTGTAGGGTGGGAGCATCTGGGAAGCTAAAGGAGCAGAGAGAGGGAGGGGAAAATGCCTTCCTCATCCTGAGAGGAAAGAATGCAGCTGGCTCAGGGATAGCATTCCCAAGGCTCCCTCTTTGCATTCCTCCTTTTCTAGGGTTAGTGCTGCCTCAGAATTCCCTAAGGAGAGCTTCTGGTGGCTTTTCAGGATTAAAGGAGCCTAGAAGAAAGATAAGGAGAGACTTTGGAGCTGTTGGGACAGGATAAGCGGAGATGGTTTGGAACTGAAAGAGGAGATGGAGAGTGGAAAAAAGGAATGGATTTTGGATGCTGAGGATGCTGAGATCCTATCCCAGGATGCCCAGAGAGGTGGGAGATGTCCCATTCATCCCTGTGCCCATCCCAGCTCAGGTTGGTTGGAGCTGGGAGCATCCTGCTCCAGCTGCAGATATCCCTGCTGCCTGCAGGAGGTTGGATAGATGAGCTGGAAAGCTTCTTCCCACCCAAACCATTCCCTGCTCCTCCAATTGCTGGCTTTAGGAATGCAGAGGTAGGGATGCTGTGCTCCAGGATGGAAAGCATGGAAGCTGAGCTGGCTGGAAAGAGGGAGGCCAGCCAGGGAAAGCCCTGGGGTCACCTCAGTGGCACAGGGATTGCTGGAGCAGAGGATGCCCCTGGGAATGTGCAAGCTGGGAATGTGCAAGCTGGGAATGTGCAAGCTGGCAGTTGCTTTGCAGAGCTGAGCACAGCAATGGGCAGGGAGGGGAATGCTCCCAGGGAATGCTCCCTGGAATGTAGGGCAGGGGGACAGCATGGCTAGGGGATAGCTGGGAATATGGCTAAAGGATAGCTGGGAGCATGGCTGGGGAATTGCTGTGGGATAACTGGGAACGTGGCTGGAGAATGGCTGAGGGATAACTGGGAACGTGGCTGGGGAATGGCTGAGGGATAACTGGGAATATGTCTGGGGGATAGCTGGGAACATGGCTAGGGGAGAGCTGGGAATCTACATGGAAATAGCTGGGAAGATGGCTGGGAGAATGACTAGGGATTGGCTGGGGGATAGCTGGAAATATGACTGGGAAATGGCTGGGAGCATGGCTGGGAATATGACTGGGGGATAGCTGGGAATATGGGGGATAGCTGGGAACACAACTGGGGGCTAACTGGGAATATGGCTGGGAATATGACTGGAGGATAGGTGGGAGCATGGCTGGGAATATGGCTAGGGGATAGGTGGAAACATGGCTGGAAAATGGCCGGGAATATGGCTGGGAACATGGGGAATAGCTGGGAAAATGAATGGGGAATAGCTGGTAACATGGCTAAAGGATAGCTGGGAGCTTGGCTGGGGAATGGCTGCGGGATAGCTGGGAATATGACTGGATGATGGCTGGGAACATGGCTGGGGAATAGCTGGGAACATGGCTAGGGGATAACTGGGAACATGGCTAGGGGATAACTGGGAATATGACTGGGGAATAGCTGGGAACATGGCTGGGAATATGACTGGGGGATGGCTGAGAACACAGGGAATAGCTGGGAATATGACTGGGGGATAACTGGGAATATGGCTGGGAATGGCTAGGGACACTAGTGGACATCTCCTAAACCCCTCAGGATTTAATCCAAGTCACCTTGGAACCACCAAAGAGCTAAACCCCAGAGAATATGGATGGGGATGGAGCTTTGCCAGCATGGAATTGCCAAGCTCCCTTCTCCTATCCCAAGGCAGCTCCTGAATCCCAGTCTGTGCCATACTGAAGGCTTTGGGTCTTGCAAGCATCCTCCTTATCCTGGTTGGATTGGGAAAGGCAGGCTGGAAGAGCAGGAGGGGGAAGCCAAGAGCCCAGGCTCTGTTTTGGCAGGGGATGAAAGGAAAGCTTGAGCAGCAGCTGCTAGCTGGGAGCCAGACTGCAGCTCCCACTCCATCCCAAACTCCCGCAGCATGCATCCCAAGGATTCACAGCCACCTTCTGTAAAGCAGGGTGCATCCTTCTGGAAGCTAAAAGGAAGGGAAAACTCTCCCTAGATAGGGTTAGAGCATTGCCTGCTCCCAGGGAACAACAACAAAAAAAGGGAGGATAAAGCTCAAGCCCAAAGCCTCCAGCTGCTTGTCAGTTGCCTTGCAGGCAGCTTGTGCTCCATGGCTTGATCCCAGCTGGAGCTGCCAGCTCCAAGCTGAGCTCTCTCTCTCTCTCTCTCTCTCTCCTCTCTCTCTGTTGGTGAGCAGAGGCTCAAGTTGCTAATAGAGCTCTGAGCAAATTAAGTGAGCTTAATTGGGAGAGTTCAGCAGACAATGGTCCCACCTGTTCCACATCCCTGCTGCCATCTGCCATCCCTCCACCTGATGCAAAAGAAGCTTCCCCCCCCCCTTCCTTCCCCCTTTTCCCTCCTCCTTTCTCCCAGGGCATCCTCTCCAGCAGGACAATGGGCTGAGCTGAGGGAGCATAGGCAAGCTTTGGGAAGCTTTGCCTGCTGTGGGCAACACAGGCAAAGGGATTCTGAACTCACTAAGTTTATTCTGCCTCCCAGCTTTCCTTTTCCAAGTGGTTAACTCCATGATCCACAGCAGCACACAGGCTAGGGAAGGCTCAGGTTAGAGATTAGGAGGAATTTTTTTCCTGGAGAGGGTGCCCAGGTTGGTGGTGGAGTCACCGTTCCTGGAGGGGTTCAAAAAAGCATGGAGATGAGATGCTGAAGGGTTGATCTCCAAGCATAACCATTCCATAATCCCCCTGGAAATGTGGCTGCTGCTGTTTAGCAGGAAAACCCCACCACAAGCCAACCTTTCCAGATGCCTCTGAGGGAACCATCCCAAATCCAAGCCTGAGCTCTAGGAGCCATTGGGCCTGTGCCAGTTTGCCAGCTTAGGTTGGGCAAGGCTTTTTTTGGCACTGGCAAGCAGGAGGATGGAGGCTTTGAGGTGTGACAGCTGAGCAAGCTTGATCTTTGACACAGCTCCCATTAGGAGCAATCCTCCCTGGAGGTCTGAGACAGGCCATCTGGCAGCAAAAAGGAAGTTCCTGGAGAAACCCCAAGTTGACTTGGAAACCTTGCAGAGGGAGCTGGGGAGGGTGAGGGGCTGCCAGCTGGCCTAGGTGGGGAGGGGGGGGGCTGGGTGAGCAGTGGGCTCAGACATCCATAGATTAGCTAAGTCAGCAGCAGCAGCAGAGGGAAGTTGAGCTGCAGAGAGGACTTAGGGCTCTGGGTGATGTGGAGCATTGATTTGATTGATGTGGAGATTGAATTGATTAGGTTGGGAGAGACCTCCAAGAGCATCAAGTGCAACCATGAACCAGCACTGCCAGTTCACCACTGAGCCATGTCCCTCAGCAGCACAGCTCCAGAGCTTTGCAACCTCTCCAGGGATGGGGAATCCAGCACTGCCCTGGGCACACTGGACAACCCTTTCCATGAGGAAATTGTTCCTCATGTCCTGATGACATGAAGGCAGGAACAGGCAGGGTTTGCAGGCAGGAAGAGACAGGGTTTGCAGGCAGTCCATGGAGCTGGGAGCTTTGTGTGTGGCAGAGGTCTGGGCTGCTCTCTGTGCCACCAGCTATCTCCTTCCATCCTACACAGGCTCTCAACTGGCTCAGGATTCCTCTTTCCACCTCCAAACAGGTGGAAGAGCAGAAATAGGGATGGAAGTGGAGCCCTGGGGATCTGAAGGGCTATGGTTTGGATAAAGAGGGAAGGGAAAGGATGGGAAAGAAAGCTGCTCCTCTCTGCTCTGCACTAGTCCTGGCTCCAGCTTTGGGCTGCCCAGCTCCAGAGAGACAAGGAACTGCTGCAGAGAGTCCAGGGAGATGTGTGGCAGGAGGAAAGGCTGAGAGCCCTGGAAGCAGAGCAGAGCCAGAGGGGAGCTGCTCCATGCTGAGCAAGAGCTGAAGGGTGCAGGGGGCAAGAGGCTGGGGCCACACTCTGCTCAGGGGTGCCCAGGGCCAGGCCAAGGGGCAATGGGCACACACTGGATGCCAGGAGCTGCCCTTCCCGACCCTTTCCCGCCATCTGGCCACGCCCCCTCCCTCCGGCTAAGCCAATCAGCAGGCGCCGCTCCGCCTGTTCCCGGGAGTTCGGTCCCGGCCGTAAATCAGCAGCAGGGAGGCGCGGCTCATTTCCATGAACCAATAGGAAGGCAATATGCAAATAAAGACGACGCGGATTGGCTGGGCGCGGCCGGGATTACGCCCGCGGGGGAGCCTTTGTCCCGCAGAGGCAAGAGCGGCACGGAGCGTACCGGGAGCCGGGCCGGTCACCGGCTGCGGCCACCGGGACCCTGGCCGGTCACTGGCTGCAGGCACCACGATCTGCCCCGGCTATTAGTCACTGCCTTCAGCCACCAGCACCGATTAGCGATCAGCGGCTGCGCGCACCGGGATCTGCACCGGGCACCCAGAGCTGCTCCGCGGCTGCTGCACTATGACTCTGGAGGAGCTTCCTGGGGATCATCGCACCGCCGGGAGGTAAGGTCCGGGTAGAGGATACTAAGGATATCGCGGTGGAGTAGCGTCCCGTCTGCCGTTTGCCGGGGACGGCGGCGACCTGCCTGTGCTTGTCCCGGCGGCAGGATGGAGCAGGCGGGGGACGCGCTGGAGGAGGTGCTGAGCAAGGCGCTGAGCCAGCGGAGCCTCACCCTCGGCGTTTACGAGGCTGCCAAGCTGCTGAACGTGTGAGTGAAGCTCCCCTCAGCCCATCGCGGGGAAGCGACCCACCGCTTGCTTCTCACCCACTCCCCCCGGGACTCCTCGCTTTCTCTCTGTATGTATCCGCTAGGGACCCGGATAACGTGGTGCTGTGCTTGCTGGCTGCCGACGAGGAGGAGGCAGCAGACGCGGCCTTGCAGATCCACTTCACCTTGATCCAAGCCTTTTGCTGCGAGAACGACATCAACATCCTGCGGGTCAGCAACCCGGCTAGGCTGGCCCAGCTCCTGCTGCCTGCCACCGGCCCCGAGCCTGCCCCGGACCTTCATTGCGTCCTGGTCACGGTGAGCTGAGCCGCCGGGCACTCGCTGGGGCCTACAGCAGCTCCCTGCCTTGCTTTGGGCCTCCGGGATGCCGGTTCCGGTGTCTCGCCGAGGAGGGACAGGACCTCCCCGGAACCGGCTGGGCCTGGGGCATAGGGAGGGATGGGACAGAAGATCCTACCAAGAAGACCTCGGAGGGGCTCATGGAAACTCCTTTCCTTACTTTTTTGGTGGCTTCTTTCTGCACAACTTGGTCCCCCCAAGACCTCTGAGGGCTGAAGGAAACTCTTTCTCTTACTTCTTTGTGGCTTCTTTCTGCACGATCAGAGTCCCACCAAGACCTCTGAAGGTCTGTGAGAGTTCCACTGAACCTCTGAGGGTCTCATGGACCTCGGAGAAGTCAAAGAAATTCTGCTTTCTTCCTTGTTTTCATGGCTTATTCCTGCACAAGGATCCCAGCAGGACCTGCAAGGGCTCAAGGAAACTCTTGTTCTTACTTCTTGTGGTTTCTTCCTGCACCATGAGGATCTCTGAGGGCCCCACCAGACCTGCAAGGATCCTACTGGACCTCTGAAAGCCTCACCAGACCTACAAATGCTCAAGAAAATTCTTTTTCTTACTTTTTTTGTGTGGTTTTGGGGTTGTTGGTTTTTTTTTGACCTGGGGAGGATCCAACCAGACCTACAAGGACTCAAGGGAACTCTTCTTATTTTTCTGGTCTTTTTTTCTGCATGATCAAGCATCCCCCAGGACCTTGGAGTGCACAAGAAACCTTTTCCTCATTTTTGGGGGCTGTTTTTGGGTTTGTTTTCTGCATGCTGATGCTCCTGCAGGATCTGTGAGGCTCCAGAGCAACTCCCTTTAGCTTCTTTCTTTCTAGTTTAGGACTTTTCCCAGCATGATAAGGATCCTACCAAGCCTCCAAAAAATCCCCTTTTCCCCATTTTTTCCCCTTTAATTTTTTTTTTACCCTTTATTAACCCTTTTTGCTCCCCTCTGCCCTGCAGCCCAAGGCTGCCAAACTCCTCACATGGTTCTGGGGCTGCTTGGGTTGTTTGCCTCCCTCCTAATTTAAAGATGATTCATGCTCTTGGGTTCCTGCTGGGCTTTTTTTTTCTTTCCTCTCTCTCTTCTGAATTTTCTACTAGGTTTTGGGTTTTTTTGGTCTTGAATGTTCTGCTCTTTCTCTCCTGCATTTTTGCTCTTAATTTCTGCAGTGCTTTTTTGCTTCTGAATTATCTGCTGTGCTTTGTCCTTTCTTTTTTGCTCTGTTCCTTCTCCCCTCAGTTTTCTGCCCTTTCTCTCCTGGACTCTCTGCTCCCCTTTTTCTCTCCTGTGAACTCTCTGTTCCTTCTTCCCTGAATTTTCTGCTCTCCTTTTTCTCTCCTGGACATTTTGCTGTCCTTTTTCTCCCCTGAACTTTCTGCTCCCCTTTTTCTCTCCTGTGAACTTTCTGCTCTCCTTTTTCTCTCCTGAACGCTCTGCTCCTTCTACCCTGAATTTTCTGCTCCCCTTTTTCTCTCCCGGACTCTCTGCTCCCCTTTTTCTCTCCCGAATTTTCTGCTCCCCTTTTTCTCTCCCGAATTTTCTGCTCCCCTTTTTCTCTCCCGAACTCTCTCCTCCCCTCTTTCTCTCCTGAACTCTCTGCTCCTTCTCCTGTGAATTTTCTGCTCCCCTTTTTATCTCCTGAACTTTCTGCTCCTTCTCCCATAAATCTTCTGCTCCCCTTTTTCTCCCCTGAACTCTCTGCTCCCCCTTTTTCTCTCCTGAACTCTCTGCTCTCCTTTTTCTCCCCTGAACTCTCTGCTCTCCTTTTTCTCTCCTGGACTCTCTGCTCCCCCTTTTTCTCCCCTGAACTCTCTGCTCCCCTTTTTCTCCCCTGAACTCTCTGCTCCCCTTTTTCTCCCCTGAACTCTCTGCTCCTTTTTCCTCTCCTGAATCTTCTGCTCCCCCTTCTCTCCCCTGAACTCTCTGCTCCTTCTCCTGTGAACTTTCAGCTCTCCTTTTTCTCTCCTGGACTTTCTGCTTGGCTCTTTTTCTCCTGAATTCTCTGCTCTGCTTTTCTCTCTTGAACTTTCTGCTCGGCTTTGTCCTCGGAGGTTTTTCTGCTGTGTTTTCTCTCTCTCTGCTGCCTTGTTTATGCTCCTCTTGCTGACCTCTTGGCCTGTGTTGCAGAACCCCCACGCCTCGCAGTGGAAGGATCCAGCGCTGAGCCAGCTGATGTGTTTCTGCCGGGAGAGTCGTTACATGGATCAATGGGTGCCGGTGATCAACCTCCCGGAGCGGTGACCACTGCTCCAGCTCCTCCAGGGACCACACACTCAACCCCAATTGCACTGAAGCTTGTGGCTTTGGTTGTTTTTTTTTGTTTTGCTTTTATCCTTCTATATTTTTCCTTCTTTTTTTTGTTTTTTTTTTTTGGCAAGACTTAGTAGCAAGTTGCTCAGGAATTAACTCCCTTGCCCTGAGAGAGGAGAAAAGGGAGAAGAAAACACCCAAAAGCAAGCAAAAAAAAAAAAGGAGTAGGATGTTGTGATGGATGTAGGATGGAGAGAGAGAGAGAAAAAGCAGCTTGGAAAAGAGGATGAGGAGCAGTGCTGCCAGAGGAAGGAGCCCTGCCTAAGATGGGGAGGTGGAAATCTTCCCAACACTTCCCATCAGGGGAAGTTTGGTTCTTTTTTCAAACAGTTTCTGGTTTTCTTCGAGCCAAAAAAAAAAAGCCAACCAACTCCAACAGGTTCCTAGAAACATTTGTATTGTATTTTGAGTGAATGCTCAAGTTTTTATGCTCAGAGAATATACTAAGTTATTTTATGATGAAGAAGAAAAAAAGAAGAATTAATTATTTATACTTGGGGAGAGGTTGGAGAAGCAGGATTTTTGCTTGGAAGCAGTTGGTTGCTCTGCAAGCAGCTGCCTGGTACCTAGTGAGCTGCTACAAGCAGCTGGCTGACGAAATAATTAGTTGAAATGAAATCGTTTTGGGGAGCTTTTTGTTGTTGTTCTTTTTGGAAATAAAAAGTTTCAACTGAAAACTCTTGGTCCTGGGGGATTTTTATATATATATATATATGGAATGGTTGTTAGTTCCTTTGACAGCTGCTTCCTTGTCCTGGCCAAGGGCAAGGTCCTGTTGTGCTGGTGCAGGCTGGTTGAGTCCTGGCCCCTCCCAAGCCATTAAGCAGCTGCTTTGCTGCAGGAAATGGTGGAAAGGTTTAAGTTCTCCTGAAGGTTGCAGCAGAGTTGAAAGGAGAAGAAAAAAACATGGAGAAAGCAGCAGGTCAAGAGATTCAAGCCTCAGCTGGCTTGGAAACTTCACCATTCCTCTCCAAGAAATCAAGTTAGGGTTGGAAGGGAGCTCTAGGGATCATCCTCCCCTCCCCAGCAGCTTGCCCAGGATCCCCTCCAGGTGGAACCTCTCCAGCCCAGGAGACTCCCCAAGCTCTCTGAGCAGCCTGGGCCAGGGCTCTGCACCCTCACAACAAACAACTTGCTCCTCCTTGCTTCCAATTGGTGCCAGAACTCTCCTATTCAGCAGGAAAACAGCTTGCCTGGTGCTGCTGCTGCTGCCAGGAGCCTTGCACCACCCCCACAGCCTGGGGACACGCGTGACCTACATCAGGGAGCCCTAATTGCATGTGTGTGTGTGCTGCAGCTCAGCATGCAGCAGGACAGGCCTGGGGTGGACCTGCTGCAAAGCAGCTCTGCTGAGAAACACTTAGAAGTGCTAGGGGACAAGTTCTCCAGGAGCTAGCAACATTCTCTTGTGGCCAAGAAGGCCAACAATGTGTGAGCAGGAGGGCAAGGGAGCTTCTCCTCTGCTCTACCATAGTCCTGGCTCCAGCTCTGGGATTCCCAGCTCCAGAGAGACAAGGAACTGCTGCAGAGAGTGCAGGGAGATGCTGAGGGCACTGGAGCATCCCTGGCAGGAGGAAAGGCTGAGAGCCCTGGAGCAGAGCAGAGCCAGAGGGGAGCTGCTCCATGTTAGGATCTGAAGGGAAGGTGTCCAGAGGCTGGAGTTAGACTCCTCTCAGTGGTGCCCAGCACTAGGACACATGGCAATGGGCACACACTGCAAGCCAGGAGCTTCCATCTCCACTTGTTTGTTGTGAGGGTGCAGAGCCCTGGCCCAGGCTGCCCAGAGAGCTTGGGGAGTCTCCTGGGGTGCAGAGATTCCCCCTGGAGTGGATCCTGGACTAGATGATCTCCAGAGCTCCCTCCCAACCTTTACCATGATGAGCTAGCTTGTCTGTGGCTCCTTTACAGTGACACTGGAAGTGTGTCACTGTGTCCCCAGCAGGACAGATGCCCCAGGGGTTGCCAGCCCAGGACCAGTTCTCCCACTGCCCTGATGCACAGGCCAAGCCAAGCAGCTCCAGCCCCAGGCCAGCTCACCTGGGCCATGTCCAGCACGTAGCTCAGGAGCAGGCCGCTGCTGTCCTTGGCCCCAGGAGAGTAGGAGAAGCTTTCCAGCTCATCTATCCAACCTCCTGCAGGCAGCAGGGACATCTACAGCTGGAGCAGGATGCTCCCAGCCCCAACCAACCTGAGCTGGGATGGGCACAGGGATGAATGGCACATCTCTGGGCAACCTGGGACTGGATCTCACCACCCTCAGCATCAAAAATCCCTTCCTACTCTCTAGTCTCCATCTCCTCTATCAGTTCCAAACCATCTCCCCTTATCCTGTCCCAACAGCTCCAAAGTCTCTCCTCATCTTTCTCCTATATCCTTTAAGCACTGAAAGGCCTCAAGAAGTTCTCCCTGGAGACTTCTCCTCTCCAGGCTGCACAAGGAGGTCTGGGCAGGCTCAGACATGCTAGCTGCACAAGACAAAAAAAAGGGGGTGGTTTTTCTCTGAACATACTATTTTTAGCTGCATTGTTCTGGCATTTCAAGAGCAAGCAGAGCCCAAGCTGGGGGAAAAATCCTGTTGGATGTCACTTCAGCAGCAGTAATGTCTGATAGTGAGGGGGGAAAAATTAGTTCTGTCTGAACATAACCCATGGCAATCCAGCTCTGGGGGATCTTTTCCCCTCCAGCAGCTGCTCTGTTGTTGCTCTTTGGATGGATGGATCAGTCACAGCTTTGGAATTGCAATGAATGGCAAGTATGTCCAATTCTAGCTTCAACAGAAGCTGCTGAAGCTCTAGGTTCTTCCTCAGCTCCATCCTCACACTCCAAAATCACCTGGGGCTGGCCCCAAGGGCACCTGGCCCAGCACATAGCTGTGCACACAAACACTCTATGAGCGTCACAGAGCACACTCATAGACTGGTTTGGGTGGGAAAGGACCTTGGAATGTCATTTATCCAACCTCCTGCAGGCAGCAGGGATATCTGCAGCTAGAGCAGGATGCTCCCAGCTCCAAACAAGCTGAGCTGGGATGGGTTCAGGGCTGAATGGGACATCTTCCATCTCTCTGGGCAACCTGGGACAGGATCTCACCACACAAAGGGTGAAACAATTCTTCCTTCTCTCTAGTCTCAATCTCCTCTTCCAGTTCCAAACCATCTCCCCTTGTCCTGTCCCAACAGCTCCAAAGTCTCTCCTCAGCTTTCTCCTAGGCTCCTTTAAGCACTGAAAGGCCACAAGAAGCTCTCCCTGGAGCCTTCTCCTCTCCAGGCTGCACAAGCCCAACTCTGAGAGCTCCCATCCCTGCTGTGTCCTCCTGTATCCCTGCTCCAGCAGCTCCATGTCTCTGCTGTGTCCTCCTGTGTCCCTGCTCCAGCAGCTCCATGTCTGTGCTGTGCTGAGCACTCCAGAGTTATCCCCAGAGCAGAGCAGAGCCACAATTCCCTCCCTGCCCTGCTGGGGATGTTGCTTTCTGAGCTTTGAGCACACATTACCACCTTCATCTCCAGCTTTTTCCCCCCATCAGTATCCCCAAATCCTTCTCCACAGAGCTGCTTCCCAGCCTGGATTGACACCAGGGCATAAATCTGCTAGGAAAGCTTCTAGATGCATCCAGACAGAGTAGAGAGAGAGAAAGGCTTTGTTTATTTTGTATGTGTATAAAATCAGTTGCTGGCTAGAGAGTCTCTCCAGAGCAGAGCTGCAGAACTAACTCCTCTGGAGAGCATTTGGCATCTGAACCCTTGAGAAAGGGATTGGTTTGTAAAAAAGGAGCCAAATTCTGGCTCCCTGCACACAGTGGAATTAGGATTGGGAAGGAGGGAAGCAGCCTCCAGCCCAGCACCAAGCTGGGCAGCACCAGCCTCCAGCTTCTCATTCTCTTGCCAGGGTTTTGGATCCTTACCATGGAGCTTTGGGTTCTTTCCATAGCTATTTTTGTTATCCTAACATTGAGTTTTTGGCTCTTCTGACATGGTTTTAGCTCCTAACCCAGAGGTTTAGTTGGGAGAGAGCTTGTGGAGTGTCCTGGGGTGGAGAGATTCCCAAGGCACCTGGAAGGGATCCTGCTGGAGCAGCAGAGCTCTGGTGATCTCTTCCAAGCTATGAATTATCTCTACTTCTTGATGCTTTAGGTTCTAGAGGTGAAAAACCCTGACAAGAGAATCCAGCAGGAGGAAGGCTGCACTCCTGGCTCTCCTCAATCCCTCTTCCAGGGAGATTTTTAGCCAGATAATGCACTTGGGAAAGCAGCCAACTGCTCCCAGTGCAGGTTCTCCCCACTTCCCTGCATATATCATGTATAAAACCCAGGAAAATTAAATGTAAACCCACTGATTCTCAATCCATTTCAACCCCTTTGTGAAGCTCAGGCACCTTTGGTCTTGGTTTGTGTGGAAGGTGAAAAAGAAAAGGTGGCACCAGCAAGGATAAAAGCTCCCAAAACTGGTCCTGCTGGCTACAAACCCCCATGCCCCTTGGAAAAGAAGTGAATTCATTGGGAAAGCTAACAAAGAGAAAAAAGAAAAGCTTCCAGAAAATGATTGCTAACTGCCTGGGAGAAGAGCTAGCTGCTCTGAGGACCTGCTGGTACCTTCCAGGGGAGTTTTGGCCAGGTTGGCTGTGCCCAGAGGAGCTGGAGGCAGGGAAGAACTGCTGCTCTCCTACAATAAAATGCAGGTCTTCTTGTCCTTGAAAGGGTTTTCCGAAGCAGGGATGCCCATTAGCAAGGGATCTTTCTTGGCATGTTCTTCACAATAGAGCATTAGGTCTGCTGATGCTTTGGATACCTGCAGGAGGCAAGGGAAGAACAAAAAAAACACCATGGAATGATATTTCAGAACATTATGGAGTGGTTTGGGTGAGAAAGGATCTTGGGAGGTCTTCTAGTCAACCTCCTGCAGGTAGCAGGGCTATCTGCAGCTAGAGCAGGATGCTCCCAAATCCAAACAATCCGAGCTGGGATGGGCACAGGGATGAATGGGATATCTCAGGGCAACCTGGCACAGGCTCTCAGCATCCTCAGGGCTAACAATTTCTTCTTTACATCTTCTTACTTTCCCCATCATTTACACAATCCCAGAATTCAGCATGGGGAGGGTTGGAAGGGAGCTCTGGGGATCACCTCCAGGTGCCTTGGGAATCTCTCCAGCCCAGGAGACTCCCCAAGCTCTCTGGGCAGCCTGGGCCAGGGCTCTGCACCCTCACAACAAACAAGTGGAGGTGGAAGCTCCTGGCTTGCAGTGTGTGCCCATTGCCATGTGTCCTAGTGCTGGGCACCACTGAGAGGAGTCTAACTCCAGCCTCTGGACACCTTCCCTTCAGATCCTAACATGGAGCAGCTCCCCTCTGGCTCTGCTCTGCTCCAGGGCTCTCAGCCTTTCCTCCTGCCAGGGATGCTCCAGTGCCCTCAGCATCTCCCTGCACTCTCTGGTTGTCCAGGATCAGAAAGCACACACACACACTCTCACTCTGTTATCCTATCACCCTCCAGATCCCACCAGGAGAGGTGAAGAAGGATATCCTCTTACCTTTATCCTTTCTATGGAAGCTTCTAGCCTTAACTGCTGCACAGTCCTTCTGGCCTGGGTGATGTTGTTGGTGCTTCCAGCTGTTTTGCCAGACATTTTCAGCCAAGCAGGGAAGTTCTGTTTGGAAAGACAAGTGGAGGTTAGGTTTTCCCAGCACCGGTTTGGCCACACACAGGACATGCCGCAAAAAAAAAGTGGCTTTTTAGTCTCATTTCTTTGCACAACAGCTCAGCAAGTGATGTTCTGCATCCCAAACAAGCTCCAGGAGAAAGGCACTGAGCTCTGGTGTATCCATGGCTTTACCAATGGGTTTATTCCAAGCTGGAAGGTGAGCAGCAGCACCCCACTTGCACAGGGACACAGAATCCTTTCTCCAGGGGATGTGTTTGCTGGCTGAAGAGGAAGAGGAAAAGAAGAAGGCAAAGCCTAGAGATGCTCTCCTGGCTGCTGGCAGCTCCAGTGTGGCCAACACTGCCAGTTCATCACTATCCCATGTCCCTTATCTCCACAGCTTTACAACCCCTCCAGGGATGGGGAATCCACCACTTCCCTGGGCAGACTCTTCCAGGCCTGGACAACTCTTTCCATGAGGAAATTATTCCTCATCTCCAACCTAAACCTCCCCTGGCACAACTTTTAGTCTTTTCAACACGCTGCTGCCTAGTCCTCAGATCTTCCCTGCTCCTGCTGCTCCAGGCACAGGTCCTGTCCTTCCAGCAGCAGTGAAGAAGGGATGGGAAACAGGGATGTGCAGCAGGCAGGATGCTCCTAAGGGCTTGGATCTTCTGGGAAAAGGGTGCATGGCTCCTGCTTGGCCCAGGATACTCATAGCCACCAGGAAGCCTCATCCCTGCTCTCCATGACCCCCGGGCTGGGAGCTGGATGCTTGGCAAAGCCTCTGGCACAATGCCCTGCTCCAGAGGCAAATGCAGCTGGATGGAGATGCTTCCTGCTGCCCTGTGTGCTGCCAGGCAAGCCTGCAATGCCAGTGGGGAATGCTGCAGCTGAACTCTTCCCTTCCTTAGGAAAAGTCTCAGTCCTCATTTTGCCAGCTAGTTAGCTCTGTTAATAAGTGAGATGGTCCAAAGAAAACCCCAAAAACCCACCCAGATAAACCCAAACAAAAACTAAACCCCAAAGCATAACAGCTGAGAATGAAATTGCTGTGTTTCCTCCTCCTGAAAGCAAAACAGCAGCAGCATTACTTTAATAGTCCTTCTAAGGTTACTAAACTAGCTCCAGAGAGATTTACAAGCAACTAGGTCAGCAGCCAAGGATCTTATTTGCCCTGGGAAGCTGCTGGGGCCAGGAGTTGCCTTCAGATAACTTGCTGGGGCAGGGATGTGTCCCAGGAGGAAGAAGTCACCACTGGTTTGGGGAGAGCATCACTCTAGGAAGCAAGGTGGGGTGCTGAGAGCAAAGGTATCCTGAGAGCTCAACTTGGGCCACCCCTCTGCTCATCAGGAGCTCTCATGGCTCCCAGCACTCACAGACACAACTGTTTAGTCTCTGTTAGACTCACAGAGGAGTTTGGGTGGGAAGAGACCTTGGAATGTCATCTAGCCAACCTCCTGCAGGCAGCAGGGACATCTACAGTTAGAGCAGGATGCTCCCAGCTCCAAACAACCTGAGCTGGGATGGGCACAGGGATGAATGGCACATCTCTGGGCAACCTGGGATAAGATCTCAGCATCCTCAGCGTCAAAAATATCTTCCTTCTCTCTAGTCTCCATCTCCTCTTTCAGTCCCAAACCATCTCCCCTTATCCTGTCCCAACAGCTCCAAAGTNAGAATCACAGCCACACCAAACAGGTGGAGTTGCCTTGCTTCCCTAGGAAAAAAAAAGCCACCTATTTTTCCAGGCCTTGCCCTATTTCTGGCAGAAAGGAGGTTAGGAGGCAGCAGGAGCTCAGAGTAACCTCAAGCAGAGCTCCAACTGGGCTAATTAAACACCCAGGCCATCTTTTTCTTGCCCTCTTTTCTATCCAGGATTTAGAAACCACCTGCTGAGTGAAATGTAATTACATCTGCAGGCAGGGAATGGTCCAGCAGCTCTGCCTCACACAGAGCTCCCAATTCCTTCTGCTTATATAAATAAGGCAGCTCAGGCTGCAGCTCCCAAATCTAGGGAGCAGCTCAAGAAAGGTCCAGCAGCTAGCTCCTGGGGAAGGAAAGCAACTCCAAGCTGGAGATGGACAAAACACACAAGGATAACACTAACAACTAACAGCTAAGGCACTGATCTACTCCCAGCAGAGGTTAGGGAGATGCTGAGGGCACTGGAGCATGTGTGGCAGGAAGAGGAAAGGCTGAGAGCCCTGGGGAGCAGAGCAGAGCCAGAGGGGAGCTGCTCCATGCTGAGCAAGAGCTGAAGGGTGCAGGGGGCAAGAGGCTGGGGCCACACTCTGCTCAGGGGTGCCCAGGGATAGGAGCAACAGGCACACACTGGAAGCCAGGAGCTTCCATAAGGAGCAAGTTGTTTGTTGTGAGGGTGCAGAGCTGCCCAGAGAGCTTGGGGAGTCTCCTGGGGTGGAGAGATTGCACCTGGAGGGGATCCTGGGATGGATGATCCCCAGAGCTCCCTTCTAACCCTCACCATGCTGGGATTTGACAGTTAGGAAGCCAGGCTATCCAGTGGAAGAGCTGGTGTGGAACAAGGCCAGGGTGAGCAGCTCTGCTCTGTCACACCCATTGCTGCCTATCCCTAGAGCAGCACACTCCAGGAAGGCTCCTGATCACATCCATCCCTTCCTGCTTAGCACAAGTGTGCTGAGGAGCAGCTGAGGGCACTGGGCTTGCTGAGGAGGCTCAGGGGAGACCTTCTCCCTCTCTGCAAGGAGCTTGGAGTAAGTCCTGCAGAAGTTCTCCATGCTCTCCAGCACTGGGAACTCCTCTCCTAGGTGTCACCCTAATTAGAAAGCACTGGCAGGAGGAGCAAGCCACGTTCCACACTCCTCCTGCTCCAACCAGTTGCTCTGCTGGGAGAAGGGAACACTTCCTCCAGCTAAGCCAGCTCCTTCACCTCTCTCCCAGCATCCCAAAGTTGTACCAGTTGCTCTGGTTATGCAGCCAACCTTGTTTTTCCAGCAGAAAGCCCAAGGCTGCAGCCAGCTCAGAGGAGAGCCATGCTGACACCCAGTGGAAGCCACAGGGAGCTATGTGGCAGAGGGAAAAGCTGCAGCTCAGAGCTTTGCCTGCTCGAGAGGATGCAAAATCAAACCTGGTTAGCAGGAAAACATCAGAGCCTTGCCCTCAGGGAGAAGCTCTTGGAGCAGAGACAGAGGAGGACACAGAAATGATGTGAGGGGCTGGAAGCACTCTGCTGGGAGAGCTGGGCTTGTTTTAGTACAAATAAAAGCCATCCAAAGTGACTTTGAGATGCAGGTTGCTCTAGAAAACACCTAGGCAGGATTTATTTGCAAGAGCTCAGCCTGCAGTCCTTAGGAACTGAGCTCCCTAAGGAAGTGTGGAGCAGTTTCTCCACACACACACACACACAGACTGCAAGGAGAGATGAAGGAGTTCATCTTACAGCATGTACAGCAGCAGCAGTCCAAGATTAAAGCAGCAGCCTGGGAATCAGCAGATCCAGCTTGGCCTCAGGTTACCTGCAGCCTGCAAAGAGAGAGAAAGCTGCTAGGAGATGATGCTCTGGGGAGAGATCTCTGGCTCTCAGCTCTGAGCTACTAACTGAGGGGAGAGGGAGGCACAGAGAGGGAGGAGAGGGAGACACAGAGAGAGAGAGAGAGAGAGAGGGAGGAGAGGGAGACACAGAGAGAGAGAGAGAGGGAGGAGAGGGAGACACAGAGAGAGAGAGAGAGAGGGGGGAGAGGGAGACACAGAGAGAGAGAGGGGAGGGAGACAGAGATAGGAAACCCTCCTTCATTTCCTGAGCTTCTTGGTGCTGTGCCTTGATCCCAGGGATTGTTTGAAGAGCACAGGAAGAATGTGCCTGCTGACCTGCTCAAACAATAGAAAGGTAGCTCAGACCTGAGCAAGGCTCCAAGGCTGCCCCTTGCTACCTGGTGGAATGAAGAGGGAGAATCCTCCTCTCCCTGTGGGAAGCAGCCCATCAGCAGAGGCTTTCAGCCACCTAATCCTCCCCATGCTACAATTGCATCCCTGGGGATGGATTTGGCTTTCTGGCTTGCAGGTAAGAAAGGAAGCAGCAGGTCCTGGAACTCACCTACATAGGCTCTCCTGATCCAGCTTGCTTGGAGTTGAGCAGGGAAATGATGCTAAAACAGAATAAAGCAACAACTGGTGAGGATTTGATAGCCCAAGCTAAGAGAGCTCAGCATCTGGGCTTCAATTCTAGCCACAAACCAGAGTATTTAGAGATTGGCCTGACTGTAAAATGGATCCCAAACCTTTCCCTTCCGAATGACAATTCCATGTCCATCAAGCCTAGTTTTTACACCAGCTCCTGCTCCCAAGGCCAAGAGATCCCAGCATCATTAAGGTTGAACAAGACCTCTAAGATCATCAAGTCCAAACCATTTCCTCTTCTTCTTCTCCTTGCTTTGCTGCTCCTCAGAGTCTCCAGGTGGGCAATGCACACAGAGGATGTGTTTCCATCCATCCACCTCTCCTAGGAGTGAGGTTGGAGATGCTTTGGGATCTGCTTTGGTTCAGTTTCCTGGGGGGTGGCATGATGGTGAGAGGTTGATGGTTGCACTTGAGGAGCTTAGAGATCTCTCCCAACCTTCCTGATTTTGGAGAACCAATTCCTATTTCCAGCATTGCCTCCAACAGGAGGATGACTTCTTGCTAGCTGGGCTATGATATGGCTGCACCCAAAAAATTAAGCACCAATGCCTTGATTTGAGGGTTAGAAACACTTCTAAATGAAAGAGAAGGCTTTAATGGAAAGAAGAAGTCCTCTCTCCTGAGCAGGGCCACCTTTGTACTCCATGTCACCCTGCTGGCACAGCTTGCCAACCCTCCCAAGATGCTTCCTTGCTGCTTTTCCTCTCTCCTCCAGCCTGGAGTTCCATCACGTGCCAAGAGGCTGAGAAGGACACAGGAAGCTGAACATATAAACACATTGCCTCCTCCAGCAAGCAGCCAAGGAACACAACTAAATATAGACACTCCCTGGTGTCCCTCAACATCTCCGAGCTAGGAGCTGCCAACATCCAAGCAGGGGGCTCAGGGAACAAAGAGCTTGGGCACATGAGGTACAAAGCCAGGGATGCTCCAGCATTGGGGTAGAGAGGCTGGAAAGATGCTGGGGGAAAAGGAGCTGGAGGGATTGGGTGAGAGCAGCTGAAGTGAGGCAGCAGAGTGGCCAAGGAAAACAACAGCATCCTGGCTTGGAGCAGCACTAGTGTGGCAGCAGAGCTAGGGAAGGGATTGTCCTCCTGGCCTGGGCAATGGGGAGGTGACACCTCCACTCCTGGGCTCAGCTTTGGGCTCCTCACTCCCTCCCAGAAGGACATGGAGCTGCTGGAGTGTGTGCAGAGAAGGGCAAGGAAGCTGGGGAAGGCTCTAGAGCACAAGTGTGCTGAGGAGCAGCTGAGGGCACTGGGCTTGCTTAGGCTGGACAAGAGGAGGCTCAGGGGAGACCTTCTCCCTCTCTGCAACTCGTTGCAAGGAGCTTGGAGCTGTTCATTGGGCTCTTGTGCCAAGGAACAAGAGCAAACAGCCTCAAGTTGTGCCAGGGGAGGTTTAGGTTGAAGATGAGGAACAATTTCTCCAAGGAAAGTGTTGTCCAGGGCAGTGATGGATTCCCCATCCCTGGAGGAGTTGCAGAGCCCTGGAGCTGTGGAGCTGAGGGACATGGCTCAGTGCTGAGCTGGCAGTGTTAGGCTAACAGTTACACTCAATGATGTTATTGGTATTTTCCAGCCTCAATGACTCTATGATCCTTCCTCCCCTCAGTGCCACCACCATGGATATTCCCACTTTTACCTGCCTCCCACAGAGAATCCTACCACAACCCAGTCCCTGCCTCTGCTCTTTGTGCTACTTCTAATCAACACAGGAGAAAACCTTCTGCCTGATGCCATTAGCATTTTCTCCTCTCCCTCCCATCTGCATTCCCCTCCAGGTTATCTCTGGAAAGATGGGATTGGAGAAGAGCCCACAGTGCTGGATGCACATCCTGGCTCAGAGAAATGAGGTCCAGTTGTGTAAGACTGCAAAACTCCCAAAGGAGCTGAGGGATTCCAGCAGTGATTCATCTGGAGCAAATCCCAAGAGAATCTTCTAAATATCTGCTGCTTCCTTTTCCCAAGGAACAGCAACTCCACAACTACTTTCAAGATCCAAGGAACGCACTTTCCACTTCCATTCATCTAAGTTTCATTCCTGATCCCTACCTCAGCAGGGCAAGAGCATCCTGGGGCTAGAACATGAGAGCCAGGAGCCCAACTCATCCCTGTCATTTCTCTAAGAGGAGCCCAAAGCTGAGCCCAGGAATGGAGGTGTCACCTCCCCAGTGCCCAGCCCAGGAGGACAATCCCTGCCCTATCCCTGCTCTCCAAGCCAGGATGCTGTTGTCCTCCTTGGCCACTTCAGCTGCTCTCACCCCAACCCCTCCAGGAGCTTTTCCCCCAGCAGCTTTGCAGCCCCAAGCCTGGAGAGAGTTTGATTAAAGATAAATAGGCTTAGTGCAGGATGAAACACAGGACTGAGGAGTCATTAACCACACACTAATCCCTCAATCCCATTTAGTGGTGCTGGAGCAGCACCTAATGCCACCCCTGCTGTCCTGCACCCACTGGATTTTCCTTCTACAGCAATTGAATTAGCAAGGTAAATGTAAATGAGTAATTTGTCACTGATATTATTACATAGATAATCCCAGACTCCAGCATGGAGAGGGTTGGAAGAGAGCTCTGGGATCATCCAGCCCGGGCTCCCCCCACAGCAGCTTGCTCAGGATCCCTGCAGGTGCCTTGGGAATCTCTGCACCCCAGGAGACTCCCCAAGCTCTCTAGGCAGCCTGGGCCAGGGCTCTGCATCCTCACAACAAACAAGTGGAGATGGAAGCTCCTGGCTTGCAGTGTGTGCCCATTGCCATGTGTCCTAGTGCTGGGCACCACTGAGAGGAGTCTAACTCCAGCCTCTGGACACCTTCCCTTCAGATCCTAACATGGAGCAGCTCCCCTCTGGCTCTGCTCTGCTCCAGGGCTCTCAGCCTTTCCTCCTGCCAGGGATGCTCCAGTGCCCTCAGCATCTCCCTGGACTCTCTGCAGCAGTTCCTTGGCTCTCTGAAGCCAGGACTCCAAATTTGCCCACAGTAGGGCAGAGGAGAGGGGAAGAGAACCTCCCTGCACCTAGCACTTAGCTCTAAAGTCGATGCAAATGTTATCTAGCAGCCTGACAAATCAAGGTGAATCCAATCTGACAGAGCACCCTAATCAAATCAATTCCTGACTATCCCAGCTAATGAGGTCCAGCTCTTAACAGAGCCAATCCTGAGCCCTCCTCTGCCTCACAGCCACCCCAATGTCTGTCCCCATCCCTTCTCCAGTGACAAATCCCTCCCCAATCTAACCCATGTATTGCTGCAGGTCCCTTCCTTCTGCCAGGACCAGACCCTCGCGTCCCTGGCATGTCCCTGGGGGAGAGGTCAGTGCCAGCAAGGAGGAAAGGAGATGGATATACCAAGACAGCCCAGCATGGTTCCTCCTTCCCAACAGCTCCAGGCTAAAACCACAACATATCCCACACCATACATTTCTTTAGAAGGGGGGAAAAAAGAGTAAGTAAAGAATTTAAGCTCAGGATAAAGCATTGCAATGTCCAAGTCACTAAAGTAAACTTGTTACTTCAACAAGGGTGTGTAATCTCCTCCCTATCAACACGAAACCTCCTGGGGTTAATGACTCTTCCCACTAATTAAAACTCCTTCCCACACTAATCCCACAGCTCCTCACACACATGGGAAACTTCCTCTGAGCAGCACAAAGCCCGGGATGGGTATGAAAAGAAGAGGGGGGAAAAAAGACCCCAAATCTGCTAAAATCCATGTTGTTGAGCAGAAGGTTGAGGCTGCCAGCCCTGGGCATCCATCCCCTCCATAGGGAAGGACTGGCTGGAAGCAGGATAAAGCCTGTTTATAGGGGGGGAAAAAACCTATTTGATCAAATTGATTCCATTTTTACCTCATTAAGTCGATTTTTATGCCTTTTTAGAGCCACACACAACTTGTTGAACCCATCCCTGGGCTGCACGGAAGCAGAATAATCATAGAATCATGATTCATAATACGTGTTTATAGGAGAAAAAAGCCTATTTGATTATTATTTGATCAAATTGATTCCTTTTTTACCTAATTAAGTCGATTTTTATGCCTTTTTAGAGCCACACACAACTTGTTGAACCCATCCCTGGGCTGCACGGAAGCAGAATAATCATAGAATCATGATTCATAATGCCAGTTTATAGGGGAAAAAAGCCTATTTGATCACTATTTCATCATTATTTGATCAAATTGATCCCATTTTTACCTAATTAAGTCGATTTTTAAGCCTTTTTAGAGCCACACACAACTTGTTGAACCCATCCCTGGGCTGCACGGAAGCAGAATAATCATAGAATCATGATTCATAATGCCAGTTTATAGGGGAAAAAAGCCTATTTGATCATTATTTGATCGAAATGATTTCATTTTTACCTCATTAAGTCGATTTTTATGCCTTTTTAGAGCCACACACAACTTGTTGAACCATCCCTGGGCTGCATGGAAGCAGGATAATGCCATTTTATAGGGGAAAAAAGCCTATTTGATCATTATTTGATCGAAATGATTTCATTTTTACCTCATTAAGTCGATTTTTATGCCTTTTTAGAGCCACACACAACTTGTTGAACCCATCCCTGGGCTGCACGGAAGCAGAATAATCATAGAATCATGATTCATAATGCCAGTTTATAGGGGAAAAAAGCCTATTTGATCACTATTTCATCATTATTTGATCAAATTGATCCCATTTTTACCTAATTAAATCGATTTTTAAGCCTTTTTAGAGCCACACACAACTTGTTGAACCATCCCTGGGCTGCATGGAAGCAGGATAATGCCATTTTATAGGGGAAAAAAGCCTATTTGATCACTATTTCATCATTATTTGATCAAATTGATCCCATTTTTACCTAATTAAATCGATTTTTAAGCCTTTTTAGAGCCACACACAACTTGTTGAACCATCCCTGGGCTGCATGGAAGCAGGATAATGCCATTTTATAGGGGAAAAAAGCCTATTTGATCACTATTTCATCATTATTTGATCAAATTGATCCCATTTTTACCTAATTAAATCGATTTTTAAGCCTTTTTAGAGCCACACACAACTTGTTGAACCATCCCTGGGCTGCATGGAAGCAGGATAATGCCATTTTATAGGGGAAAAAAGCCTATTTGATCACTATTTCATCATTATTTGATCAAATTGATCCCATTTTTACCTAATTAAATCGATTTTTAAGCCTTTTTAGAGCCACACACAACTTGTTGAACCATCCCTGGGCTGCATGGAAGCAGGATAATGCCATTTTATAGGGGAAAAAAGCCTATTTGATCATTATTTGATCGAATTGATTCCTTTTTTACCTCATTAAGTCCATGTTTATGCCTTTTTAGAGCCACACACAACTTGCTGAACCATCCCTGGGCTGCACGGAAGCAGGATAATGCCATTTTATAGGGGGAAAAAAGCCTATTTGATTATTATTTGATCGAAATGATTCCATTTTTACCTCATTAAGTCGATTTTTATCCCTTTTTAGAGCCACACACAACCTGTTGAACCCCAACCCAAGCTGCTCGCTTCTCTCTCTCTGGGCCTTTCCTCCTCAAGGAAGCTGAGGCGCTTAAAAATACCTCATAACCCACTAAAAAAACCAAAAACCCATAAAAACCCAACCTAAACCACCCACACAATCGCCAAGGCCTTACCGGGCCTAGCCCCACCCGAGGCCTACCTCTGGGTGGGTGTGTGTGTGAGGGGAAAAAAAGAACCGCGAACCCTCAAAGCGCTTCCCGCTGCCTCACCGAGGCCTTACGGTAAAATCGCGGCGCCTGCACAAGGCCTCAAGTCGCTCTTCTTAGGCCTTGCTCTCGTTCGCTCGCTCTCGCTTCTCGTTACCGGCCTCCGCCCGCCCAACGTCTCCAGGGGAGACCGAAGAGGGGAAGGGAGTGGAGATGTCAATCACTCTGTGGACGCGCTTCTCATTGGCCGCCTTCGCGCGGCAATCAGCCATCTAGCCACGCCCGCTCCTCGCCAGGCCGCGCCCCGCGCGGGGGCGTAGCATGATGAGAAGTGGGCGCGGCCAATTGAATGATTGACGTGTGTGGCTAAGCAAGCCCAGTGCCCTCAGCTGCTCCTCAGCACACTTGTGCTCTAGAGCCTTCCCCAGCTTCCTTGTCCTTCTCTGCACACACTCCAGCAGCTCCATGTCCTTCTGGGAGCAGATCCAGCCTGCAGGGTGTGATGGCTGATGGTGATTCCAGACATTGGAATGGATGGAGCATCCCTGTGTCATCCTGACTGCTGGACCAGCTGGAACATCCCTATGTCATCCTGGCTGCTGGACTAGCTGGAGCATCCCTGTGCCGTCCTGGCTGCTAGGGCCCAGCTGGAGCATCCC
>VWZO01002107.1:603-52300 GCA_013396975.1 Bucco capensis
TGTGTGTGTGTGTGTGAAATCTACAAATGACAATCTTCCTCATTCAAATAAAAAAGAAAAACAACCCTTCAGAAGAAATGAGGGAGTTTTAGAACTGATGGAAAAATCCTAAGCACAGATTTTCATCAGCTTTTTAGAATGCCTACAATTAACTATAAGCTCATTTGGTTAAACAAATAAACCTTTCAAGCCTCTTGAGAAGTAGCAAGATGTAGAAAGTAGCAGACACATACAGATTTAAGAAATGGACAACAGCTCTCTGTAGATCTTTATTCTACTTACAGTAACAAAAAAACCTGTGAAGTCTCATCTTTTAATGTACAGTGATATATTTTTTTGCCATATAAAATACAATTTACAGAAATTTCTATGAAGTTAACCTAAACAAACACACAACTTGTTTTGTTTTGTTTTGTTTTTGCATACTGTTAGGTATGTCTTTAAATTAGAAACATCTCATTAAGAAAAGAAAAATCTTACATCCCAGTAGATGTTTTGCATTGAATACCTCTCTGGATGTTAACATCTTGTCTACAGGTTCAGAACACAGATGATGATCATCTCAACCAGCAGATCCTTGATGGAGAAGGACTTTAAAGATGCACCCATGTGAACTTGAAGCTCTGTAGTGAAATACACTCCACACATGCTACTTGTAAGGTAGTCTTCAAGATGCAAATGTAGCTAATTACACATTTCCCAAACTAGTTTATAAAAATACCAAAATATTTACCCAATTTACACCATCAAATAAATTAGTGGGGTTTCATTTCATCCTTCAGAATGATGTGCTTGAAGAATACAAAAGAAGTAGCAATGTAGTGTATTTCACACTGAAAAACTTCCCTCCTCAACCACCTCCATGAAGTCCCACCCATGCTGTTTCTCCAGCTTAACGCAGTTCCACCTTCTTGCAGTGAAGAGTTTTATATACACTAACAGCCTAAGATGGGTCTAACAAAAAAAACCCCAAACAACAGTGACCTTTTTTTTTTTGTTGTTATCAGGAGCAAAACACTTTCAGAACAAAAAGTACCATAAAATGGGACAAAATCTGAAGTCTAGGGCAAAAAAATCCCCCAACAAAATGCTCCACTAAACCAGTTTAATTGAAGTAATTGATTTAGTGGCCTATTTAATCTGATTATTCTCCTTTTCTTTGGTATACCAATTCACTTGTAGTCTTGGCCTTTTTCAAACCCATGTCTGATGTTTTCATGTGTTTTGCTGGTTAGAAAGGTGCTGCTCATGTCTTGTAGAAATGCAAGATGTAAAACCCCTCAGCCTCAAGAAAAAAACCCCAACTATGACTTGTTCCTTTGCTGTATATTTAACAGATGGATTCCAAAACACAAAAAAACCTGTATTAAAAAGGAAGATAGTGCACTTTAAGCTTAGAACATTCTGTTTTCAGATCCTCTGTCAGTCCCAATTATTAACACTGTTCTTTTGCAGCCTCTTTCCTTAAATACACACCTGAACCTTCTGTTGTAAAATAAACAAGACAGCAACACTGGACTCCTGGTTTTGAAAGTAAGTGCTGTAGGAACAACTTTGACACCACAATGATGACTTAAATGAGATGTAAAGGTATGGCTCCTAAGGTCTGGATTAAATTCTCTTATAAAATTACAGTTCAAGTTACTGGAAAACATAACTTTATAATCTTAAAAAGCAATATGCTCTTCTTAGACTTTTCCCATTTCTGTACTGCAAATGGAAATTTAAGAGTAAGATGCAAGTAGAAAAAAACCCAAAATTTCAGTACAGATGACTTTTGATAAGAAAACCATTATGCACAAAATTCAGCAAGTGAAAAGTCCAGTATTGTTCTTGCCTTTGATCTCTTGGAGTATTTGCATTCACAGTTGTTCCAAAATTGCTCACCTGTCAGTACCCTTTGTAAGGCTACTTTTACAACTGTAGTTTTGGGAAGGGGAGGAAGGAATATACACTATATACAGAAGATGCTGACTGAGTCCTTGCTGTACTGCAAGTATGGGAAATACATCATCAGTACATTATCTGTGGGAAATAACAGTCTCAATCCTATTTCTAGGACTGATTAGTCGAAGATGAAGCTTCTGTTTCTGTTGGTTTCGGAGTTTCCTTGGGTGTTTCTGGCTTCATCTCTTTAGCAGGTTCCTTGCTCTTGCTGCGATCTTTGCGCTCTTTGCCTCGCTCTCGCTCTCGTTCGCGGTCTCGCTCCTTTTCCCTGCTCCGATCCCGGTCCCTGTCTTTCTCTCTGTCACGATCTCTGTCCCTGCTCCTTGATCTCTCCCTGTCACGTCTCCTGTAGGAGTCTCTCTCTCTGGTTCTTGCTCTGTCTCGCTCTCGGCTTCTCTCCCACTCTTTAGCCCGCTCGGAATCCTTCTCTCTGTCTTTGTTTTGGTTTCTGTCTCTGTTCTTATCCCAGTCCTTGTCTCTGTGCCTCTCCCAGTCTCTGTCTCTATTCCAGTTTCTGCCACGGTCTCTTTCCCAAGGTCTGCCATGTTCTCGGTCCCTTCGCCGTTCCTCAAAGGCTCTCCCTTGTCGGTTATCTGCTTGCTGAGGCTCTGGCTGATCTAAAGCCTTGTCTTTATTTCCTCCCTCGTATCTCTGTCTCCCTTCAAATGTCTGGCCTCTGAACTCAGGATTTTTGCCTTCTCGGAATTCAGATGATGACCACTGTCCTTCTGACTCAGATCCTTGTCCAGAAACATTGGGAAGAGATGCAGATGGTCCAGCTTCCTCCCACATCTCTTTTCGGTGAGATGGCAGATGGCCTGGAAGGTCCAGGAGTGGTCTCGGGGGTGGCTTCATACCTTGTGGTGGTTGACCTTGGAAATGAAATCTGGAAGGGGGAGGTTCATTTTCTTCTGGGAACATTGCAGGTGTGGCTCCTCTTGGTCCTCCAAACTGGGGTGGTGCTGGACCTCTCTGGTTGGCAAATCTGGGTGGTGGACTCCCTCTCCGTTCTTCAAATGGCTGTGGCAAAAGTCCTCTTGGACCAGGCATATGATTTGGAGCTGGTCCTCTCTGCCCTTCAAATTGATTTGGGTGAGGCCCTCTTGGTCCCCCAAAATGACTTGGGGCTGGACCTCTTGGCCCTCCAAACTGAGGGCCTCCTCTCTGTCCTTTAAACTGAGCTGGTGGGGGTCGCCTTTGACCTCCAAAAGGAAAAGGTGAAGGTCCTCTGTTTCCCATAAATTGATCTGGCCCTTCAAACTGTCCTGGAGGCCTAATCATTTCATTATACTGAGAATCTGAGAATTCCCTTTGTTCCATGTGAGGTTCCCTACAATCTTCAAACTGAGATGGTGACATTCCTCTTGGACCACCATGATAAGGAGGAGCAGGGCCCCTATTATCACCAAAAAGAGATGCTGGTCCATGCTGTGCAGAAAATAAGGAAGGAATGGGGCCCTTTTGACCTCCAAATCTTCCAGATGGAGGTCCTCTTTGTCCATCACTATTTGGAGAACCATGCTCTTCAGAGAACTGTGGTGCTGGTCCTCTAAAATTAGGTCCATGAGGTCCAGCAGGGGCATTGAGCAGCAGTGGTGCTGCAGGCCCTCCTTTCTGGCCAGCCAAAGAAAAGGGAGGCCCAGCTCGGTTTTCTTCAAACTGCTGTGGGGAAGGTCCACCCTCACTCTGGACTGATGCAGATTCAGTTTGTTCCACAAAGGGATGAGCCTGAGCATTTCTTTGATCATCATACTGCACTGATGAAGGTTCAAAGTGACCAGCAGCATCCTCC
This sequence comes from Bucco capensis, assembly GCA_013396975.1. Taxonomy (NCBI): domain Eukaryota; kingdom Metazoa; phylum Chordata; class Aves; order Piciformes; family Bucconidae; genus Bucco; species Bucco capensis. The sequence goes on from VWZO01002107.1 coordinate 4,343, forward strand.
TGAGAAGGAAACACTGGGTTTGAGAAAGAATCCCTGCCCATCACTTCCTTTGACTCATTCGACCACGCTACTTGATGCATATCTTGCAAAGCCTGACTGTCATTTGCTGTGGAGAAATTAGGCTGAAAAGATGTACTTGGAGGTGTTGGAAGCAGCACTTTTCTTAAAGGCTTAGATGTAGAAGGTTCTCCAGAAGCTGTTTGACTCACATTTTCCAAACTCACTTGAACAGTGTTTTCAAATTTGCTATTAGCTGCCTCTGTCTGGGCCACTGTAGAAGCCTTTTCACTTGAAACCCAAGTGTCACCACTAAACCCAGGCTGAGCAGCAGCAATTAAAGTTTGATCTTCCTTACCAAGTGAAGGCTGCAAAGCATTTGGAAAACTTGCTGGAGCAATTTCTCTTGTGGGTGTCTCATTCTGGACCACCTGGGGTTTGTTGTCATTAGTCTCTGTTGCCATTCTTCTAGCTTGTCGAGGATCTCTGCTCTGCCTTGGGTCACAGCCCTGGTTTAAAACTTGTGCTTGCTGATTTAAAGATGAAGGCAAATCTACTTTTTGGGTAGTTTGCTGGTCCTGATGGAATAATTCTGCTTTTATTAGGGAAGATTTTGGTGGTGGTGACATCAAGGCATCAGACACTGAAAAATGAGCCATTGAAACACCGACAGCTGCTCGCTGTTGCCTGAGAGCTTCTTCTTGTTCCTCTAGTTGTCTTTTCTGTTCTTCTATCTGTTTGTTTAATTCTTCCAACATTTTTTGCTGTTCTACCAAGGATGAGGATGCAGATAAATCAGGCACAAAGGAAGCAGAAGGTTCTGAAGCATTGCTTTTAGTGTCTGTATACATTTTGTTAGGTAAATCATCCACAGTAACCTTTGCTTCTTCCAGGATGGTTTCATCTTCTGGATCATAGGCCTCATCCTCCAACTCTGCTGTATTAGAAGGCTTCTCCACGTTGTACCTTTTTTCACTCTCACCAGTCTGCACTTCAAAAGCTTTCTCTGGACCATACTCTTCTTCAGGATCATATGGTCTGTCATCCTCCTCCTCTTCTATAGCTTTGTCTTTGGACATCTGTCCAAACTGCTGCACAATGGGATCTAACAAAGGAACAGCTGGCACTCCCCCATCAGCAGCAGCTTGACCTTCCTGATTTGAAGGCTGGACAGTTTCAGAATCCTTAGCAAGAGGCTCAAAAGTCTTCTTTTTCCCAAACAGTGTCTGCAGGATGTGCTCAAGAGGTGTGGCAGTTTTGGAGGATGAAGACTGTGGAGCAGAGACACTTGCAGAAGCTGTGGTGGAAGCTGGTGGGGTTACAGTAGTTGTGCTTCCACTTTTGATGGAGGACAGTATTTTTAACACTGAAGGTGTAACTGCTGAGGTGTCTGGAACGGGAAGAGGGGGTGGAGGTGGAGGAGAACCAGGTGGTGTTGTACTTAAGGCTGAATCTCCTGAATAAAGTGTGTATTTGGGAGTTTTCTTCTCTTGTGAAGCAGCTAGCGATCCTTTAGAGAACACGGAGCTTTCTGTTTCCTCATGTGCTTGAGTTCTGCTTCTCTTCTCCTCTACCTTTTCTGTGTCAGTGCTGCTGGCAGGACGTTTCCCTTTCTGACAGATCACCAAGCCAAGAATTAAATTGGGCCGAGAGGACTCAAGACCTGAAAGGAAACACAAAGATTGTAGATGTAAAAACTCTTCATTTTTCATTATGCTTTCAGCAGAAACTTATTATATTATATAGTGGCAGCTACAAAAGGCATAAAGAGAACAGGTTTGCTACATTCCAGTAGATGACCTATTGGCAATTTTCATTTGTTCATAAGCATCTCTATTTCTTTACTTATTATATACATATATAAAGTAGATAAATGTCATTTTCATTGATATTTTTAAGATTACAACAGGTATGATTACTAAAAAGTGTCTCCACAAAACCCAATCAAGTTCCTACATTTTTGCTATTGTTGCCTTGTTTTTGTTGTTCAACCTCTCCCCCTCAAAAAGCATATATTTCCTCTTAAAAATAATTGACAAACACATTGTATACAGAGATATTGAAAAGTGCTAAAACCTGGGGTACATCTGTTGTCATCTGTCCTAAAAGACTTTCACACCACTCTCTAAATATTTGTCTACCTCTGAGTTAAATAAATACCAGTAATTGCTGAAAACACATCCTCAAACTGTGCTTGGAAAGAATATTAAAGCTTCTAACCTACTCCCTGTTGTTTTTTTTTCCAGCTAGACATTATTTTACAAGCAGAGAAACCACTGACAAACCAAAGGAGAGCTTAAGCAGACTTGAGTTTAGGATGTGAGAGAAAAGAACACCAACCAAGTGTTTGCTTTCTCTGCAAGAAAATGGTTGGCTGGGTGAGAAGCTGATCTGCAGAGAGCAAGGAGAATTTCAACCCTCTGCTGCAGAATTCAGTTTGATGCCCTAGGCCTTTCTGTAATAAAAACCACTGTGAGTAGAACTACTCCTTTGTGAAAGCTTCAGACTTAACTCCTTAGAGAAGTATATCCAACAAGGAAGGGGAAGTTTCTGATAAAGAGGAAAAATGCAAAGGTCTGTAAGTCTACTTCAAGTTTCTGTATTTCTTCCTTCTACATTCACAGTTCTTGTGGAAGATCAACATGTCCAGAAGGAAGGGCAGGGAATAAATCCTTTAACATACAGCCAGTCTAGAGAGAAGCTTTTTTAAGCTAATGACTTACTAATTTGAGAAGCACTATCCTTGCCCTATATGTGCCAGGAGTTAATATTTGCATCCAGCTAGGAAGTAGTAATGTAGAAACATCAAACAATCTGATAAGTGGAGATTAGGTGTGGTTAAATGGTGAGGTGAGGACTCTGACCTGCACTGTTCCTTCTAGTCATGATTCTGTAAGAGTTTTATATTATATACACACATTTCTTTTTCTTATTATACCCAAATGATCATTTTTGATATACACACAAAGCCCCAAACCCCCCAGCAAACCACATTCACAGATACATTACATTCATACATTACTTTGCTGAAGCAACTGGAAGGTTTAAGAGAACTCTGAAATTTAGCCTCTCATGACTGTTTTCATGCTTAATAAACTTCACCTTTTCTAAGTTCTCAGGTTGCTAACTTCACACTGAGAAATCAGATAACAGTTTGATATATTTTTAGGTTAAATGTGAAGTTTTGCCATCACTCTTAACCACTCAAGTTAAATTCAGTTAGATGAAAACTTAGCTGAATTGATGCCAAGGGAAAGCCCAAGCATTAGAACCAATTAAGTCAAGATTTCTTCTTCACTGAAAGTCTATACTACAGGAGTATTTACAGTCTACTAAATAACACTTTTTGGTTTAAAGTTACTATTTCTCTTTACTATTTGCTAGGTATTTCATTAGGCAATTACTTTTGTTCACAGAACGTGCCCCTAAATCACTAACTCTTCCTATACTCAAATCTTACCCCACATAAACCTTATTTTCCAAATAATGAACTGCAGATATAAGACATAAATATTAGTTTTTCAAATAAAATAATAAAGTAAGTTCAAAGTTCAAGAAATCTCTTGACAGTTGAGGGGGAAAAAAAACCTCTCCTTTAAAATTCTGTGTTCTTCTGGAAATAGCACAAAAACTCTTTTAAATCACTTCAGGAGGAAACCAGCAAAGTCTGGTTAACTCCCTAGAAATAGTCAATTCTAATGAAAATTTGAGGCCAAACTAATGTATTTCTTTGAGGTTTCCAATCAGGAATGGTCTCATTATAATTATGGCAAGAAAGAAGAACAATTAAATTTGAGTGAAGAGTTCAGCACACAAAACATATTCCAGGCCCAAAAGAGAATTGAGATTATTTCTCAGTTCAGTGCTCAAGTTTCCCGAAGTTCTGTGCTAAGAAAGTATTGTTTTAAATCATCTTTTACATTTCATTTTGGAGTCCATATTGTTTCCTATTTGTACATCTAAAATCCAATGCTAAAAACACTTTTTGTTCCTCCAGCTACAAAATTTCTGGGTTACTAAGCATTGCCAATTTTCACTTCTCATACTTAGAAAAAAAATATGATAAAAATTACAAATACATGAAGGAAAAAAAAAAAGGATTCACATCAATATTTGCCTTATCCAAATACTCTTTTGCATCCATAGCCCAAAAGCAATTCTAGCAGTTCTGTTTACAATAACTTCCTACCTTAAATAAAATGCTATTAAAAAGGCATAGTTCAAAATTAAGACAATTTAACTGGATAAAAAAATAATTCACAATTTCCAGAGCAGCCTCATTACTTAGAAATGCTTCACTGTGTGTGAATTTGTTTATCAGGATATGAATGAGTCCACATTTTGGTCAGTGGTGACCAGTGCAGAGTAGCTCATATATTGGTGTTCATCTAAAAATCTCCTAGTAGGCATTTGCTGTTCTTCTAGTTTAAATGTTTGAGTTACCTACTTTTCATGCAGAAGCTTGTGATTTATGCAGTTAGTCACAAAGAATCTTAAAACACTGAATAACTGAAATAAAGAGGTTTCCAAAACCCATCAGATAGGACAATTACTGACAAAGCAGTTTGGAATCCCTGTAAGAAGCAGAGATCAAGTCACTAATTAAAACAGGGACAAATTTTAACACAATAAATTCCTGAAGTTAATGACATTAGCTACAATTTCATCTGTTTATAGAGTTTAGCATTCATAGAATAAACCCATCGAAATTTTACACTCTTGATACTGCAATTTGACACAAAAATGAGGAGTTATACCTAATGTGGCTTCTCCATTCCTTTAGTTCAAAGTGACCAAATACTAACTGAATGGAAACTTAAGAGCTTGACCAGCATGCCAGAAGCCAGTCCCATTCTAGTTCAGTCTCCCTAAATAGACTGTCTAATTTTAGCTAATAACAAAAATGTTGGCTGCAGTCACCAACTGCAGCTCAATGACTCTCTTTCAGCAGCAAACACCTGAAAAGTGCTGCAAGCTAGTTCAGAATAAGCAGCTTTCAGTGCTAAATGACTTAGAAAATAGTTATTATTCTGCTATTTATTTGGTTGTAGTGAGTTACATCCTGAACTAAAGCCATTAAAACAGGATATGCTACCTATTAGTATTGGATGACTATTTGGTTTTCTTATCCTTAAATACAATTTTTTGCTTCATTTCTTTCCTTATTTATACAGCTAACAGCCACATCTTTCCCTATCAGCAGCAGCTTGGAAGAATCTACCTGTGCTGTTGAATATCTATGCCTAATTCTTGTGAGTGAGTGATAAAACCATGGGAACAGCCTGAGCACAGCCCTAGGGTACATTTTTAAACTGCAGAAACAAGGTATTCTTTCCATTTTATCAACAGAGTTTAAATCTTGGTCCTCATTAATCAAGAAACTCTCAGCACAGTTGTGCAGCCTTGATTCAGGGACACAGGCACTTGCTGAATGGAATTGGCTGGCACAGAACATAAGGTTCCTAATGCTATGTCCTGCTACTGCTGCTCCTTCCCAGGAGACCTGCTGAGGTGGAGACATCCAATTCCCTTCAGAGTACAAGCAAACTGGTGTTCCAGTGGTTGCTATTAAAGAACACCACAGAATCATTAAGGTTGGAAGAGACCTCTAAGCTCATCAAGTCCAATCATACCATGCCACTTAAATCATATCCCTAAGTAGAGCATCTAAATCTTTCCTCCAGAGAGCATTCTAAACAGCATGAGGAGAGCTCATGCCTTCATACTTCAAGATAAAACATACTTCCTGTTGTAAACTACTAAAAAAGATATAGCATCCGTGGAATCCTTTGCTAATATATGGCTGGTTTATTAAAATTCATTTATTTTAACTAGGTAAGACACTTCTGTTCCCAGTATTGCCTAAAAAACCCTCAAGAAATCTCTTTCTATTGGTAATTAAGTCTGATTATACTATTTCTTATAAAAAGCTTTGAGACCTACAGCTGAAAGTACTAAATAAAGTTAAGTGTGTATGTGACACAGACAAGGAAATTCACATCCAGTCAACCATTGCAAACAGACAATGCATAGGAACCTCCTGATACAGAACATCTGGGAAGGTCTGAGATGAATTAAGTATAGAGATGGAGAACCTTCCATTTTCCTCTGGTTTTAAATCACCCATGTCAAAGGTTTTTGCAGATCTTCTAGGCACTAGTGCAGTTCAGAAGTCCTCAGTTGTGTTCCAAATCCAGTCCATCAGAAAACAGGAGAAATTCATCATCCACATGTGCCTGATGGAACTGGTTGAGAGAGCTGGAGTATCCTCTAACTAGGATTTCTGGAGTGGCAGGGTGTTACTGTCCTCTCCCCCTCCTCCCACCCCACCCTGGTCCTACTTATCAAATCACCTGAAACTACCTAAAGCATGATGCTTCTGGAGTCCCTGGGACACTCCAGTGGAATGTATAGATGATTCAATTTAAGGAGACAATGACCACTTTCCAGAAAATATTTTTATTGATTATGAAAGCAAGAAAACACAGTCAATTTCATCAGATGCCATTCAAAAGTACTGATTACATGTCTTTTATGCTGTGGTTTTAATACATACACAAAACCAGAAAGACAGCTTACCTGTTTTTGCCCCCCCATACTGGATCTGAGTTTCAAATATGAACACAACTTAGCACAAGCGAAGAGGTAAAAGACATTTCCAAGACCTGAATTGATGGTAGAAGTCTACAGGTGTCTTTTCATGAATCTTTGGGACCTTGTGCTATTTCTAATTCACTTTGCCTACAGAAATGTATTTCAATTTCAAAACCAGACATAAAATTTCCCTTCCTGAACAACATCTGCAACTTAACACTTGTATTCCTTCTGAACAATTCCCTCCAGGTTTGAAAATACTCTTTAAACTCAGCAAAACCAGGCTGGCATGGCAAACTGCTGTACTAATGCTTAGGAGAATTTGTGTCCATTTGCTAACCTCTCATCTAAAAGAAGAATTTCATTTGAAATGAAATCTATAATGGGAAAAGGAAGGTATTTCCCCAGGAATGCCAAGTAGGCAATGGCTAGCTAAGTGCCTCCCTAAAGCAGGTTATTTACTAACCCAGCAAAAGACTGTAGACATTTGCAGCTGATTGAACAGCTCAGCCCATTCCTGAGTGTCCAGAAAGGAAGGTATTTCTTTTGTTTTGGCTGCTAAAGCTAGTCCCTGAGTTCAAACTCTCTTGCCTACATCCCTGTGCCATAAGTGTTCTGCACTTAAGTGTTTTTGTTTCTTGGCTATGAAACAGCAATTAAAAGTTTGTGTCTACCTTTCAAGAAGAGTTCAGTAGGTTAAAGACTATGAGGTGCTGAGATTCAACAATTACAGCTATATTGCTCTATTTTAGATAGCAATAATCCTGCCTTTTTAGCTGCAGCCTAAAGACAATGACCTAAACCCAAGGATGGGTAAAAGTGGAGTGTATAAGCACAATCTTGTCTGGGGATGTAGAGCCCTTTTGCAATCTCATAGGAGGGAGAGCATTTTACTCATGATGGATCATTTGCTGATGATGTTGAATTCATATACCATTAACACATCAAAACCTGGCTCAGACACTGCTGCTTCAAGAAGGTTTTAGTCCTAAACTTCTGTTTGGGGAGTAGAGGACAGGCAGCTTCTCCAAGGGCAGCTCCTTGCATGGTTGCCCTTTCACACCTACCGTACAGCAGCCTGCCAACTGCTGTTCTGACACTGAAGTGTTGCCTTCCTTGTAACCTGGAGCTCTTCAGCTTCTCAATCTGCTACTTTTACATGAAACCCCTGAGAGTTATTTGGAAACTAAGCATATGCATCTCCTCCAGCCTCAGATGACATCAAATTTTGTAAGAGAAGAGTGTTTCATGGCTGAGCTCATTCTCAGTTCTTCTATCACCATGTTTAATGCAGAAACATGGAGGCAAACTCAAACATTACCAGTGATTTTGTCTCTAAAGAGAAGATTAGCACACAACCTGCTACTGTCTGCCACCTACTAACCCTAAGGAATGTGGATCCTCTTCCCTCACAGCAAAATCCCTTTTCAGAAGTCAGTGATTTGCCTAGAGTTTGTACCTCCTAGAACACAACATTTCCAACACCTTGTGCACCATACTGCACATACAGATTAATACTTAGACAATGACAATGTAGTGAAACCACCAGAAATGTTACCTTAATTCTTGACTCCTCTGTGGGTCGTTTCCTGCTTGATTTAAGTGATGGTGAATGGCTTGTAAGGGCCTAGGTTTTGTGGATTTATGGCTTGCTGAAGACAGGGTGGGGGAGTAGTTGGGTTTTTTTTTCTTTGTTTTCTCATTTTTGTTTTCTTTTTTTCAATATAGTGGCTGTTCCACATCACTGATTTTACCAGGAAACTCATCCTCCTAATAGCATCTAAGCACCTTGTTGGAAAGCCTATGTAAATCTCAGACATTTTTACCTGGAACACAGTTGGATTTCCAATTTTTGCCCTGTTTGCATTTTTGAAAGTTGCTTTTGTGTAAAAAAATTTAATATTGCTTATAATTAAACATTCAACAACAGCTTCTCTCTGATTGACTTTTTGGTTTGTGATTTTTACCTAGCATTTCACCTCCCTTGTTTTGTGCTTACCTGGTCCCTCAAAGGGCAAGAGTTTGGAAGGAATTGGGTCCTTAGTACTCAGGGGAATCAGGTAGAGATCCTTGATATGTCTGTTGGTATTAGCTACAACACCAAAACGACCACGACTGCTAAAATAAGAGTAGAGAGAGATATAGGCAACTTCTTCTTCTTCTGTTGCAGGATGGAAACGAATCAAACACAATTCCTGGAATACAAAAGCAAAGTGAAAAAACTCAACCTCCAACATACCAACAAAGAAAAGGGTAAAGGAAAAATGCCAGGGGTAAAAATAAATTGTACATTTATCACTATGTTTTCAAGCCAATACTCTAGTAATAGGAAAACAGAATTAGGTTTGTCATTTCCAGGAACACCAATTACTTGTGTTATCTTACATCAAAATCAACATCTTGAGGCTCAATTTAATAGAATTGGAAAATTCTGAGTTTCATGATTGTATCTGTATATTGGCTGCAGTTTTCTCCACTTCTGAAGTGGTTTGAATAGTAAAAAAATCTATTGCAGACATTAAATGTTTAATTCCTTTTCGTTAAAATTTGAATTCCAATCAGTTAAATTAATTTGTTAAAAAGCAGATTAAAGAATCTTCAGTACTGAATAAATAGTTTATGTTCAATCATTATTCATTCATTCAACATGAATAAACAGCATGATTTAACTAACATACAGGACAGAATGACCAAGAGGATCTGCAGCTCAAGAAAGATATTTCTTCATTAAATCAAAAACTTCAAAGAACTAAGTGGTGCTGGTAGCTTTCCAGGTCAGGATTTGCTGCTTAGTAATTCATTATTATAATATGAATTTTCACTTTATATTGCTGTGTTTTTCTTCTGAGTTTTGCAAAGGATTGGAAGTGAATACCTTAGAAAGTGAAGATTTGAGTTTGCCAACATAATCCCAGACAGTCTTCGGCAAGATCCTCCCACCAATATGAATTGTATCTGGTAAATCCTAAACAAGAAGTATCACATAGTAACATGAGAAAAAAAACAACCCCAACAGACTGTCAGGTTTAAAAGCAGTGCAGCTTGCCCCATCCCAGCAGCCTAGGGGATAATGCAGGATATGATAAACTTTCATCTAGACTTTCCTAGCTTTTAACTTTCCTGGCTAGTTCTAAACTTCCAGGTGATTAATTACAGCACCTTAGCAAAAGGTTAACAGGACACATGAAATAAAAATGACACTCCCCAAAAAACCCAAGAGCAGGTAGTTCTGTATGCCCATTATTGGCTTGGTTTTTAATAGGGAAGCTGCTTTTCTGCACACTTCCAGTCTCTCAGGAAATGCTGCACTCGTGACCATGAGTCACAGCAATTCTAGTGAGCTTCCTGTCCTGAGGATAGGGAAACTCATTTTAGCAAGAGCAATAGCAAAAAGAACCCTACTAATACAAGTCCTAAACCAACCCATTTGTGTTTGGAACACACAGTCAGATAAAATGCACTACAGAGAAAAGAAGAGAAAGAAAAGCTTCTTTGTTTCAGTGCAAATCTTTATACTGTCTCATTATTTCAATGTGCCCCCTCCTGGAATAATATCATCCAACTGGTTTTATTTGACAAGTAGTAAAAAGGATGCTATTTGTCATAAATGAACACACAACATTTTCTAATAGCTCACATCAGTGACCCACCCAGTTTGAGAACTTTAAAATACTGCCTCTAAACCTTCTTTTCAAACAATGAAGCTGCAATAAAGCTCCAGATCAGATCCTAATAGATATATAAAGACATAAGAATTCTTCACAAATTTGCGAGGTATTTTTAAAAGGCTTTTAAAATCATTTTTCTTGAGTACTCTTCCTATTACTAAAGGGATATGACTCCCCACTGCTAGAGTTCAAAGCCAACACACCCTATATATAGTGACTCCAGCCATTCTAGCAACAGGAACTGTACTATAGAGTTACTCTGAACACATAAACACATCAGTATGCTAACCTCACTAAGATAATCAAAGCACCCAGAGACAGGATAAGCTTTAGTGACAAATTTGGCCACACTCTGCATGTTAATAAATCCTTTCCAAATGGTGTTGAGACGAGAGAGGAAGAGGGAAGTGTCGCTGTCCTGAGGCGAGCGTGGCTCTGCAGCACTGCAAACAAAGCCAAAAGAGAAAGGTTAACAGAACACAAATGAGGATGAGTCCTTCTTTTTGCCTTTTTTCCTTCCTCCTATTGATCAAATCGTTTCGTTTTGAACAAATAACTGAATTTTTACTAAGTGCTTTGCTCATGTTTTCCATTAACTTGATATTGGTGAAAAAAGCAAGGCGTGATAGGAAATAAACTTGTAGCTGCAGACAGGCAAAAAGATGCCAAAAGACAGGATTTTTGCAAAATTCAGTTAGCACTCTAACTGTTGTGATCCTGACTCTATAACCAACTAATCTGAATTATGCATTTCCCACTAATTGAGTTAACAATATGCATCTGAGATTCTCAGGTAAAAGAGAATTTGCTTGGAATCTCTTAACTGCAGTTGCATACTTTGCAATATTTAGTTTTACTATTTTATACCCAAAAAAATGAAAGAAACCCACTGTCTTTCAAGCTGATTAATTGGTTAATTTCAATTCATAATTAAGATGAAACAGTAGTTGTATATAGGATGAAAATCTGGAAATGCCTTTAAACCATCTCTCACATCCACTTGCTTCCTAGATATTAATGCATGTGCAGACTTTAAGTCTGCATAATATCTTCCAGTTTTATTTATGGGCTGGAACACATTGCAGTCAACATGCAATGCTCTGAAAATTTTACCAACTAGAGATGGTAAATTAAAACTTTGAATTAGGCCACCTGAAAACTTTAAAAGGTGAACAGAGGAATGGGAGCTAGGCAACTTGGAAGATAACCACCTTACAGGTTTGGTATACGCACTTGATATTGGGTGACTGATGAACTGCTAAGTATCTTGGATCTGGTGAGGATGATGGTTTGCTTAATATTGATTTGGGGACAGTCATAGCTGGTTTGGAAGTGTCCTGTTTTGCTTCCCCTGCAGGAAGTCTGTCAGGAGCAGGAGCAGAACGCAGCGCTGCCGTCGCAGTACCAGAGTTGTTGTTCATCGCTGTCCTAGGATCTCTGCCAGAAACTGTTACAGTTGTGACAACTCCACCAGCAAAAGAGGCAGGAAAAGCAGGAACCTCTTCAGGTACAGAAGAATCTGTGCTGTTACTGCCCTGGGTTGTAGGAATGTAAGTTCTTTCTAGAGCTGGCTGTGAAACTGTTTCTGCTGCTGGCCCAGCTTCAGTTTCCATTGTGTTTTCTGAGTCAGGCTCTTTGGCAGACTCTGCTGTTGGGGTTGGGGCAGAACTTTCCTGCTTTGGCTGAACTTCTGCTTTTGATTTTGTCTCCACCTTTTTAACAGGAGCCATTAACTTCATCTTCTTAGCAGGTGCTTCATCTTCAGATGCTGAAATCTGACCTGTAAATTCATTTCAAACGCTTTTGATTACTATTTAGTAACTAAATAGTTTGGAGAAAAACAAATAACACTCTGAACCTAACAATACTTTTACTTTGCACCAAGTCAGCAACTGTAGATACCTGTACAGATCTTGCAGTTGAGGTCAAAAAGATGGGCTCGATGTTGACTTGTTGTATCCTTCAACATGCTGCTAAAAACATCTACAGAAGGAGCACTGTTTACATTTGGGGCACTTCGGGTTGACTCCTGCTGCTCCTGAAAGTCAACACACACACAAACAATATTCCAGCTGATCACTAATTTCAACCACAAAATGGTTAGCTAATGTTCAGAAAGAAATGATTTCTCTGTAAATTCACTCTGAGAGCTTTAAAAATCCAGGGATTTCGAAGTGCATGCAAAACATGCCTAGCATTTTGTTGTGGCACTCCTTTGTACTAGAAGGAAAAATGCTCACAGCACATCTAACATATCCTAATCATAATCATATCCTTAGTTTGCTGAACATTGCTTGTGACGAAAAACTGGAGGTCCTAGTTTCCATTGATCTCCCTCAATGTCTTCATCCTGAAGGAAAAGTCAATACTTACATCAGAATCAGACACTGGTGGAGAATCTTCCATATTCACAACTGCCACATGTTCTCTTTTCACAGCTGTTTTCTTGATTTCATGAGACTTGCTTCTGGACTCTATCATCTGAAAGAAACAAATCCCTTTTAGTTAGAAGTCCACAGATTTATCATTTCATTCCCTACTTTGTTATCATTTAACTAGTGCTAGAAAAAAAGCAGAATTAAATTGAACATTATTCGTATTTCATAAGGAAGAAAATGGTGCACTACCTAACATGGGTAGGAAGGGTTGGTGAATTTGCTCTTAATTCCTATCTAAGCATGTAAGAGAAAATTCTGTTACTTACTGCTTTAGCTGGCTTCTCTTTCCATACAGATAGCTCTTTAGATAAAAGTTCCTCTGGTTTCATTCTCACCAGTTTTGACAGTGAGATCTCCTCACGAAGGACACGATGGAAAAGTCCCTGAAAACAACAGATTTGTTGTCATGCTGAAGGAAACCTGCTTAGGGAACTAAAAAAGACTTGTGCAGGGCTTAATAGGGAAAACCTCTTCCAGTTCCTTCATTCTCTATTAATCAGCTCCTTAGAAGCAAATTTGGAAAGGTGCAGCAAGCAGAAAACAAGAAATAAATATGAAGTATGAATTTTCCTCATTATCATAACTAAATAGAAATGTCAGAAAGTGACACTCTCCTATTTCATATCTTTTATAGGAATTAAAAAGAAAAGTTTCAAGTGTTCTCTAGTAAATATTATCATCTACACCATCATAATTTCTTTTAAAGCATAAACATGATCACATGTACTTGGGCAGCATCCAGCACATGCTAGAGAATGTCACAAGAGGAGAAATTAATGAAGTTTGTAATTATTTTAAGAAAGCCATTCTGTAAATCAATATTTCACCCCAAATACCCAAACCTAATGCATACAACATGACCAACTAAAATAAATAGGCTTTGAACTTCTACTGGGAGAATTTACTTTTCTTTACAGATTTGAATGGCTTTATAATGATCTCTTCAGAGTACAATTGATAAGTCTCTTGAAACTCTTAATGGTGAGGGTAGAGTTTGACAGCTCATTAAAAAGCAAAAGTCTATTTCAGTATCCAAACCTGGTTTTTGGGGTCCTTGAGATTGAACATGATGCTCCGGTATTTGCTCTTGTATCTGTTGTCTGTCCCTTGGAACAAATTAAACATCTCCTTTTCAATGTTGAGGGCTATCTTCCCTACTTCACTCTCTGTCATCACCAAGTCATCACTATCATTGACTCTGTTAAAAATCAAGAAAGGGTATGTGCATTTATGTTAGGCATAAACCTTCAGGTAGCAACCATAAAATCTAACTTTTCTGAGCTCAGCAAGGGCTCAAGACTCCTTTGAGTGACACCTCAAAGCCAAAGCCTATTTGAGACCTTCAACTGTGAACTACAACCCTTCCTTACTGTGCACTGGCAGCCTTTAGGAAGTCCAGTGAGTTTTTACAACTACTCCTTCTCATGGCACTCCAGTTTGGAGCTTCTCTGCCAGAATGATATGGGAATCCTAAAGGCTTGAGTTTTAGTCCTAGATTCCCCACTGTGAACAGCATTTCCATTTCAGACAATAGCAGAATGCAGTGCTCTCTAACAAGGCTTGATGGCTGGCATTAGCTTTAGCCATTGTTGTGTAAAATCTTGCTTTTTGGTTGTTGGTTTGGGGGTTTTTTTCTTTCCACTGACCAGGGTTTGTTGTTGATTTTTCTGTTGGGAGAAGAGGGAATCTATTTCTGTAAGCCTTTAACCTGTCACTCATTGTATTTCCTGTACTAAATTCCTTACCTCTACTCTCCAAACACTGCCATCACCAGATTTTAGATCTTCTAAGAGCTAGAATCTAATTCTTCAGCTCTAATTAGAAACATAGCATTGCCTCAATATAAATGGAATGAGGTTCTTACTTTTTTCCCCCCCCACAGCCTTTTCCACACGCACATTTATTTTATATCAGGATCTTTTTTTTAAACTATAAAACTGAAATGCCAGTTATTTTTACTTGTAGGATAAATCAGTCCCTCAATATCCCCTAACACCACTCTGCAAGTTAAACATCTACATCTAGTTGTAGCTTCCTCTATAAGAGAAATGCTTTCAATTCCCACCTCTTCCACAAAATTTCTTTGAGTGAGCGTCGAATATTCTGTCGAATCTGAGAGTTGGGCTGGGACTGGATAGGGTTAGCTGATGCTTTCACTTGACCACTTCCAGATGCAGAAGAATTGGAAGACAGTGAAGGCTTTTTGAGTCCTCCAGCTAAATGAGAAGGTGGAGCTGGTTTTTTGGTAACTGATGAGCCATGGGCAAGAGCTGAGTGCTTCGAAGGAACGCTGCCTGATGAAGGAACAGTGCCTGATGAAGGCCAAGGTTTCTTAGGAATTACAGCTTTGAAGCTTCCAGCAGAAGGTTTCAGTGGTGGCTTTCTTAATGATGCGTTAGAGAAGGATGAGGACTTCTTGGAAAGAAGATTTTTAGGGAGAGAAGATGTCTGCTTCTCCATTAGAGCTTTCTTTGATGCTAATGCAGAATCTGCTCTATCTTCATTTCTTTTCTCTTCCCTTTGAGCTGTTAAAGCAAAGACAAAATATAAACCAAAAAAGGCTTAACTTTGTAACTTCCTATTCATGAATGTGTAAAGAAAATGACATTGAAGGTTGGAAAGGATATCTGCAGAGAATAATTATCAAGTAGGCAACTGAAGCTGTTTACTTTCACTAGTCTTTGAAAAAGTAGTTTGAAAAACCACACAGAGAGAGGGTTGACCTTTTTGGGAATCAATTTGTCTTTGATTCTTCAGATAATACTTTGTCTCAGTGACCAACTGAAGAGTTTAAAGCCACTTTGGCTCTGAAGGTTGAAAATTTCATTTACAATCAAGAAAATAGGAAAAGGAACAAGGCACCACCTTCAAAGATTCCTGGATGGAATTTCATGATTATGCTTCAAAAACACCCCAAACTTTCAAAAAAAGCAATAGAAGCCACAGCTTACATTTCAATAGAAATAGCCCCTTACAGAACCACTTTGCTACAGATGCTGATGTAAGAACAGAGTCCATGAATTTGAAACTGCATTAATACTACCTCCAGTTACTAATGTTTAATAAACCCTTCCACCCAGATTTTTTTGTTTTAAGAACAAGCAAAGACAGACAAATTATGTAGCACAGAAGTTAAGAAATTCAAAGATACAATATTTGCTTGCTAGCAAGCATGAAGATCATACTGATGATGTTGTCATCTTAGATCTGATTCATTAGCTCTTCCTATCCTGTTAGTTTCTGGGTAAATTCTAGATTCATAGAAGAATTAGATTAATCTTGCTGCTCAGGCTGTGGCCATCTAATCCCCACCATTCTCAAGTGACTCCATTCACAATATTCAGAGTTTCTATTTAAATACGTTTTTGTTCTAATGTTAATAATTGATGCATGTCATACACAGGAAAAATGACAAAGCAAAGGCTCCAGTTTTCACACACCCTGAAGTGAGACTTGCACAGGACTTTAAAAGCAAGCACCTGCATTTCATCTCTCCACCTTCTGGCACTGACAGGAACAAAAAATAAAGCCAAAACCAAACCCACACACTCCCCAGCAAACAAAACATCACTGACAAGACCCTGAAGTTATAGTTGACTAACATGAGCACATTGATCCTGACAGCTCAAACAAGGAAGGGTTCTGAGGGACACTACCAAACCCAACTCCTCAAATACACTTGTTCCAATTAGAAAAGCCAAGTTTTCTCTCACAGAAAGCCTTCCCCCTCTCCCAAGTCTGTAAATAACCACTAAGCAGTTAACAAGGCAATTTTTGATCTTATGTTTTTAGCTGTGGAGGTCTGTAGATGAATTTGCCCTGAAGTTGCAGGAATTTAACCTTCCCAAGGACTAAACAGTCCCTCTTCACCTTCCAGATCTGCTATAACCAGAACAGGAATTCCTAAGAAGGGTCTAAATTATCCAATCTCTTCTGAGATGGACATGAAGGGGACAAAGCACTCCTTGGGAAGTCTGGTTCAAGAAACACCACAAATGAGTGCAAGCTTCCACTGAAAACACATCCATCAAATGGAGGAAGCCTTGGAATGCTTAAGAGACATGATGTGAGCCTCCCTTACTTCAGAAGGAAATGGCCTTGCAACCTTTCTTCATACCTGAAGTTTAGCTAGCTCCTGAGTGGTAACAGATGTGAAAGATGTCTCTCCAAATCCAGAAAGCAGGGGTTAAGATGAACTAAGAAACAACACAGCACTTGAACTTTTGTATGGCTAAGTATAGCGGTATGTGCTGAAATTCTGCTGGAGCACAAGGAGAAACAGCCAAAAGATCCACAAACACTATATATTTACCCTGATTTTTTTTTCCTAGAAGTATTTTACAAGTAGATACCCTAAGGGTTTGTGTTTTTTTGGAGTAAGACCTAGTTGAGGTGCAAAACAAAACCAGCTGCCATAGTGCTTGCTTTAAGTCAATTCAAAGGATGGGAAGATTTTGCTATGAAGTAGAATAAAATCATTACTCTCAGACTATTCCCACAGTCTTCCTAAGAGATTGCTCTTAGTTCCTCTTGAAGCCTGAGTTAGGGAGACCTCCTGTGTGATCCACAGTGTCCCATCTCCTGTCCCCACCCTCTCCTACCCCATGAACAATTCCAGTTGTCAGGAGAACTGTGGCAATCCCAGGAGAGAGGAAGGGGATTGGGAACTATTGCTGCTGGGTTTTGTTTGGGCAAATTCAGCACCCAGAACTTAACAGAGGTAAAAAGCCAAACATTTTGAGTTAAGAATCTTGAAAAGAGAGAAGCTGACTATCCAAACCATGCACACTGATAACACTGCAGGAATTACTCTTAATTCTACCATTTTTTTTTCCTGGTTTATTGCCTCTAATGCACAGAACTGTACTTTTTCAGGCAAGTAGGAGAGACTCATCATGGAAAAGCACAACAGCACAGTTTGGGTTCCAAAATGGTGGCAGGAAAATTCAAGTCAATTAGGTCTTTTGGTTTACAGTAGAAATACAGAGTGTGGCATTCTAAATTCCAAATGAATGATTAGTTCAAACTAGTTAACAAGAACTACACTAAAGGACACATCACTCCTTGAAGGACAGTGTCAAATCGTGCACGTTAAGACTACATCAATCCTACATATGCAAATAAACTGCAATGAACCTCATCCAGAAAACCTCTTAATGCTGTTTTGACTATGAGAAACCAGAACCTTTGTCCTATCAAGTTTTAGGGGTTTAGTGACAAAATGAATGTGCTGCCACATGATTCAGCTGAGCCAACTCCCTGTGTCATGACATAAGTCTTGGATCCCACACACAGGAGCACCCAGCTGAGCAGGAGGAAGGAGCAAGACTGCTGCTGCTGGTCACAGCTCACTCTTCTGTTGACAACAGGAGCACATCCCAAAGCTTACACTACCTTCTGATGGATACAAAACTATAGCAAGTGTATGTTTGGAAGAGTTATCACAAATAGGTACTCTCTCCAGAGAGCAGTATGGCAATACAGGTGGAATTTAACTTCTGAGGAGATGTCCCAGTCCCACAGCAAATTGACAGGATGTATAATGGAGCAGGTACTCCAGGAGCAGGAGTTTCAAATCACTTGACCTCACAGTCCATGAACAACTTGGAGAAGAGGCAGTGAGTGCCTACTATATCCACTGGCCACTGTTGTTTTCTACTTGGCTGTTTCTGGTCCTTTTTGATCAGTAGCTCCAGTGTATCTACAATGAACGCTCTTCAACAGATTTACAGCAAAAGCTCTTATACAGATTTAAAACAAAAGGATGACTTATAACCAGAGATGATTACTTAATGTTAGCCTGTCCAGCCTAACAGAGTAACATGGACTTCTACCACAGACAGATTAGTGCCAGAGTAAGGCATTTAGTGGCTCTTCTATTCAGCACTTTTAAACATTCAGATGTATTTCCCTTGGCTTGAAATTAGAAATGCCATTTAAAACAAAACAAAACATTAACTCCTACTTTCCCCATTTTGCCCTGTGAGCCACTTGTTAGCACAGCAACAGGAATCTTACTGAGGACATGGGCTAAAATGACTTGAGAGGCACAGATGGAGCTCCTGAGTCAGCTCATTTCCAGAGGGAAACCCAATGAATCCTCAGGCAGAAGAAAAGCATCCCTTGCAAGGCTTAAGAAATAGCATTACTATGGTATGTCCACTACAGACATTATCTCTCCCACTAGATGCCAAGAGATACAAGAGCTCTCCCCTAAGGAAACTCCCCATGATTCTACAAGCCAAATATTACAACACGCAGCCAAAAAGAAAACTTCTCTAAGTGGTGGAAGATCTAACTGCAACAGTATCACAGAATGGTAGGGGTTGGGAGGGACCTCTGGACATCAGCTAGTCCAAAGCCCTGCAAGAGCAGCAGAAGCACATTATCTCCTGTGCTGCAGATGGGCTCTGTTGGAAGCCTAATGGTTTAGTATCCTTCAGTTTTGTACATCTCAACAGTGCTGGTTTAGCATTGCAGTGTGGTTGTGGAGGCCCAATTGAAGGATGTTTTCCATAGTGCAGCACTGTTTCCTTTTGTGGGAAGGATTTTTGCAGGATGCACTCACATCACAACCCCTCACTTACTCTGGGAAGTTGTGCTTTACACCACCAGCATGGAAATGACCAAAGGAAACTTTGCTCCTCCTCTGAGCTCTTCAAAGTATTTCTGTAGAGTGTTCAAGCCTATGCTGGTTCTCCTTTTCCCTCCCCACCTAGTCTTACTTTAGACTAGTGGCTTTAGGAAGCCACTTCAAAAATACATCACCCCTCTCCTTAGTAAGTTTATCTCATTTGTGACAGGTTCTTTTGCTGGAGATATGAACTGGCTTTCCCAACTTTTAAATACCAATAGAAATGTCTTACTACTTTTGTTTGTATCATTTTAAAACTACTCAAATCACTCTTTTATTAAAAAGATCTTCAACTTCTTCCTCCAACTGATGCTAAGTTTTAAGCCATGCTGTAGCTAAACCCGAGCCAGTTACACTTGTCTGGTTTGTATCCACTCTGTAAGGCTTAGATTTAGCTCAAAAATCTTGGCCAATAAAGCCCCAAAGCATCACAAACTACTACAGAACACTAAAAGGACTTTTGGAATGTCTTGCAGCCATGCAAGTGGATTGTTACATTGTACTAATTACAACAGGTTTCCCTAGAAATTGCCTCTAGGGTCTAATAGTCTTCATGTTTCTCTCCCCTCCTCCACCAAGCCATTTCTTTTCCCCCCCCCCGTGATAAAATCCCTCATGGCAGTGTGTGAGGAGCACAGGTTGATGCCTCTATTGTCTTCTCCATCTTGCAGAGAGCTCTCCTGGCCAGAGGGAGCAGGATAGCAGCAGTTCATCCTTTCAGCAGGCACTGCCTTGAACATCAGTGAAGCCTTCACCAGCCCACAGCATGGAGGCTGCTGAAGTGGTGTGGGCTCTACAGGGACTTTTCACGCTCCTCTTGTCACCAAAACCACACACAAACAGCACAATTCATTGTCAAATGTATGCACAGCATACAAGTTGGTGTGGCACCAAAGGAAGCTAGTAGAGAACAGTTTACTGTAAAAAAAATAGCTGTAAAATTCAAAATGATGAATAATAAAATCTAAGCAGCAGAGTATGGCTACTTGTGGTACTTATGAAGTGGGTCATTTAGTATACGTCAAAGGATTTTTGTCCTTTTCAAAGAGCTAACATGTCAAATGAAAGGAGGAAAATTCACATCAGTGCAGCTCTGCAGATGTGAAAAAGGCAAAAAATGCCTGTTAGAAGGTATTCTCCAACACAGGCTGGCCAGAGCCCAGTAATTAGGTATTTTGGAAAGAGCTAATCTCTACAGACCTGCAGCACTGGCCTTTAAACTAGCTTAACCATTTGACAACAGTGCAGGTGTGGAAAGACCAGGCAGCAGCTATCATATATCTAGGAATGCACAAAAAAAACCACCCATCCAGCACTTGGGAGTGTCACTGTGAAATTGTACTGTGCACTTCTGTAAAGTCCTGCAGCTCCTTCCAGCTCAGCTGCAGGTACCTGCATGCTCCTTCCAGCTCAGCTGCAGGTACCTGCATGCTCCCCTTCTCTGTGCTGCTGTTCCAGTCAGAGCACCATAAAGGGGATGGGGAGCCTGCTTCGACAGGGAGCACAGAAGAGATGAAGTCTCTCATCCCGATTTGCCAGTATCTTGAGACTCTTAAGAACTGCATTTTTCCCCCTCTGTAAAGCTGCTGAAATAGAGGATGGGCAGGATTTAAAGTCAGTGTTGTTCCAATAGTTCCCCTTTGCCTCTTGGCCCGTGTCCTAAACAGACTTGTCCAATGTGGCTGTGGCAGGATCTCCTTTCTGCACGACTCATGAGAGAAATAACCTTAACAGAGCACAATTTAAACTAACCTCTCCACCTCAATGCAGTGACTGATACCAAACTGTAATCCACGAGTTCTTCCACCTTTTGATGCATCAGCTAGCTTTCTAAACTGAATAAAATACACTGCTGAGCTGGTGCTTTAGATGTCAGTTACAAAGCACTCCACAACGGGAAGTTACTTACCAGTTTGGAGCCGTTCCTCACCCAAGAGCAGCCTTTGCACAGTCACACTGCTGGGATGCAAGCCTGACATCTTCCAGCCTCAGAAAACTTGCCGAAGAGTCAGTCCTGTTAGGTGCCACTGAAGCACCCTCTGGTGGCACCAAACACTCGGTGCCCAAGGCTGTGAAGGTGAAGTGCGCTTTGGAACCGCTTCAGTTCCCCAGCCCTTCAACTGCTGCCTTCCTGAAACCTGCTTTTGCTACACTTTTGTTGTTGTTTCCCTCAAAGACAGCTCAGCGTTAGTTCTAAACACTTCCGAGTGTTGAACTAGTCCTAAATAGGTTTCAGTGTTAGTTTTCACTGTTAATTGTCTACAGAACAAGGTGTCAGCTTGCACTTCAAGACCAAATCAAACTTTATTCAACTAGTGTGCTGGGAAGGTGTGCCTCCTGCCCTGCTGTTTTGCTTTCAAAAGCCTCCATCAGTTCTCATCTGCACCACAATGAGCAGCTCCTCATTTAGCTGCCTACGTGCTAAGCATTTACATCCAGGCACACAAAGAAAGTAAATCTGTTTAAGGTTTATCAGGAAACTCTTGAGACAAGGGCTTCTTTATGGTGGTGCTGCAGCTCTGCTCACGCAAATCTGTGGCTTAGCCACTTAGAGCTTTTGCTATAATCTCCATGAAATCATACCGATTTATCTCATCTACGTTAGATGACTGCATCTCGACAACCACACCACACCAGAGTGAAAGACAGGCACTATCTGCTGTAATAAAAGGGGCTTCTCATTTTCCAGACCGTTCATGGCTTGGCATCATCACTCCTTGCAGGGACAGGCCATCTTCAGGTTCCAAGTTCAGCACAGTCCAGACACAGCCAATCATCACCACCAAGATCAGCAGCAAAACTCCACTCCAAAGTGGAAATGATCACCTCAAATCCCCCTTTTATTTGGGGACGAGCAAAGAAAGATCTTTTTCACTGCCTATGCAGTCAAGTGAGCAACTTCCAAGAACTAGTATTAGTTAAAGAAGGCAAAACAGCAATAGAGGGTGGTGAGGTTTTGGTTTTTTAATCAAACTTTCATCAGTGTTGATGACAAGAGAGAAACCACCCTAATATTCAGAGTACATCCAAAAGTTGTACCACGTTTCTGTCCCCCCCCAACCCTTCCCCTCAGCAATGGCTCCTTACACTGAAGCCAAGCACCCATTCTGTCTGGCAAGTGCTGTCTTTCTGTCTTCCAAGCACCTCGGGGGTGCTAGGTGCCTGAAAGGCACAACAGGAAGCAGGCCAGCAACAGGGGCCAGCCTCCCTAACTTAAGAGACACAGCAAAAATCTTCATGTGGCTGAAAGCCACAGGACATGTGACATACCTCGTAGAGCAGAGAAGGGGAGCTCCAGTAGTTCACAGGCAGGAGATGATAATCACTCTCCCCAGGGATCCCTCTGCTCCTTTTAACTGGCTGGATCCCAAGGGATGGATGTTGGCTTCAGCAGCCACTATTGGTCTGCCTCACTCCACAGCCAGCCTTCAGCTCATGTGCCAGCACAGCCCCTGACACCCTCATGAGGCAAAGTCAGCATCCAAGCTGCTTCACACCAGCCACTCCTCTACTACAACCTTTCCAAAGCTAAACGACCTTCAATGTGAATGTCTCAGAAGTTCTGGCAGACTCATCTTAGGTATTCTGATCATTATTGGGTCTGTCAGTAGCCTTTTCTGAAAACTCCTCTAAGTTGCAGAAGAGTTCAGGCTAGACCTAGATAGACAGCAGCCACATGTCCCAGAAAATGGCCAGTAAGATAAAATATACCATTCTTTTTATTCCCCAGGTACTGCTCAGTATCTCCTGCCTCTTAGTATGGCTCTGTGTTACAGAATATAGCATTAAGCAAAGAAATCTTAACTGTCAAAAAGTTAATTCAGATGCCAGACAGTGTAACAGTATGGCACTTGGCACAGGCATGGCTTTTTCCTATGGGGAAGCACTCGCACCAAAACAAAGGCATCAAGTTTAACTAGCATCACTCCCTGCACACAAACATACTCAGGGATTATACCAGCAAACACTATTCATTCTGTGAACAGGTCTTGGGTGGAGGAAAAGCTTAGCTGCAGAAGAAATGAAGCAAACTGAATGGAGATCAAAGGCAATTTACATCACCAGAAGGCAGGGCTCCTCAAACCTGGCCTCCCACATCCAGGTGCTGGCAGTGTTAAGTTGTCTCTGGTAAATTCACTGCTGTCAAGCAGGAGAGGAGCCACACATTGTAATTCCTCTTCCATGTCCTGCTAATTAACCATTTCTATGAAATACTAGTGCCAAGTAAGGTACTACAAGCTATAAACTCATCCTATTTATCAGTGTACAGTTAGGCAAATAGGAGGTTAGAGCCTTGTTGTGCCAGAATTGCTTTTTACTCAGAAAGATCTACCACAAGAAACACCTCTAATATTTATTGGTTATCTATTAAATCCTCTGCACTCTGAGGGCTTGCTTTTATCAATAAATGCAGTTAAGTAGCTTTAGCACCCGAGTTAATTGTCAGTTCATCTACTTCTTGTAAGTCTAATAAGGTAAGTCAGCTGAATTTCAACAAAGATTTGAAGCACTGATGAGTGCTTACGACTGGCTAGTTTAAAAATGGAGATACTACAAACAACTCTCTTCTTCTTCTTCCCCTGCTTTTGAATTCATTTTGTCTTTTAAATAGCTGATACATTTGCTGCTGACTTGTACTTGGCAATTAACACCAAAAAAATATTTGGAAGTCTCAAGTTTTGCTTTATAAAGCAGAAAACCTGAGTTGAGGTGCTTCAGACACACTGATGCTGCTGATGAACCTCTTCAGCAGCAAACTTCATGTGTGAAGCATTCCTTTACTCTCTTTTCACCATGCAGCAGTCAATATAATGGACAAATTAAATTAATTAGTGTAAAACTAAGTAAAAAAAGCTCTCCGCAGAGTCAAACAGGCAGTGGAGATGGAACTGGTTTTGTGGTTCCTTCTGGAAAAAATGGGTTTATTTAATGCTGTTAAAGTTTGTCCTACTGTATAATAAAAACATGTTATGTTAAGTCTGCTAATGAAACTGAAATGTCAAATCATTTTGGGTGGTGCTACCCCACAAACACTTAGATCTTGCTAGGTAAATCAAGAGTCTGCTTTGCCTTTTTAAACAATTTTGCATCTCCTTTGATATGACCTAAATATTGAGAACTAAAACTAGCTCAGATAAATTCAGGGTTTCTATCACAACCTGAAACTCTGCACCATGTTCCTAAATTCCAACAAGCCATATACTTGTAGCCATTTGGAAGTGAAGATGATTTTTGAAAGTCAATACAAAAGCTGAGCATTGCATTTGATACTAATGATTCTCATAACAAAATGAAAAGCAACACTTCTGAAAGGGAATGTGACACACTAATTTCCTTAGATGTGTACTTCAAATACTGCCTGCAGCTTTAAGTTGCACTTAATATCCATTTATCAAAGCAAATTCAAGGTATTTCTCACTCATTATTAAATGAATAAATAGGATTTCTACTGGGAACCAAATGTCAGGCTCCAGATTGTGGTGGACAAAGTCACTTCCAAGTATAGCCCTAACTCCCCCCCAAAAAATAGAGAAAAATATTAGGAAGTGAAGTAACATGAACCAATGGGAAACAGAGACAAAGAAATCACTGCTCTACTGAACTGCATACTACTAGGAGCATTAAATACCTTTTTTCCTGTTTTGGTCTGGTTTTTTTCAACACAGAACAGGTTGGGAGGGGAAAAAGGGGCCTGGTGGCAGGTTTAGATGTAAACAGTACTATATACCCAAAACATCTTTAAGAGTGGCTGATTTTCTTCTTGCTACTACTTAATAAAACTGTTGTCATATGTAAAAACAACAAAATCTTGTATCTGACCAAAGATAGAAAGTCTGAAATATGACAAACTGACTGATGGGAAGAGCTTTGGAGAGAATAATTCTGCTAATCATGTCAAGTTGCCTGAATTCCTAAAGGACCTCGTGCACTGAAGTCACAAAGGAGGCTTTGCTGTGGGAGTGTATGTGGAAGAATCTCAGCCTCCTCAGGACACCTAGATGTCTGAAGCAGTCATTTTAAACAGCTTTCATAATCAATGCTCAGAAATAGGCACTTCAGTGAGTCACTTTGTTCTAAGATTAGTGTCTCCCAACTGTTTTGCCCACTGAAGGGCTTCTCCTTGACAGACTAGCTCAGACTCAGAGCTCTTAACTTTTAGATACCAAAAGTGAATTAAGGTGACTCTCACAAACTCCCATAAATGCTATAACATGTTTTGAACAGCAAATAGGTTATCTGGTAGATCTTATAGAATGCTCTTACAGAGGATTCAATGGCAGTTTCTTGGGAAGATTACTGATCAAACTGATCCATCAAAGAGCAGGACAATTTGTTTTCCACAAATACACAATTTACCTGGGAAGTTAGTAATGGCACAGAGACCTCACATGTTAGTACAACTTACCTTAGTAAGAGCAATCTGAACTTCTTCCTTGCATTTGGTATGGGAGTTCTTCAGTGCACAAACTAAGTTGATTTCATTAAAGACTGTTATATACAGTTTTGGAATCAATTTAACCACTTAGAGGAAGCCAATTTTCTACTGAACTTGGTTAAATCTGTACAACCTCCAGTGTGATAAAACTGAAGAGCAACCTCCTTAAAAAAACCTGCTGCCTCAAAACCTGTATTCCTGTCTCCTAGAAACAAAACCCTAGTGCAGTAAGGATGTTTTAAGCCATATGGTTATATGGACACTTGCAATTGTCATAAAAAAGTGCATCTTTTTATGTTTAAAACATTCCTGGTTTTGAAAAAAAAACAACAACCTACTGTTTCTTTAGAAGAGGCTTTAAAAAGGCAAGTATAAACTATCTAAACTTTTTTAAATGTCCTAAAATATGTATCTTAAGAATTCATTTTCAATAAGGCCCAGGGCCCAAGTAACCAAAAATGCAAGGAAAAATTATAACCATTGTGAGCTAATACAACTAAAATACACCTAAAGCATCTACTATGCACGATAATAATAATAAAAAGCAAGTTAGGGCAGCTCGTGTTCCCTCAGTGTTTAAAAATTACATCTAAAATATCTTAATTTATATCAGTTACTTATGTGTTTAATAACTAGGTGTATTTCTGAAAATAAAATGTAAGTTGGCTAAAGTATGGTTAAGAAAGCTGTGAGAACTGAATTTCTCAAGTCATTTAGCTTCCATTAGATACCGGTTCATGTGTTTTGTAAATGTGAAAGGTAAGATGTCATCTGAATTCCACCACTGTGTTATAAAAACTACTTATGAGAGTCAATCAAGAAAATGTCATTAGCAGAAAGACTTGTTCAGGCTACAAAGCAGTAGTTACTTACCTTTTTATGGATGCTATTCAACACCTGCAAAAATATGCAAGGCAGGATCTCTGCCTAACATCCACTTCAGATGTGTTCTTGTGTGTGTGGATGTGTGAAGTATGAAAATATAAAGACAAAAGGAAAACAAACGAAGAAAAGTGCTGCCTCCCCCCAAACTTAGAAGTAAAGAATGGTCCTTAAATTACTTCATGTAAGGAAGAAAAGCAGCAGGAAGAACTTTGATATACTTGACAGTTAAAAGCTGTTTGCAGAAGTGTATAAAGTATTGCTGGATACCACGTTGGAGATTTCATTCTTGGCACTAGTCCTGAAAATGCAAGACCTGAGAGACAGGTGCCAAAAATACAGTTCAAATTAGTACAGGCAGTTGCTGATTTATGGTGCACACTGTGCAATCCTCTTGGAAAACAAACACAGATGTATCAATACTTACCTTTGCTAGATCAGACACAGTTATTGTCTTTATGGGGAAAAATTTTAAAGCTTAATCATGTAGTTTTCATCCAGAAATCAGCTGGTGAGACTCATAGGCTCTTAATCACACAACTAGCATATGATACAAAAAGAAACTTCCAAAAGTGTGTCCCATTTGGGTGTGTATCTCTCTGTGTGAATCTTTGAAGGTGGAGAAAAGCAGTTTGGTGCCATATAAAAAACCCCCAAAAATCAAAAACCAAATCCTGAACTCCCTAGTCTTGCAGAGCCAAGAATGGATGGGTACTCAAAGAAAATGTAAATGATTATTCATGAATATCCCTATGTGATACATACATTTCAACAACAGTGAAGATGAAATGGCAGCAGTCCTTTCAGGCTTTACAGCATTGTAATTATGATCGCTTGCCCAGGACGGTGTGCTGGGTTCTGCTGCTGGCTCTCTAGTAAGAGCTTGAGGGTTTGCCTCAGCCTTGGCAGCTGTCAAAACATTCTTCTTCATGCTGACCTCTCTTTTCTCAGGAAGTGGTCTCTTTTGGGTTGACAGAGGCTTTACACCTGCCTGGATCATTAAAAGAGGTTGAATTACTAATCATCATTAAAGGTATTTTACAAAGAAGCAGAGACAAAGTTACATGCACACAAATAATCAGCAAATAAAGAACCACAGAATTGTCAGGGTTGGAAGGGACCTTCAAGCTCATCTAGTTCCAACCCCTGTGCCTGCCATGGGCAGGGACACCTGGCACTAGAGCAGCTTGCTCCCAGCCCCAGCCAGCCTGGCCTGCAACACTGCCAGGGCTGGGGCTGCCACCACCTCTCTGGGCAACCTGGCACAGTGGCTCAGCATCCTCCTGGGGAACAACTTCTTCCTAACGACCAACCTAATCTCCCCTCCTCAAGCTTGGATCCATTCCCCCTAGCCCTATCCCTACCTGACATCCTAACAAGTCCTTCCCCAGCCTTCTTGTAGCCCCTATAGATACTGGAAGGCCAGAAGGCAGCTCCTGAGAGCCTTCTCTTCTGCAGACTCAACAATCCCAGCTCTCAGCCTGTCCTCATAGGAGAGGTGCTCCAGCCTTTTGAGCATCCTCATGGCCCTTCTATACTACATTTTACAAACAAGCAGAGATATAGCTACTTGTAGACAAACTTCCATTACAGTAAGCTCCTGTAAAAACACTTGAAATGATGGAATTTGACAATGAAGCCCACAAAGCAAAAGGTAATACAGACTGCAACTTCAGGAGAAAACAATGGTAAAGAAACCACCTCAAAACTACAGTATTTATTATCAAGTTATGGATTTTTGGTTTTGTTTGAAAAACTACTGCCCGTTTTATAGTGGTTTCAAAAAGGAAAAAGGCTTTGATTTCATCATTTTACTTCCCAAAACACATATCCATGGTAGTCACATTCAAGGTTCACAGTCACTCCAAATTAGTGCCTAAACCCCAGTAATTTGGAGTTAAAAGAGGTAAAATTAATTTGGAATAAAATTAAAATAAAAGATGATGTATTGCTTGTACTGTTTTTTTTTTTTAAAGGTAAATAATTTGAAACTAAAATAACTAAAATAAAACCCCCCCTTTATTTTTTTTTTTTTTTTTTTTTTTTTTCNTTTTTTTTTTTTTTTTTTTTTTTTTTAAGATCACTGCCATCTAGAAGGCATTTACAAAAATTCTCTCTACCTAAAGGCAACTGTTTAAGGTGAAAAGAAAATATTTTCTTGTCAGAAGAATTAAGCACTGCTTTTACCACAGAAAAAGGCAAGAGAATAACAACAACAAATCTCTTCAATGTCAGACTTGCAATTTTGTTTGACTCAGAGTTGAGCCCAGCAACAAGCCATTGTGCTTCAGGACAAATGTTTTGGATCATGAACATCAAGCTTACCTGCAGCTGAGATTTTGGCATGCCAGGTTTGTCAGATTTGGGTTTGATCTTCTCTTTAGGTTTTGGTTTTGCATCTTTGCCAGCACTTAGAAACTTCATAGTGGCTGCAGCATGTTTGAGAATGCAATCATTGCTACAATACACAGAGTCAGGCTGAGCCAAATTAAAACAGCCAGGACCAATGCACTTGGATGCACCAGGAGCTTCAACCACCTGGAGATTGAAAGGGAATGAGTTCAACAACAGAAATGCCCCTTCATATCATGAAGAAATGCTTATATATACTATGGCTGTTAGTGACTTGCACAATTGCCAGCAGGAAAACAGCTTTCATTCATGATTTAACAGATAAAACCCATACAAATGTAAGAATTGACAAAGCTTCCAAGATGTTTTGTATTTTGAAGTGGTTGTTCTACTAGCAATGAACTAAGGGAGGCTGGTTTCCTAAGTTTTCAGATGCTCTACATGATAGAAGACATCTCCTTAATAATGCTAAACTAGTTTCTCAAGAGCAGGGTTTTTATATCACACTTTACTTATGTATCACCCTCAGCCACTCAAGTCCTCAAGCATGCACTCATGGAAAAGGAGGCACTCAGCTACTCAGGTGTAACAGGTAATTCTTGTTCTAGAGGTTTACCAATCCGAGTTTTAGAAGTCTCCAACTTACATAAACACAATCATTCTCCTAGACAATTTTGCCACAGCCTAGTATTTTACATATTGAGAAGTTTGCATGTGTAACCTGTATTTTCCTCTACTATGTAATTACTCTCTATTTATAGCAGTGTTATATATTAAGCACTTCCTCTTCAAATGTTAAGATTTGGAAAACTGTGTTCCTGAAAATAGAGTACACTGCCAAAGTCTAGAATTGAAAGCTCTTTAGGCTCCAACATATCACCTCTAGGTTATTATCCTTTAGTTTTACTCTTCTAGATTACTCCTAAAAATGTGATACACCTGACCTAACCCATAGAGCTATTCTAGTTCTAGACAGTCTCTCCCTTATCAATAAACTGCAATTCTAATTATCAGAAGTAAGTTTTCAAGGAATATTTCCAGGAAAAAGCCACATTATTTGCATAGTGTGGTTTATTTTTCCCAAGTCAGTAAGACAATTTGATGCAATCTAATAAAACCTGGGTTTGGGAATTTTCCCATTAAAATTATTATGCTTTAGATTTCTATTGTGTACACACTTAACTGTGAAAAAGGAAGTATCAATTCATCTTCCCCAAGAAGCACCTCAAACTTCAGATTAACTGAGCCAGAATACATACTCAGACAAAAACTTTCAGTACCAATGTCTATACTAAATTTATAGAAGTATTAATCACAAAGCAAATCTCTACAGCAACAAAATGGGAGTGTCTCAAAGTGCTTAGAGTACTGGTGTAGGAGAACAGATAAAACTAAATGAGTGCTCAGTCCCTGTAACACAAGAGTGATTTTAGCACATCAATATATGAAATTGCAATGAGCTTTTTGCCTGGAATTGGCAAAGGATTCTGTAGAGGGATAGTGGTGCTTCTTTATACAAGCCACAGAGGTACTAGGGACAGCATGGGCTAAAATAAAGGCAGACTTGACTGTTCAGATCTCTCCGAACATGGTACCACCTGGCAAACCCAAGCAGAGCAGATCCATTCCATTTCCAAATGCCAAAAGAATACTTAAAGCAGCTCTTCCATAAGAAGCAATGAATTAATTGTATTTTTTCTTTCCCTAAAGAAGAGATGTATAACATGTTGAAGTACCCTTGTTAACATGCTAACATCAAAGAGTAACTGGTGATACTCAGAAGCAGAACTTAAAACACTAATGCTGTCAGTGTAATGCAGACCAACACCGACAGATCTGGACTCTCAAACAGGTTTTTGTCAACAAAGAAATTGTATCTGAAAACAATTTAGCAGGGGAAAAAACCCTACTGTTCTCTACACATTTATCTTAAACCAGTAAATATTTCTGTATTAAGCTCAAAGTGTTCTGATCTATACATGAAGTTCACTATCCTGTCTGCTGTTTAAACTGACTACAAGTGGGGAGGTAGAAAACATTCCACAACAGAAAAGGTTCATTCCTCCAGGGAAATGCTTATCCTCAAACTTGTGATACTTATTCTAGGAATGATTTCAAAGTTTAAAGCTTAGGTGTGAACAAATACATTCATACAGAAAAAATATGAAGAGCTGTAGCATTCAGTAGGTACACTGAACATTCTCTTTAAGGCACAGTAAGAAGGAAAATGTTCCAGATGTTGCTATCACTTGAGTAGTTTATGCAGTACAAAAGCATGAAGCTTCTTGGTCTGTATTTTGAATTGGGCATAGAGCTTGCTATTACAAAATCTAAACTTTGATTTTATGCCAGAATTTGCAGTAATTTATAAAGTAAAATAATTTATAAAGGCAGTAGAAAAACAATTCACTATATACTAATAACCTGAAGAAGTATCAGGACAAAAATCAGAATTTCAAATGCTAATTGGAAGTACAGAGGAAGTACAGTTGGAATTAACTCCAACAGAAACTTTGCAGTATTAACTAGGAAGTTTCACTACTGCTGAAAATGTCCAAAATTGTTCGAGATTATTGCAAAGCTAGTATAAACCAGTCTAGAATTCTACTATTTTTATTAAAAGAACACAAAAGCAGAATAGCACAAAGCATTTCGTAACACCTACAAAACCTTTTAAACCCCTCCACTTCAGAGTAACACTTTCTTAGTTTCTGTACTGATATAACAATAGATAAACTTCTGCTAAACAGTAATAATCAGGAGGTTGTTCAGCTTCATATTTAGCTCTAAAAAAGTCAGATTTACAGCTGTACAAAGCCATACGTAGTCTCAATATACTCAGTGAAACACTGAATATAAGAAACATAAGATACAAAATACTTACAGGCTGAAATATCTTCAGTTTTTTCTTCCCACTTGGATTTGCAGCTTTTTCAATCCTACCCTTGATCCCTTGGTCCTCAACAGATTTTTGTTCAACTGTTCCTATGCTTGTGAATTCTGTGCCATCCACATTTAATTGCCCAGCTTTAGCTTCCTGCTGGTCTGCTTCTGAAACAGGCTCATCCTGTCCCTGGAGAATGGTGCAGTTCGGACAGATATAGTCCTCACCATTCCTTTCCAACAACCGCCCTCGGGCCTCAGAAATACCTACACAGTCACCATGAAACCATTCCTCACATCTATCACAGCAAATCATAAACCTGGAAAGAAAACCCAAGGAACAGTAAAACAGTGTGAAAGAGACTCATGTTCAACAGATATTTCAAGCAGCAGATCTTAAGTACTCTGCTAAAGTATTACTGTTCTGCCTTGTTCATTTCTGTATTCGTTTATCCCCTCTTCTAAGTATTTGTTATAAACTCCTCCCCAAACTTGAAACAAACCCAATTATTTATGTATACTCAAAAAGCATGCATTAGCATTTGGTTTAATTTCTCATTACAGAAAAATCCCAAGTATCTGCACTGCATTTTCAGTTGATACCTCTGCCTACCTGTTGTTATGAGGCTGACGACAAATACAATAGAGTGCATTTGGGTCATAAATCTCAGCCTCAGGTTTGCTTTTGGGCACTTCTTCAGCTTCATCGTCTGTGACCCCTTTTCCACCAAGGCCAGGCTTTGCCTCCTGACCTTGAAGATCTTCACTGTCTTCCTGAGACACAACCACTTGACTTGCAATCTCAGTGCTGTCTGCAGTCTCAGGCTCTTGTTTGACAGGCAACTCAGACTCATCTTGTTTGTCAGGCTGGACATGACCTGTTCCTGCAGGATCTTGTTCTGAGTTTCGTCTCTTCACACGGTTCTGTGCATCTTTCAGTGTCAGCTGCACAGGTTTCTCCTCAACACGTTTCTTCCTTAGCCTATTCTGCAGCTCCTTCAGTGTTAACCCATCACTATCACTATCAGAAGTAGAAGCTTCCTCTTCCTCCTCCTCATCTTCCTCTTCTTCCTCCTCTTCCTCTTTTATAAGCCTGCTTTTAGAGTCTTTCTGTTCCTTGCTACTCCTGGTGACAATCCTCCGAGTCACAGGTTTTGTATCTGGAGTGCTCTCAACACTATCTTCTGAAGCAGTTTCAGCATCTGTTGCTGGACAGGATGCTGGTTCACCTGAATCTTCCAGAATAGTAGGAACACTTCTCCTTCCTCTACGTCTTACTGTCGTAAGAAACTCTTCCACTCTTTCCACTCTTTTCGGTTGCCGTCCACTACGCCTGAGGTTTAAGCCTTGCTGCTGCTGTGGTTGCTGGTCACTGGAGTCCACATCAGCATCTCCTGCACTTTCTCGCTTAGCTATCGTGGTCCTTCGAAAGCCCCAGGTTTTCCTGAATTCTTTACTTGTGGGCTTGATAGTTTTTTGTTCCTCCTCATTGCTTTGCTCACCTTTCTCATCCACAACTGAGGCTAAAAACAAGGGAATGGTTATTAAACTGGTGAAGGAAGATGGTTTTCTTTAAAGGTTTTTTTCAACACAGTATTCTTCTCTTTGTGCTAATATATGGGGATCTTATCAGTACTTGGGGGATAACAGGAGGATGGGGCTAGGCTTTTTTCTTTAGTACCCAGTGACAGGACTAGAGGTAAGGGTAAAAACTAGCACACAGGAAGTTTCATCTTAACATGAGCAGGAACTTTATTTATTATGAGGGTGGTGGAGCACTGGCCCAGGCTGCCCAGAGAGCTGGCTGAGTCTCCATCTGTAAAGATACTCAAAACCTAGCAAGACACCATCCTGTGCAAACTGCTTTAGGTTATCCTGCTCTTGCAGGGAGGGTGGACTAGAGCTCCTAAAGTCCTTCCAACCCCTAACATTCTGTGATATGTTCACCTCACTTTATGGCCTTGATAAGAGATAAAATGCTTTCTTGTGAATGTAATACAACAGTAGCAGCAACTAAGTACATTAGTGAACGCTACACCATAATCCAGCTGTTACAAACTCTTCAGTTACTTAAAAATCTATGTATACACAAGGGACAAATCAGCATATTTTCTGCTCAATTTAAAAGGAAGAACTCTTACCAGGAGAACTATTTTCCATGTTGTCAGTATTAGATTCAGATTCTAATGGCATGGGCTGCGAGCTTACAGCTTGTTCCATAGCACGGACACCACTGTCCCCACCCTGAAATGCTGAAGAGAGACATAAGGTTCAAAACTCAGATTCAAAAAGATTGATAGTCTAAGTAATTATTAAATATTCTGATAAAAAGCTCATTATGTTATTGTAACAAATGCTTAACTGGAAATTCAAGCCACTAATAGTCACTGAATATCAACAAGAAGCTGACTGAATTCCTTCACAGATGAAGTACTAAATTAAATATATAGGTTTGGACACTACACTGACATATTTTACTAGACAGGATTTGTGATATTTCTCAAACATATCCTTTCATGGTATGAGTGTATGCCCTGGGGTTTGTCTGGGCAAAAACCTACAGCAGTTCCACTCCTTTACATGGACACAGAACCCATGTGTGCACCAGTGTGAAAGACCATGGAGCACAACAAGGAGTCATCCAAACAAACAGTACAAACAGTATTTGAAAGGTGAGGATAGTATTTGGTATCCCTAACATTCTCTCCTAGAAAGGATATGAATATGAAACGAAGCAGAATTGACATCAAGTTTAAAGAAATTCAAAGCTATTGCTGTTTAGGTAATACAGGGGTAGTTAAATGAGGGTTTAAAGAAAATGCAAAACCAGTTAAATATCCTAGTCTTCCTTGTTAAACTGTATCTTGTCTATAAAGTAGTTTAGCTCTTTAGTTGAAGTTGTTTCAGGAACAGAAATTGAGGATAAAGTTACACACTTTCATTATTTCTCTAATAAGGTTTATTGGATAGAAGACATTATACAAAGAAAAGAATAAAAGTCTTCTCAACCATCTCTGAATGAAACCTGAGAAAGAGTGCTCCTTGACATGGTTATTTACAACAAGGTTTTCAGGCTATATGATCTATCAATGACAGAAACAAAACAAAAAGCAAACAAACAACAAAAGATTTGGCAAAGAATCTCCAACTATCAAAGAGGGAGCCATAGGAAAAACAAAAAAAACCCACAACACAAATCTGTGCTGACAAGCAGGATCATCCCTTTCTTCTCATAAGTCTTTTCCAGCACACTAAAACATTCTCTTATTTGAGAAGACAGAAGTAAATGAGAGTAAACTGAGCACTTCAGGAATAACCTGGCTTGAACAAGTCTTAAAAGTTACATCATGGGGCAGTGTTTTAAATGAGTTGCATGCCAGGTAAATGCTCTCCTAAATGACTGCAGACACTATGTTTTGCAATCACTGCAATTACACTGCTCACATGCAATGCAGCAGTAAGTACACCTGATGAACTGCCTGAACAGCAGCAGTACTTGAAAAACAGTAACAAGAAATGCTCCCCAGTTCTCCTCCAAGAATGTTTTTGGAGTAGTTCTATGTATATTCCTGGCTCAAGAACTGCACTGCTAAGCCAAAAAGGAACATTAACAGAATTCCTTAAATACATTACTTGCTGAAAGAAGCAAAGCTATTTCTAGCAGTCATATATATCACAACTATGAGTTTTCAGAGGCACCTTTTAGTAAGCTTTCCCAATCCTGCAGTGTACACTGGTAAAAAATGCCTCTATTTCATATAATGCATCAGCTGCACTACTGTTCTGCCCTATCAAACCCAATCTCTCTGCTTTCTAGTATTACATTTAACAACACTGCTACAACTGTAACATTAAACGTCAATGCTATGGAAACTAACATCCATGCAGATATGTTAAATAAAATTCACACATTGTGACTTATGTCATTTCAGTGACATACTGTAAATGTTGCTGTAAAACCAACAGGCTCCAGAACATCAATTTAAATAGTAACTCTATTTTTAACATTACAGTCAGAATACAAAGTGAATTTTAAGCCTGTAGTACATAGGTTAAACACTGAAATTGCTTCAGTTCAATATGAAATTTCATTAAGTTCTCACTAACTGTAATTATTTATCTTTTAAAAACCCACTAAATTATATTCACACCAAAAAAAGGCTGCAATGGAAATAAGGGAACAAGTCAAAAGAGTTATAATGTTTACATCTTTGTTTACCTTGGAAGATAGAGGTATGTTAAAAGCTACAAGCATTGGTAATCCAAATTCCAAGATTTAAATTCCAAACACAATGTAAAGAAATAAGTCTCTTCAATGCCCTCTCCATGTTTTACCTGACACAGCATTAGAGGTTTCTCCCTGCAGAGCTGAATGAATACAGCCAGAGGAGGGCAGCAAAGGATCAGAGTTATTCAGCAGTTTCAATCCAGCCCATGCCGGATTTCCTGATTCAGAAGGGTAATACTGAATCTCTGGGCTGTCAGCAGGACCAAATCCTGTTAATCCTCCTTTTCCTGCTGGCTCCTAGAGAAGAAAAATAAAAAGATACAAAATTAGGCATCAATAGAGTTATAAACTTTACTTCTGTTTAGATGGTTGGAATTCTTTTGTCTCTATTATAAAGCAAATTATGTTTTGTGCTCTGGAAAGTTTCCCGCTTTCAGAAAGACACTGAAACTAGAAAGTCCAAGTAAAGCAATACTACCCCCACCACTTACCAGCAGCTGAGACCTCTGACTAAATTCAAAACATGATTGTACTCTCAGCAATTCATTCAGATCCCATTAAGACTTTCAAAACAGGAGCAAACTGTAATCACCAAGTCTACTTCACTTAAAGCATACTGAGAGCCTATACTATGCAATGAAAATGCAGAAATGCTTTTCAACTCCATCAGCATGCCTGAGAGAACAGTAGGGACGATCTACTAGTTTGTATTAAACTTTATCACATAAGAGATCTATAGCTTGGAGGATTTAAATCCAAGTGGCTACTCAGTGGTTTTGCAAGATGGGATAACAAAAATTAATAGTTGAACTTCAGAATTAAGGAACATTCCTTACCACTCTCCCTTTCACTAATAGGGTTTGCAATGCAGAAAATGTCAAAAGTCTTATTTCAAGTACAGGAGATAACACATTTTGCCAAAAACTAACCCTTGGAAGACATTTCACAATCACAAAGCATTTATCTAAAAACACCTGAACAACTGTTTCATCCAGGGGTCCCAATTCACATGCAGAATGGCAAAAGAGCATCATCTACACTGACCAACTGAGGAAGTGCCTGCATTTAACCCAAAGCAGTCTATCAAACTACAGAAAACTGGAAAGGGATTCAAGAGGAAAACAGGTGGGCAGGGCAGAAAAGTCACTTTTGAACTGGCCTATAACAGATAAAAGAACAATACTGGACACAGACTGTGTGTCAGCTTTCTGCAACTGAAGATGAGGGGAACAGCCACAGTAGGTGCAGGAAATAACTAAAACATTAACAATTCTTTCAAAGGAGTGAAATCTGATTGGTAACACTCCAGGTAGTGAGACATACAAATTTAAGAGCAGATTAGCTAATCCTTCACAGACATGCCAATAACAATTTGACAGGGTCTTTAAAGCATCTTTGCTGTTTAAAACACTTCTTACTTCCTAAGTGTTTATCATCTCTAGCTGTTCTCCAAAAATAAGGAGAGGAGGGGTTTGTCTTTTCCCCTTAAATCTCATTTTCACCAGTGGATCACTTTCTGATTTCATAACCAATATATCTCAAAATTTGCATGCCTGTGGCAAAGCAGAATCAGAAAAAGGGCCGTGTATGTGTACAGGCAGATGCAAACCAGTATTTCCTTCCCCTGCACCTTCTCTAGAGGGGATTACATATATTATCTACATTCTTTCCCTCAAATAGTTCTACTCGAACAAGATTAACAAAGACAAACTAATTTCAAAGATCCTAGTTCTGTATCTCATAATGTTAAATACCTGCTCTAATATGTATTTTGCTCCATTGTTTGAACCAATTATTATATCCAGGGAGTCAGTCACTGATGGCTGAAGACAGTCTGAGCTTAAAGTGCCTTCTTCCAGGCTGTTGTTCTGTAATAACCTTTCAATCTCCCTGTTCAGAATCTCCAGTGGATCACACATCATGCAATTTTTAAGTGATATGCCTAAAGGAAGAGGGAAAGTCAGCTAATCACTTCTTGTTCAACTCTTCATATTAAAGAATGAAACAGACTACGCAC
This sequence comes from Bucco capensis, assembly GCA_013396975.1. Taxonomy (NCBI): domain Eukaryota; kingdom Metazoa; phylum Chordata; class Aves; order Piciformes; family Bucconidae; genus Bucco; species Bucco capensis. The sequence goes on from VWZO01002107.1 coordinate 42,472, forward strand.
AGAAAGTGCATTCTATTTGAATAATTTATCCAGTAGCACACTAAAAAAAGAATTGTCTAAAGGATTGTCTTCCTGGTGCACAATTATGTAGCTGTGCATTCAAGGCTCTGTATTTACAGTTATGTCTGAGCCACTAAAGCATTCCAAACTGAAATCACATCCCACCCAGTGGCCAGGCTGCACATGGACAGTCCACAGTTCTGTCAGAATATAAATCAGCATTTTTTACACCAATAATAATTGAAAACGAAGAGTTTCTATGCAGGAAACATGCTTCTTTTTGCATTAGTAGATGTTAGATCACTATTATCTGTATTATTACCTCTATTATCTACAGGGAAAAAAAAACTTTACAAGAACTGCAATTTAAAAGTCATTTCAAATTTGAGGTAGAAATATTTAGTACCCTTAAAACACTAAAATTGCAGACATCCTACATCTCCTGTAAAATGCTTGGTTGTTTCCTATTATTATTTCATATCTCCATTTTGTCCTCTACCCAATTTGTCTGAAATATTTTTCATGAAAAAACAAACACTAAGTTTCAAACACATTTTACATGAATCTGCTCTTGCAGAACTGCATCTTCGTAAAGGCTAAACATCATTGTCTAAAAGAAAGTGGAAAATCAAATATTATCAAAACATAAAAGCACAAAGCCTGAACTCATGATTACACTTTTCAACCTACAAGCTTGCTTGCACTTCTAAGCAAATGTTCTACTAGCTGCCTGAAAAAATACTTACTGCTACATAAGGCAACTTTGGAAGTCTGCAAATATCTGTTTTTCTTCCTAAATCAGTATAATTTCTGGTCATTTTGTTCTGTTTGTTCCCAAGTTAACTATTCAATTGCAGTTGAGATACAGAGCGAAATGTCATCTTATTCCTCCTAATACATATAATTAATCTCACATCTCTGAAACTGGAAGTTCTAGCTCAAAACTGAATATTAGCATAGCTCTTCTAATAGACAATTCTCATTCTGCCTTTCTGCCCCATCTCCTTTAGAAAGGATATTCAGTACCTCTGAAAAAACAGACAAAAACTTCTATAAATGATGGTCCCATCAAAACAGTGTTAGTAACAAACACATACATTGTTCCTTATTCAAGAAGTCCCAGAGGACACTGAAGCTAACAACAACTCTGAAGAGCAATCTCCACTGTGAAAAATGTGCAAGCTTTTAAGACCAACTATAAATGAAGTTAGAACTACAAATCAACAGTTTCTTAAAGGAAAAATCTCTTCTTCCTTCTCTTTAGTGGATAGTGACAGGACACGGGGGAATCATATGAAGCTGTCCCAGGGGAAATTCAGGCTGGATGTTAGAAAAAAGTTTTCCACCACAGGGTGGTGGAGCATTGGAATAGGCTCCCCAGGGAGGTGGTCATGGCTCCAAATCTTGCGGAGTTTAAGAGACAATTGGACAATGCCCTTAGTCACCTCGTGTGATCTTGGGGTTTTTGTCCTGTGCCTAATGGGAGTTGGACTTAATGATCCTTGTGGGTCCCTTCCAACTCTGATTGTTCTATGATTCTATGAAAAGCTTTGCCAGTACAAACCCTAGGTTGATTTTATATAGTTATACAGAGCATTAAAGAAAGGATTCACAGTGCTTATTAAATTCATGGTTATGGACAACAAAGTACAACCCTAACACTACTTGGGCTGCTATTGTCCTGCTCCCTTCTCCTGTGTTCAGTTGGTGTACTCCATATTCACCCACACACCTCTGCCATAGAAAGTCACCAGACTCCTTAGTAAACACTCAGCTTATGAATTCAGCAGAACGTGAACCCACCAAAGAGTGATCCAAAAGGATAAAAAAAAAGAACATCAGAAGCAGTGTAAAGACATGCAAGAACAGGGATGGAGAACAAGCTCCCTTTAAGCAGGCTGAGCTAGTGTAGCACCTTGCTGTTACCTCATTCGACTTCTGCACACACAGCAAGCACTCATCACATCTTAGCCAGCAGGATTTCATTACCTGTTTTCTCAGTCAAGTCTGTTTCAAGCTTGCAAACTGTAATAACATGAACGTTCCAGTGAAAGAAAACAGTCACTGATCTACAAGTGGAGCATAAAGCTGATGCACAATATCTTGAGAAAGAATATTCAGCCAAGAAAATGTTTCTTCAGGTTTTTCTTATTCCATTTATTTGCAGGTAAAACGTTGCAGTTTTCTCAAAACCATTTAGGCACTCAAATTCATTCTGGACCTAAATTCCAGAAGCAATCAAAGCATAAAAGTATCCTAGCCTAGGAAAACCACAAAATTCTCACAACCTTTTCATTTCAGTTTGGTCAAGCAGTGACAAACCCAAAACCACAGGACAGCTCACTTTAAGACTACAGAAGCCACCTCTCATATTCAGCACCCCTGTGGATTCTTTAACTACTTGAAATTCCAGAGCAGCATCAACAGCCAGTTTACAAGAGATAGAAAAGATATTCCCAAATTCCAAATCCTGCTACTGCAAAACTTGTTTACAAACATGCTATACATATTAAAAATCTCTCCTCCAACATACCTTCATTAAACAACAGAAGAACCTCACTCCACTTGTCTCTAAATATATTACCCCTCTCACATACAGATAAAACCTCAAGAAAAGTATATTGCTATCTAGTGCCATCTTTGTACCCCAAAAGTTTACAAACCTCAGGCAAAAAGGAAGAGAGATGATCTATGCCAGTAACTCAGAGCTGAGAGATGTTAATAGCAGGACAGGCAGCTTGGGGACACCTGGATCAGCTGATGCTGACTTCACTAAGCCCTTTTTAAGATGCCTCAATATAACATCTTAACCTGATGATGACAGAGTAAAGCTTTTAAATGCATCCACCATTTCCCCTGTTTTTCAGTTTATGTTTTTAGATAAAGGCCAATACTACAAATTACTAACAGATAGAGATTCAGATCAGTATCTCCACTTTTATTTTTACTCTCATCTCTCTGAAGAGGTATTAAAATGTTTAATGACTGCATAAAGATTTTGTCTTTTCTATAACTTATTGTTTTAACTGCATTAAGAATTCCTTGCCTCAGTTAACTGGGCAGACTCCACTCTAAAGAAAGGATCTTGAAAGACAGCTTAGTAATAAAACCTTAACATGAACTAAAAACAGCTAAAATAAGTAACTTCTCCTTTATCTGAGGACTTCGGAACAAAAAACCCCACAACACTATGTCAGAATTCAGGGTAAAATCATCTTTTTCAGGTCACTAGATATTTTGTTTAGGGTTTTTTTGAGGAATCTAGTTGAAAGACTAGTGATCTTTATTATGTTAATCCTCATTGTCAACGGCTTGATGACAAAATATGCTGCACCTTTATTCCATGTTCTTGGATGCCAGCACTCTTCAATGAACACCTTGCATGAATACTTTAGTCCAGATGATTAGTATTAGGCATCTTTTAGTTCTCTTATTCCCTACTCAAAGAACTCTGCAGAAGAATGTCCTGATGCTACACAGACATGCAAGAAAGCAAGGTTCTCATATTTAAGACTTGTGACAGGCTCTAGAACCTGAGGAGCACTGTAGTTCAATGTGACCTGTTACCTAACAAATATTTACTTCTACTGTAACAGAGAAACAAGTCTTCCATTAATGTTTTAGGTACAGGACTGAAATCTCAAATCATAATAGTCAACATAAGGTTTAGCAACCTTCTGTAAACTGGGGTTAGAAATGGTGTCTGCATCTGCAAAGAAACTGAAAGCCCATGAGTCTTATGCTGATCCCACTGAAAATTACTTTGCATCACTATTTGTCAAAGATGGCATCCCAGAAACCTATCCTCTTTTTACTAAAGCAGCTGCAAAATTAATCCCTTGCATCAACAATCATTACAAAAGCAGCCCAAAGGAAGTCAGTAGGACAAAACCTACATTGCCAGAAATGAACAATTCCATTCAGACCATGGACAAAAGTTACAATCCACTGACCCCTAAAAACAGCAGGTTCTGCACTAGCACTGCAGAAAGTCATGTACACACAGAGCTGCAGTGCAGTTCCCTCCATCTGCTCAGCCATGGAAGACAAGGGCAGATTACTTAAGTGAGAAGCAACAGAGAGAGTTGAAGAGTGACAGAAGCAGCACTCCTAAGGCTCAAGTCTGGATAGGGAGAGAGGTAAGAAAATGGTTGTTGAGCCTCAACTCCTCCCCTGCACCTGTAATAATTTACTATCTCACTACTGGACTGCTACAGACAAGCTGTAGTTCAAAGTCAGAAGTCCAGGCATCCCTGGTAAATAGAAAGGTTTTATGCCAGAAATAGTTTATATCTGAAAGACCATGTTAAAAATAAAATTTACATAAAATCAAAGTATTTCAATGCTTTTAGTTAGATCTAGAATAATAAATACAAAGAAATAATGCTACAAAAACTAGCATCTGTAAACACTTTGCTGGCTATCACTAAACACACTAATTTCGAGATCATATAAACAAACCTATCACCTCATATACCCACAGTACTAACATCTAAAAAGTGGCAGTTAATTCCTTCCTATTCTAGAGCCAATTTATTATTCCCATTAAAATAATTAACACATTAACAAGCTTTTGAATTTGCACAATGCAGATTCAGTCATATGTAGTTCAGTAACAGCCATGTACTTCAGCAATACCCCATCCTCATTTAAGAAATGTGTAATCATTTTAAATATTGCATGAAGCAGTAATAACTCTAGGCAAATTAGGACAAAGTATCACCAAGATCTAGTTTTAAGGTAGCTTTTAGTACCAGAACAGTATTTCAACCCCAGAAACACATAACATGACAGTCATTTGTCAGGGATGGCACCACTGACACCTAAAGCCTCACATCACAGCCTATTAAGTGCACATTTACATGCTACCAAGCTCTATCAATATGCAGTGCTGATGCCAATCAACTAATGAGATTTAAAATGTAAACATCAGCTGTTTTTTTATTTCCATAGATGCAGAAACAAGTGTTTCATTTTCTTCCACATTTCTCTCATGAAAAATGAGACAATACATTTAAATTTCACAAGACCCCTTTTATCCCCACTTGAGAAAGGTACTGAAGAAAGACTCTAAACAATAAACTTCATAGCAAACCAACTGGACAGCTTACTTTTAAAAATAATTAAGCAAATGTATTCTCTCCAAGAAGTTAATGGTTGGACTCTTAGAGGTCTTTTCCAACCATAAAGATTCTACGTTAAAAGAAATAGCTTCCCTTAAGGCCAATAAATACATTCCCTTGGTCCCTGTACTTGTAACAATAAGGAAATGAACATTTCCAAATCACAATGTCATTAGTCACCTATTATTACAAACCCTCTCTACTCTGTGTCTGAAATTACACCACATACCATCATCCTTTCCAGAAGTTGTCAGGCTACTCACTTACCTTATGTAGGCCTCACATAAGAAGGCCACTGCCTCACATGCTGGAAAACCATGCACACAGCACCGCAATCCTGCACGTTTGCAGGGAATGTGGGACCTCCTGGAAGTGCTGGATTGAATGTCTTTGCCCAGAATAGGGTTACCACACACATCCAGCAACACACAGAAGACACTGAGCAACTGCACAATATGACATAAATACTCCAAGTAAAAAATGCAGAAAGTAGCTCCCTGGTTTATGTGAAACAAAATGCTCACACTGAGGTTTATTTGGATGTCTCTTGGATGTCTATTACTGGATGTCTTTCAGACTAGAAAATCACCTTCCCAAACAAAAAATATATATAGTAAAAAAATCTCGTTGCAGATTGTATTATACAGGATCAGAAGAGTCAAAAAAATTAAGAAGGAATGGACCACTCAGTAGGTAGTGTAGAAAGAGAACAGCTCCAATTATTACAAGCGTATTTTATTCTGGGTAAGTAGCAAAAAGTGCTTCTTTGAGCTAGTGTGAAGTTCCCATAGCTAAATTCAGCTAACTAGCAATTTCTCACAGAAACACTTGAGGCACTTTAGCAGCAGGCCCACCAGAAATCTGGCAAACATGATGATTTTATTTAATAACAGACAAGACTATGATCAGATTTATACTACAGATGTTCACTATCACAACTGCACCCCCTCAGGAACATTAAGGGGTATGATCCCTAATCAACAGAGCCATACTGGCACAAGCACCTCTAGGCTGGTGTGAGTACACCTGCAAAGTTGTACTTGTACCTGCACGAGTTGTTCTGTTTGCAGGGTGGGGCAGCAGGGGTGTACCATCCTGGTGCAGCTGAGTTTTATCTCTATGGCTACACACACAATAAGAAAGCTCTAGCAACACACTAGTATAGACCCTTCCAAGTAGTTTATGTCAGGAGGAAGCAAGACTCTGAAAGTTCACTGAAATTGCTTGAATGGCAAAAAAACAACAATAGCAAACAGATTCTAAGATATCTGGGTGCAGATTAGAGCTCCTGGCAGCACAGCTCTGTTGTAGAGCTGTGTCTCAGACAACATACGTTGTCTGTAGGCCCATAATTGTGTTCAATAAACAAAATTCATATCAGTTTAATGTTTCCACAGATGTTGGAAACATGCACTAATTTTATGAGGAAAGAAGAGTATTGTATTCATGCCACTGATATTTTCTAGTCCAGAGATTCACGGGTGCTTAAAAGACAAGGCAAATACACTCTACTGGCTTCCTAATAGACAGAGATTTGGCTTTTTTTACTACTCCCATAACACCTTCTGAAGCCTTTATTCACATTCTTCTGAGTAAATTAATCCCTTATCTGCCTTAACAATGAAAATTTACCCAAAGACAACAAAATGGCATTTTGTTTTGTTTGCTTCTGCTCTCAGGGTGTCAACAGTATGAGCAAAAGATTTTGCTCATAAGAAAAGTTGTGAGAATAATCTCAAGCAGTGTAGATAGCTTTGCTATCAGGTCTCAGTGGTCAAAAGCTTAGATTATAAAATCAAATAACCATCTTTAAGACCCCAGTGCAAGCTGGTGAGCAGAAATACCAAATTACTAACTTTGACTGTTACTGGGTATTACTTATTATACAATCTTTACCCCTCCTTTTCCATCACCTCGAATTAAAGTATTTTACAAACATATACTATTTATTTGCCTCATTTTCCATTTCTGTTACTGAATTTTTACCTCTTCAGCAGCACTGAAAAACACAATTTCAGCACTAGCCCAGGAAACAACACACCTTGGACAGGTGATTCACACAGGCTGGCATTCCTCTGCTTAAACATTCTATGATTCTAAGTACCAAAGCAAGCAATTCTTTATCATGGCTGTTAACTGAGCAGCCACAGTTCTCCAGCATTAAGTCTGAGAATCCCACAGTTTAACTCTACAAAATCCTACAGCTTGTTTTCAAACATAGAAGATTACATTTCTACAACCATCCAATTTCAGCTTGAATACTTACACTGTACTTAAAAATCCCTCTTCTCAAACAGTTCTACACCAACTAAACTAGTTACATATCCTAAAGTAGTGTATGTAAAAAACACACTATTATAGGTACATTACAATTAAACTATCTGTATGCTTTGGCATGTCTAGTTATTGTTGTCAGTGTGTATTCAGAAATGGAGCCAAACAACTGCAGCATTATAATTTCTGACCCTGTCAGTACAGCTTGAAAGAGTCTTGTGGTTTTACACTTTTCCTCTTATTTCATTTGTACTAAAACATCTGAAAGCAGTTACTTTCATTCTTATTCCATCAAAAAGGCTTCATTAAACCAAGTAAAACAGAAATGAACTTCTCCTTCAGAATTCAGTGAAAACCATTAAATACAGCATAGCGATGATGTTATTAAAAATGCAGTAAACAGTTCCCAATTTTGATTAGAGTTTACTGTGGGAACACACATTAAAAAAAGCACATTTCATCTTTGTGTCTCAGCTCCCTATCTGAAAAGTTAAGATTTTTCTCAACCTCAAAGACTAGCAGGATTAGTAACTGCTGAGTACTGATTTATTTCAGAAACTGTGTCAGATGAAAACTTAATAACAGGACAATCCTCAAAGTGTTAACTGACATTTGAGTGAGGATTCTCTTAGTGTGGAGAGAGGCTTGACAGCACACAGAAAAGCAAACAGTTGTGTAAATGAGATAAATCTTATTAAAATTAAAATCCCCTCCTTAAATCTACTACTTGTAGTAGTACAAGAGATACTCGGCAGAGAAAGTGCACCAGAGAACAGAACTAGTGCAGATAAAAACTACCACTTCTGTAAAGTAAAAATCCTCTAATCTTGCTCTGAATACAGTCCATACTTCCATTTCAGCACTTAAGATTTTCAGCCTAACTACTATAATCCTCACTTGATATTCCTAGCTGAAGTTTCAGGCTGCACAGAATTAAAATCCAACAGCTATAAATTACAACTACAAAGATAATTACCATCTTAAACCAAAAACAAACAATCTACTGCCAGAAAGTCTTAGTAGTGAAGCAGGATTAAGTAGAACAAATATTGCCTTTTGATGAATCAATTAGACACTGAAAAATACTTATTCAATTTATTTATTTTTCTGGACTCAATTCTCTTAGCATTGCTTTGGGGAGTTTCAGGATTGGGGTATCTCTTAGTTACATGAAAAAATCCTCTGAAGCACTGTGTGAGTTACGTGTATTATTTTATATATGAACCATTTCAAAAATCCTTATTTTGTAGCATGCACACATTTGCAGCAGTGCAAAAACTTCATATGCATACCAACAGAAATCAACTAAAATACCTCTTAAAAAAACACAGACTTTGTAAAAAAACCCCATTATTTACCTTCTAGTATTAAAATCAACAATTATTTGATTTGCAAATCACTCGAGTGATAGTCTCAAGGCAGGTTGAAGGCTAACATGAGCCTTTTTTCTTCAACCAAGGTACATAAAAACATCTTTATGTGCAATATCTCTGAAACTATCAAGGGAAAAAAATAAAAGTCTACCTAAAAACCTATTTTGAGCTTCTAAACTTACTCCTATAGAAAGTGAAAGAATGATAATAAGCAGCTGGCACACAAAAGTGGAGCACAACCCAAAATATCTATTACAATTAACAGCGTATATGCTACACTTGTGCAATAACTACACGTTACCATTCTTAATTGACCAGCAATTAAACTGCTGAAACAGCAAGTAAATTGTTTGCAGGAGTAGCAGCAAGACAGCTGAAACTAAACCAATTCAAATCACCACTTACAAGAAAACTGTGTAAATCGAAAGACAAAAAAGCAAACAGTTAAAAAGTCCTCATAAATTAAAGCAAAACATAGCTGAATATCAGCTGCCAAAGAATTTATTTAAACAAAGCTGTGACGATTAAGTATTCGGAAGAGCTAAAAAAAAAAAATCTCCAATTGATTATCCAGCAAAGAAAAAAAAAATGAACCAGGGAAATCAGGAATGCTACATCCTTATGAGTTAAATCAAAGGAATCAACATTTTTTTGTCTTCCTGAAAAGCCTAGAAGGAAAACATGAAAGCTCATGCAAGAAGAACAGGATGTTACGCTGTGTTCAATCACTGAAGACACAAACAGGAGAGTGTAACACCTTAAAAAAGGACTGTAACGTTCTTTCCAAGTTGAAAATGACAAGCTAAAACGATAACTTTATTAACCTACCACTAAAATACAGCCATCACTTGGAGGTATAAACTGCAAACTACTAAAAAAATGGAACAAAATTTGGTCACCATCAAAGAATGGCTTCTGTAAGCCAAATAAGCAGCTCTAAACTACCTCCACCTCCAAGAGACAGGATTAATGAAAGAGATGGGGAATATTTATTAACAGAGAATTATTGACTGAGAATTTAAAGCCAACTTAACCATGAGCACTAGCTAAAAAAAAAAA
>VWZO01002107.1:52357-65358 GCA_013396975.1 Bucco capensis
CCCCGCCTCTTTTCCCCTACCAGGAGGTCACCAGAACATGATAAAGTTCAACTTTTCTTGTTTAACTCACCAATCAGGAGAAATTACCTCCAACGCCCAGAAAAGATAAACGTCACCTCAAGGCTGGTAAATTTTAATCCCACCCTCGGCAGACCCCCAGCCCCGGAATGAGTTTTCGATTGGGTATGGGCAGAGCACGGCCCCGAACCCCGCACCCAGCCACCCACCAGGGCCGCAGCAGTGAACACCCCACCCCTCCCCCGCTCCGGTTATTAGGGCAACGTTGAAANCGCTCTGGTTATTAGGGCAACGTTGAAATTGAACGAGAATTGCAATTAAAGTCGATTGTGACGTCACAGAGAAGCTTGCCGGCGTCAGCTTGAACGTGACGTCGATGCCTCAGAGCACAACCGTCCTCTCCTTTCCCCTCAACATGGAGGCATTCGCCTTCCAGCCCGCTCCGCCCGGGGAGGGCGTCCTCTCCTCTCCGCTCCGGCCCAACCACGTTAGGAGCTTATGGGGCGGCGGCTTTTGGCTTCCTCCGTGGCCCCGCATTGAGTTGCCGACCTCCTCGGGAACGGGGCCAAGCCTTCGGTGTGCCCGCGCCCTGCAGCCGCACCGACGATCCCTTGAAAACAGGCCGCGCCGCGCCGCCCCCCTCCCCCGCCGTGGTCCATCCAGCCTCCCTGACCCGCACCACCCGCCCGCCTCCATTTTCTAGCCGAGCCCAAAGCAGTCCAGGCCTCAAGAGGCAGCCACCCCTTTTCTGCGACCCCCTCCGCCACCGCGGCGGTCCCGCTCCCTTTTTCCTCCCGTCCTGGTGCTTTTCCACCTGCCTCCCTCACTTACCTCGGGGAGGGGGTGAGAGGATCGCGCCACTACCGCCGCCGAAAGTCTCAGCCGAGCCGAGCCGCCATTTCCTCCTCACAACCGCTCAAGAGCGCTGGGCGGGTCGCTCCTCCCACCACTACCACAGAGACCAATATGGCTGGCAATAGCTGCCTAGAGCGCCTCACTTCGCGCACCGCTCACGGAGTCCTTCAGCGGCCCTTGGCTCCACTCCCTTTCCGGACTGCGCACGCTCCCTGAAAGCAGGGCGCTAGGCGGGAAAGGCTCGGCGCCAGTCCCTGAGCCCTACTGGTAGCCCTGGCGAAGCTCTGCCCCGTCTCATTCCAGGTCGGGGGGTGGGGCTAAACCCTTCCCCACACAACCGTTAGCAGGGGGCTGCCCCCCCGAGTCGTCGTTCCGTCGGGTCTAGATCTCCACGGGAGGCGGGCCGCTGAGGTCACCCTCAGGGCTTCCTCTGCAGACTGGGCTCTACAACGGCCGCTACCGCTTTTCTTATCCAAAATACGGGGTGATCTTACCTCACAGAAACGGCAGTTTTAGTCATTATTCGTGAGGTTGGACGTGCCAAAGCAGAGCTACATGATAGCATTGCTCAATACTGTGTTGTTTACAGTGACCTCTCACAGGAGAAGTACAGCTTTGTCATATGGCAGAGGAGCTCATTTGCTGCTTACAGACTCAGCTGCTCACAGCAGCAATGCTCCCCCACCTATCACAGTATCCCAGTATGTCAGGGGTTGGAAGGGACCTAGAAAGATCATCTAGTGCAACCCCCCTGCCAGAGCANAATCTACTTCATCTGTTTTAGACAATCAAATGGCAATTGCTGCAGTAATGCCTTCCTCTGGCTGCAGGTTATGAAGTGCTGCGAGAGAAAAGTGTTTACTGCATCAGCTCATCCACTGCATGGAAGCCTCTCCATGAACAGCTAAAAATGGTTAGACTACTCAAAAAAATATCTCTGGCATCCAAGCTGCTATAAAGATGTAGAGTTAACTCATTTTTTTACATGTTTTGTTCCTACTGCCAGCACTTGTTTTATTAGCAATCAGAAATTCCTACACCTCGCGATCACTGAGGGTTCCAAGGTTTGCAGGAGGACTCAGGAGGCTATGCAAACACTCCTGACCTGGACATCTGAAGAGCCTTTTAGGTAGCTGGAAGTGTGAGGTTTGGCTCTTTGACCCTGATCCTAACATGTTTTTCCTCATGGGTTCATAATATTGATTTCAAACAGTGTTTACTAAGGTGGAGCAAGGAATGAAAACATGAGGAAACAACAAAAAAAACATACTTAGCATTAATTCTATAGCATTACAGGATTCTACTGAGTAATTTGATTACATCTTTAAGAAGTCTATATTCTATACACAAGACTTCTAGTGGTAAAAGTTCAGGATAATGCTGGAAAAGCTACCATTAGCCTGATAACAGTCAGCCTCTTTCTCCACCTGTAAACTGGGTAGTTTAAATACTTACTTCACACAGGAACACCAAGAGGCAAAAAACCCCCAACAGATTCCTGTGCAAAAGTACAAGACACCATGATTAAAGGCAAGCAGAAGTTTAATTTGTGTTCTGCAGCTACAGAGCTACAATAAACAGAGAGCAAGTGGAGGGGAAATACCTTATGGTTTGGTAGATCAAGCTGTGCTGTGATCTGTGCCCTGGGAAAAAGCTAATAACATGCTGTTAATGGACTAATTTAGCACCTAGGGAGTGTTCCAACCAGGAATTACACACCCAGGGAAAGGGAACATGCAAAACAAGGAACTGCACAAGAGTGAACAAGGAATGCCTATAGGAGAGGATTCAGCAGTGAAACAAGTATTAAATTCCTCTTACACACACTTGGTAAGAGGCTTACACCATCTTAACCTAATACCAATTCCCTTTGCACACCCAGTGAATAACACTTAAAGCACATTACAACTTTCAACCCACAAAACACCTACATCTTTATCTTAAAGCCCAAGTCAGAACACCTATACCTTTGCTGACTAAACATGTGTCACCTTCACTTAAATGGTACCATAAGCACCTCAGTTCTTTCCCTGCCTCATTCCCTTCTTAATCCTTTTCTTGTTAGAGCCTAATTTCCCTTAATCTGGGACACTGACTCCTGGGTTATTGGTCTGAATCTGCATTGTGCTAGCAACAAGCAGAAGGAGCTTTTTTTGGTGATCTATATAATACAAGTTCTGTTCTGGTTTAGGCCTCCTCTCATAAGATGATGATAGTTCCTAACTGGTTTGAACTGAAAACACTGCTGGGAAGTCCTAGCAGAGATTAATGACTATCAATCAGCTTCTAAAACAGTCTAATAAGCACCTTATAAACAATCTAATAAGCACCTTATCTATCTCTCCTCCTTATACATCAGAAAAGCTTAGTGCTGAGGGATTTGTAGATATGTCAACATAATTGTCCTCAAAACCTTTTTACACTGCTTTCCAAAACTTTTTCTGCTCTTAGGCAGTCAGGACACAGAGAATTTCCTCTGCAGCTGACCATCTTTATCTGATAGTTTATCTCCTTGGGTTTCTCCATTTAGTATTTCTTTAAGCTTCATTATATTTTTAGTATCTCATACAAGGATCATTAGGTGTGACCCAGAAAACTACTGTTTTTGATAAGACAGTAAGGCATCACCTTTGTGTTGCACAGAGATGGTCTCCCCAAATCTAAGATATCACTAAAGCTCCCTCACACACCCTTCCCTTCACCAAGGCAGCAACCTATTCTAATGTTTGAAGATGCAAAGCCCTTAAATATAACTCTTTATTTTCACCTCTTCTTTCAGTTCTTCCTCACTGAATGCTCTAGGGAACCAATTTCAGCAGCCAGGTAAAAACTAGAGAGCCAGCCCATGAAAAGAGAAGGGATGAAACCAAATGAACAAGTTCTCTTACCTCTTCCATCTCTGGCATTTTTCCTTTTTATTTTAATAAAAACAGAAAACTAATCATTCTACATCACACGAGACTAATTTCTGTGAGCTGTGCTCCCACTTTACCTCCTCCTGTGGAAAAAGGCCTCTGTCCTCAGGGTTCAGCACATCACTCCACACACATGTGTCAAGGTTGTGTATCTTTTAGGTCCTTGATTCTCCAAGGCTCCTGATACTTCTTTTTTCATAAAGACTAGATGAAGACAGAAATACTTTACTAAGGGTTAATCCTATTCAGAAATAAAGCAATCTCCTTCCTTACCAGCTAATATAAACTTGTAGATATTTCCCCCTCCTCCAATTCTAGGTAAATTTCCCCCTTTTCCCTCCCATATATGCTTTTTTTTTTTTGGCAGGTATTTTTATGACTTATACAGTAATTAGTGATTGTGGTTTGGGATTCATTCCACTTAACTCCAAATATCATCATCAAAATGCCTCTTCAAGATTAGGATTTATCAAATCTTAATTCATGTAAAAAAAAAATCCAAAACCTGCACTGAATTACAGTTATTTTATGTTTCTTTTCATCTCACTACTGTAGTCTTGGCCAAAAATTCAACTTTCCATGTTATTACTCCCCTCATTACTCTAAGATAATTGCAGGACTGTGGCATGTTGAAGCCAGGGTATGATTTCCCTGAGAGCAAAGTAGTTTGTTTACATGCATTTTAATCCAACTTTAGAACCACAGAAGTATCCTGTAAAGTTTTCCTTGAGTAATATAAGTTTGGCTTCAACTTTGGGGAGAACGTGAGCATTTTTAACAGAAGTTAGGTTTTAATACTAAGAAAAGAGGGAGTGATGTAGGAAGCTTTTGCCCTTGATTGCTACACAGCTTTGTATCTTCCTACTCCCTTCTTAATTTGGGGAGATTTAATAAAGAAAAGCCATGAAAGTTTCGTATTTCCAAATCCTTAAGTATTCCAAGCTATGAAGCACAGGGAACAGAAGTGTTCCTTTTCACTCAAGTCAGCTGCATGGGATGATTAAACATTTATTTGGTGACATATAAGTTAAAGAGAGGGATAGAAGAGGTTATGAGGCAGCTTTCTATCAGGAAACAGTATAAAATATCTATCATTTATTACCCAAGAGACTACTCAATCCCCCAGACAGAATTTTCACTGCACCCAGAACATTAGTGGGGGGGAAAAAGGCCTGTATTCAAGGTAAAGGAATAATAGTTTTATAAGGGTTTTTTGTATACTTAGCACTGATCACATTGGGCTAATATTGCCATCAAAAAAGTTTCACTACAAGTACTACTATTTAGTGTTATCTAACCAAACAAAACCAATTCACAGTTTAGAAAGTCACTTTGTTTTCAGATTTAGTAAGAAAATGCTTCATTAGTAACATTCAAAGTGTGTTTGTTGCAACTAACACACTAAGTAGTTATAACACCTCTTCTCCCAAACGAAAGCTCAGTTTCCAAGAAAGTTTCATGTTACCAGAAACACCAAAATGCTAAGTAAAGCATATGAAAGAAGAAATAAACCAGCAAAAACCCAAGAAAACACAGCTAACCACGATTTTCTGCACAGAAACATTACAAACTGATTGTTGTTAACATCATGGTCAGAAAAAATGTCAACTGCCCAAAATATTGTTATAAACCAACCTCAAGCTATTTTCCATGATAAGCAAAACCATAATTGAGGGGGTGCTGTAAGCCTAATTTTACTTTTCTTTAGCTCAGAGCAATAAAGGCATAAAAGGAAACTTCTGGTGCAGTTGGTTGACTACCCCAGCTTCTGAAAAGACAAGTAGCAGCACCACACTATTATTATGCTGCCAAACAGCAGCTCACAATTTTAGCTTGTTTATTCAATATATTATTCTACTTAATAGAAAAAAAAACCCCAAACTATTCATTATTATTTACCTGCAAACAGCAATTACAGTAAGAATTACACTCTGTCCTCTCCTCTCTGCTTAAGCTGTGTTTCCCTCTATAGAAGTCAGAAAACCCTCCCAGAGAGGAACAGTTTCCTCCTCTCACCCTCTTTATGGAAGTCTCCTGAAGAACTCCACCTTTTTGGGAGGAGCTGACAAGACCCTGACATGATATGTAAGCCAAAGAGAGGGAGGTTTATAAGCCTAATGGTTCAAAAATAGTGTCTGGATGTTTGTGTTTCCCAGTGAGTCAAATTCATGGAGATTAGTTTTCAGATTAAAGCCAGAGGAAGAGTCCTCTCCAGTCAGTAGGAACAGTCACCAAGCTGTAGCTTCCTTTGTCATATGACTAACAACAAAGGGCCTGTATATTACTAAACATTTGAAGTTCTTTACCCAAAATTCAGCATTGTTTATAAACTTCGAGCTTTGTTTGGGGAAAGAAGTTAAACTAACAAATTACTGATTGCACTGTACTTCTTCACTGTTTCAAATGTAGGGACAATTGTAATGAAAGTGAGTTTGGGAGGGTGCTCTTTATTGCACAGTTGCAAAACCAAGAGTGATAAAGGAGTGATTGTAGCCATCTTCCCAGTCTGTAGGAGAGAAACCACATTTTTCTGAGGATCATTTGCAGAGTTTCACACAGAGCTCTGCCTGCTGCCTGCTCTCCGTTTAAAGACACAAATCGAGGTGTGCTCTTGGCTTTCCTGGAGTGCTGTGACTCACAAACGCCACTGGATCGAGCTGCAGCGAGTTTATTAACTCTCCTCAGCAGCCAATACAAATTTGAACAGAGATCATCAATCAGCCACTACAGTTCACAGTCCAGAGTATGAAGAGCAATGGGAACTGGTGGAACCGCACATGAATCTAGCAGGCTGTCACCCATCTCCCGTTCCATGATCCCGGCAGACTGGCAGGGCCAGCTCTGCGGGCACCACGCCCAGCTCCAGTGACCAACCCTAGCCAAGCAAGGGATCAGACCAGCCTACCAGTCAATTTCTGCTACGGTTGGCGTCCCTCTCCCAAGGAGGTTCACGCTGTCACCTCAGGCGTTATTAAAGCGTCAAGGAGGGACAGGAACCACAGCAGAGCCGCGGTAGCTCCTGGCAGAGGTGGTCACGACCACTGGGCATGCACCATGGCGAAGCCAGCGCAGGCCCTGCCCTGTTGTGCGCCAAGGAGGGGCTATGGGAAGGCAGGGAAGAAACGAGCGCTGGCCCCGCTCACACGGGCTGGGGCTGGCGCTGACGCCCCGACAGCCGGCAGCATCAGAGCAGCCATCTTGGAGCCCAGCTCGCCCCGCACCGCTGCGCTGCCGCCACCGCACTGTGCCAGCCCTGCCAGGACCGCGCCACACCTCCACGGTACCGAAGCGCCGCCACCCTAAACCTCCTCCATGGTCCCACCTCCCCCCCGGCGGGGTGACCTACCCGGACAGACGTACACTCTATCCCGCCAGCCGACTCGATGGTTGCGTTTTCTCGCCCCTCTCCGAGCACTGATTGGCTGAGAGGACGGTTCTCGCGAGATCTGCGCGCCTGCGGCCTGGCGGAGGCGGTGAGAGGAGTCCGTGTTCGTGCGTCGGAGCCGGCACCGCGGCGCGCTCGGTAAGATGGCGCCGGCCGAGTTGCTCTTTCCCTCGGGGAATGGTGGTTGGTGGGAGACTCCTTCCCGTAGCTTGGCGGGGAGGCCTGCTGTGGGCCGCTGCGGGTGGCGGGGAGGCGCTTGGGCCTGTGACGAATGGGGCTGAGCGCTTTGGTGGCCCGGGCCCTGGGGAGGGCCGGGCCGGGGCCAGCGCATCGGAGGGCCGGTGGCGGGCGGGGGAAGGTCGAGTGTCCCGCAGAGGGTCGGGGCCGCACGGGGCTCGGGCCACCGCGGTCCCTTGCGGTTTGAAGCCTGTTTCCCCGTCGCGTGGTTGGGAGCAGTGTGAATGTGGCGCCGAGGAGCGATCGGTCCCTCAGCCGGCCCCAGGCTGAGCCTGCCTCCCGCTGTCCAACTTCCCTGGGTGCGGTGTGGCTTTGGTGGTAGTTTAGGGAAAGAGAAACCTGTTGGATGTGGCCGGTGATGAGAGGTGCGCTGCCACTCGGGTTTTCTGAGCGGGGTGGCGGTGCCTGTTGCTGCTGCTGCTGTTGTTGCCTTTCCTCCTCCCCCTTTCGCTAGCCTTGCGATCATGGCTTGAAATGATTAAATGCCGGCTTTGGTGCAAAAAAATATTGTCAAACAAAATACTAGGAGATATCATTTTAGTAGCGTTGATAGGAGTAGTTTTGTGGACAGTGAGGCCAAGCTAGTGTAAGTCTTGTAGTTGTACATTAGATATCATGTACAGTTTTATAGCAGTATATGTACAGTAACATAGCAGAATGTCTATATGGAGCTGTCCACTCTTAAGTTTTGGTGAAAACTTCAAACCAAATACAGTTTAGACTTTGCTTGAAAGGTTTGTTAGTTTTTCTGGCTAGCTGTCAAACTCTGATTCTCTTGTTTCCCACTGTGATGCTTTGTGTTCTCTGTAAATTCTGTACAAGATTTATTTGGAGGGGATATAAAAATACCAGAAGATGGTATTTGAGTTTTTTATTGTGATGACTGATGAAAGCAGCTTTAGAGACTGACTGGTAGATGTGAACTGGGAAATAGATGTACAGAACAAGGAGAAGGAAAGATGTAAAACTGTAGTTTGAGATAAAAAAGGCTCTCTTTTGGATTATTAAGAGATCTCATTAAAAAGATATAAAGATGGTAGTAGCACAGTGCTTACACACATTGAAGCATGTTAAATGAGATGCTTTTCTTTTCTTATAGTAAGAGTCCAGGATGAGTTATGCAGAAAAACCTGATGAAATCACAAAAGATGAATGGATGGAAAAACTGAATAACTTACATATCCAGAGAGCAGACATGAATCGCCTTATCATGAACTACCTTGTTACAGGTAAAAATGAGTAGTGATGCCAGGAGGCTCTTCAGTGCATCTCCCGTCCGTTTTCAGGGCAGTTTTGGCTAGAATATGCTTCTAGATGGAGTGAAATGAGGGGCTTTGAGGAGTTAGTGATTGCAGTTGGCTTCTCTTAGCAATGTACAACTGTTCTGGTGTTCTCCTAAGTGGAAACTGATTGAGATTCAGAGGCTGAGTAGTTATCATCCAGTAGAAGTGACATTTATTAACTCTACTGCTAAAAGATATAGAAAGGGAAGTGGTTTCTGGAGTGTTGTAAAGAAACATGACTCCCTTCTGTATGATGTCCTTTTTTGTGCCATGAAAACAGAGTGCAAGCTATGTTGCAGTTGTTAAATATCCCTCTGAAAGCTGCACAGAACAACTGTCAGAAGCAAGTTTTAACTGACTAGAAAGATAAACCCTAAAAGGGCACTGTTGTCAAGATAGTTTGAGAACACAAATATTAACCTCTTCAGCATTTAGCCTAGCTTTATACTTAGAACAATCAGAACCTCTGTGAAACTGTCCCTAGCAATTATAGTGCATAGCATCAAAGGAAGCTATGCTAGGGTGGAGGCAACTACATCCTGATCTACACCCCTGTTTACGTTGGGGTGTAGGTGAAGCCTCTGGGATGAAGGAAGAGCATCTCAGTTGAGTGATGGAAATTATTTTTGTGTGTGTGAAAGCATGACTTAGGATTTAAAATAGCTGTTACAACTTGAAAACAATATACAATGTTAGTAGGAGAAAGCCAAATTCGTTTTCAGCTTCTTCTTAGTGTTTCATAAAAGAGATTTTCTAGGTAAATTCTTTCTATTTCAGAGGGCTTTAAAGAGGCAGCAGAGAAATTTCGGATGGAGTCTGGAATTGAGCCCAGTGTGGATTTAGAGACTCTTGATGAAAGAATAAAGATTCGAGAGATGATCTTGAAAGGCCAGATTCAAGAAGCCATTGCATTAATAAACAGCCTCCATCCAGAACTGCTGGATACAAACAGATATCTTTACTTCCATTTGCAGGTAAGGACAGGTGGAAAATCTTGAATCTTTGTTTTAGAGACTGGAAAAAAGTAGTAATTTAATGAGACTGTTGGGAGGTTTGCAGCCACAGTTGGTCACAATTTCAAGTGTTTGTTCTTGGCATCATTGTGTAGTAATGGGAAACTTGTGGCATGGTTCAGGAACTATCATATGCAATTAGTAACATGAAAGCTTAAAAGTGGTGATCTGTGACTTAGCAACTTCCAGTTGCTGTTAGTCTGAATTTCTAGTAGTTCCTTTAGTAATGCATCACTTCAAAATGTGTTCCTCAAGTTACTTTTGTCGGTAGATGCTGTAGACAAGTCTGCTGCTGCTTGTCTCACGCGTGGAGAAGTACTGACCTCAAACTGTCAAATGATGGATTAATGCTTGTCTCACATCACACACTAATGAAAGATTTGTTCTTTTCTTGAGCTAATACAGCTGTGTCTTTCCTCTGTAGCAGCAGCATCTGATCGAGCTGATTCGGCAGCGGGAGACAGAAGCGGCTCTGGAATTTGCTCAGACCCAATTAGCAGAGCAAGGGGAGGAGAGCAGGGAATGCCTGACAGAGATGGAGAGGACACTGGCTTTGCTTGCCTTTGATAACCCTGAGGAGTCACCCTTTGGAGACTTGCTGAACATGATGCAGAGACAGAAGGTAGTGCTTTCTCAAAAAGGACACTGTTTTTCATCCAGATGTGGTTGGAAGTATGTCCAAGTATCTTTTAAATGGTTAGAAAAACTGTATATAGTGGTGTGCAAAAGAACAGGAGGTAGTGCTTTCTGATTACAAGAAGGACACAGAGGCATTACAGTGTGTCCAGAGAAGGCAAATGAAGCTAGTGAGGGATCTGGAGAATAAGTCTTATGAGGAGCAGCTGAGGGAACTGGGGCTGGATAGTCTGGAGAAGAAGAGACTCAGGGGAGACCTTGTTGCTCCCTGCAACTACCTGAAAGGAGGTTGGAGCAAGATAGGGGTAGGTCTCTTCTCCAGGGTTACCAGTGAGAGGACAAGAGGAAATGGCCTCAAGTTGCACCAGGGGAGATTTAGATTGGATGTTAGGAAAAAAATTCTTCCTCAGAGAGGTTGTTAGGCATTGGGCCAGGCTGCCCAGGGAAGTGGTGGAGTCACCATCCCTGGAGGGATTTAAGAAATGTTCTACTTAAGGCTGTGCTTTAGTGGTGTGGTAGTGCTAGGTATGGTTGGACTTGATGATCTTAGAGATCTATTCCAACCTGAATGATTCTGTGATTCTGTAATGTCTTTCATTCAGATGTGGTTGAAAAATCTGTCCAAATATCTTTTAAAAGGTTAGAAAAATTGTATATAGTGGTGTGCAAAAGAACAGAAATGTTTCTTAAGCATGATTACAAAAAAAAAGAAGATGTTTTGTATTCAATTACTTGGCTCGTTTCCTTGTTTTCTCCAGCCTCATAATCTGTGGAGCTTTGTCCTGACCATGTCCTGAGGAATTCACACTCTAGGTGTGATCTTTCCAAAGTCTGTGTGGCATTAGCAGTGTTCATGAGATGAAAACTCTTCCTGAACTCTGGTGTTTCTTTTCCAGGTGTGGAGTGAGGTTAACCAAGCTGTTCTAGACTATGAAAATCGTGAATCAACACCCAAGTTGGCAAAATTACTGAAACTACTACTGTGGGCTCAGAATGAGCTGGACCAGAAGAAAGTGAAATATCCCAAAATGACAGACCTCAGCAAGGGGACAATTGAAGAACCCAAGTAAAATGTGTGCAGATGGACATCAACCAACCTTAGTACTGCACAGTATACCTTTATATCAGTCTGTGACTGAAATATTTTTACTACAGTACAGCACTCAATTCAGATTTGTTTTTTTCAATGAACATCTAATCTGAAGGGAGAAAGTCCCTTTTGAAATGCTGCAAAAACTGCATTGAAAGGAGCTGTGTCTCTTGGAAAGTCTGACTTAGGCTATGCACTATAATACATTTTTAAGAAACAATTAAAACAGGACAGGAAAAAAAACAAAACAAAAGAGCATTTTTAAAAGTACAGAACTCAAGCTTTCTAATTGGCTACTGAGACCTAGTTTAGTGGCCAGGGAGTTAATATGGAGTTATATTGGCAAACTATACTCAGTTCAGTTTAACTGTCTCCTGTTGGAAATGTGTATATAGAACAGTGAATATTTTCTACCTTTTAAGTTATAGCCAGATATACATTCCCCTTAAAAGTAACTGGTCAAGTTTTCATCTATAAACTTTGCAGTAAGGTCAACCTTTTTGCTTAGGAAATAGTGTACAAACTTGTAAATCATAATTTAAGGACTATTTTTTTTGTTTTGTTTCCCTTGTTTCTGACATTTTGGTGCTTTATATGGTGAGAGCTATGTTCATAATGGATCAGTGACCCATCTTTTCAGGAGGAGGAGTGTTGGAGAATTAAGTTTTCTTCATCATTTTCACAAATGACCAAAATGGCCCCAAAAGGCATTGAAGGCTTTTGGTTAACAGGAGCTTTTCCCCTAGCTGTAGGCACTGCAGTGGTTCCAGAAGGCTCCAAAAGCTTTCAAGGCCACTTTGAAGGCCACACTGGCTGTTTGTAAGCTGAAAGACATCTGTGTTAGGAAATAAAGTGGAGGGGAAGAGATGTTCCTTGAAGCTTCCTATGCATCATCTTGTGCAGGAGCTGCCTTTATGCTTGCTTGTAGTTTTAGAGCTACTTGGGCTGTTTTGATGCCTTTTGCTGAGCAGAGCAGGGCTGTCTAAAAGCAGAAATTTCCATCCTCTCACTTCTTCCATACCTTTCTGAAGAGATGCAGTTCATCTTCACCTGTATTTGTTCCTCACTCCAGTTAGGATTCTAGTTTCAATGTTTGACATGTGAAGTCCAGACTTTCAAGTCAACAAATTGTGATCTTCTGGGTATGGGATGTTCTGGTCAACTCAAGTTTTGCAGCACTGTACACTGGTAGAGATCCAGTGGTAGGAAGCACTAATCTTGCCAAATAGACCTCTTGTTTATTTTTCTTTTTTAAGGTCCTTCTATCAAGTTATTACAGATTTGCTGAACAAAGAGCAAGCTG
The DNA here is from genome assembly GCA_013396975.1 of Bucco capensis. Taxonomy (NCBI): domain Eukaryota; kingdom Metazoa; phylum Chordata; class Aves; order Piciformes; family Bucconidae; genus Bucco; species Bucco capensis. Next base: position 65,093 of record VWZO01002107.1, read on the forward strand.
ATGGGTAAAATAGCTTAATATCATGAAAACACTGGCAGTTGTCCCACCAGTCCCATACTGTACATAACCTAGTCTTGTATGGTAGATATTACCCTGTAGAATGAAACTTAGTTTTCACTTAATTTTACTGGAATACTTAAAGCATTAAACTGTATAAAGCTTTGCAGATACACCTGACTTACAGAAACTAACAAAACCTGTTACTGATTGCATTACTGTGAACACTGTTTACTTGTGTAGCTATTTGGGGTTTTTTTTTTGGGGGG
>VWZO01002107.1:70758-100628 GCA_013396975.1 Bucco capensis
GGGGGGGGGGGGGACGGGGGGCGGGAGGGAGCGAGCCGGCAGCCGCCGCGATGTGAGCTGGCCGAGGCGGAAGGCGCTGCCCGCATGGCCGCGGGGGCCGGCGGCAGGAATGTGCCACTGTGCAGCGCCGAGCACGGCTCCCGGGCGCTGCAGCACGACGGCATGAAGCGGGATGGCTCTGGGGACCCGTATTGGTCCAGGTAAGGATGGACTCGCTCCTGGGAAAGCCGCTCCTCTGCTTGCAGCGCTCGCCCGCGACCTCCCCGCATCCCTCCCGCATCCTCCGGCCGGTACCATGGTACTCCCTCGCATCCCCCGGCCGGTCCTCTCCCGTCCCTGGAACCCTCTGACATCCCCCGGCCGGTCCCCTCGCGGTACCGCCACTCTCCCGCATCCTTCAGCCCGTCCCTTCCCGGCACCGGGACACTTCCCCCGCAGCCTCGGGCAGGGTCAGCCGGAGGTCCCCGTCCTGTTCCGCCACCTCCTGATGCAGCTCCCGGGGAAGGTGCAGGTTCGGGATGGAGAGAGTCAGGCAACCTGCAGCTGCTTTCCCCGAAGAGGCTGTTTCGGGAGGTACTCGCTGCTCCCCGACAGTCTCCTCTGCCTGGTCCCGATGCTGCCTCCGGGGGTGCCGGAGGATAGTACCGGGGGATGGTACCAGGGGATGGTACCGGGGGATGATACCGGGGGACACGGTCCCAGCACCCTGGGCAGTTTCTGCTGTCCCACTCTGCCGGGCTCCAACAAAGATGGTAAAGGAAAGGGGAAAAACAGGAAATTACTGAGAAACATAGTGAAAAAATAAGTCTATTGATCTTATTTCTGGCTTGTAGTCAGTTAGTTAAACACTGAAACCACTATGAGGCTCTTATCAAAGTGTTCCAGCAGGAATGCTTATAGTGGTGATAGTAATTAATTAAGATAAAGTCTGCAATAGCAGCCATGCAGCTAGCTTGGGCTGTTCCGCAAATTAAATTGTTAAAATACTCAAATATAACATCAAACCCCAATTGACCACTTTTAACAGTGAAGACACGAGCAGATGCAGGGTGCTGGTGTGTTTCGGGCTGTTTGGAGCAGAGGACGTGAACCTGGGACCAAGCTGGGATACCTGGGGTAGCTCTGCCCCTGCTACCACCCCAGGAAAGCCATCCAGAACCTCCACCTTGGCATCTGCCCCTTCCCCCAGCTGAGGTGATAATTCAGAAGTGCCACAGGGCAGCTGGAATGGATCCCAGAATCCCAGCATGGTGGGGGTTGTGAGAGACTTCTGGGGATCACCTAGTCCAAAACCAGCAGGGTCACACACAGCAGCTTGCCCAGCATCACCTCCAGCTGGGCTTGGGATGTCTCCGGAGAAGGAGACTCCCCAAGCTCTCTGGGCAGCCTGGGCCAGGGCTCTGCACCCTCACAGCAAACAAGTTTTTCCTCCTGTTCAGATGGAACCTCCTGGGTTCCAGTTTGTGCCCATTGCCCCTTGGCCTGGCCCTGGGCACCACTGAGCAGAGTCTGGCCCCATCCTGATGGGGTGAAATGGATGGTCAGGGGCTCTTTTTGCTCCCACACTTGTGAAATTTGGTTTGGTTTAACACTGCCATGAGGAGGAACCAAGGTGCTGGCTGCTGCTCTGGTGACCTGTCCTTCAGGCTCCCTGCTCCCTTTTGGGGCCAGTGTGACCCCATGGAGAGCTTTGCCCAGAAGGGGAGTGGAGGAGCAGGTGACATCAGTGCCAAAGCACAGGAATGTGTGGCCAAGGGGAGGAATTGCCCCTTCCAGCAGCAATTAGTCACTGGATAAGTTCAAGGTTTATCACCCATCACTTCCTCCAGTGACAGCAGGCTGATAGCCATCCTGAGGGAGACTTTTCCTGCAGTCAGAGACCTGGAAGTTTAATCCAACCCACACTCATCTCTAGAGTAAAGGAATAGTTCTCTAAAGCAGACATTTAGCACTAGGAATGCTTAAAATTGTAGGATGCCTTTCCCTCAAAAGCAGTTAGGACAATCCCATCTCTCTGTCTCCTCCTTTCTAACTTTTCCCTAAGTCTGTGCAACAGGAGAGGAAGATCCTGGCACAGAATTTCCATGATACGAAGTTTCATTTATATAGTTTTCCTCGAGAAAAAAAAATGTAATCCATTTGGCCAGAAGGAACCCTCCAATTTCCCAAATCTCTTTGAAAAAAACCCCTCTCTTCCCAAACCAAAAGAGATGCTTTCTTTATCAAGACATTGGGAAGTGATTTTGACCATCTTAAGTGCTGCTAGCAATGGAAAGAATCTGCTTGATGTGAAAGAGCAGCAGAATAACCATAACTGCCATCAGATTGTTATCTAGATCACAGCAGCACTCAGAAGCAGAGATCTCCTCCCTGATGTGTGCTGCAGACACACACACACACACAGGGGCACAGCCCTTGTTTGGAAAAGCTTTATGGAGGCTTTATGGTCTGGAGTACAGAGAGCAGGTGGAGGGTGGGAGCAGGAAGTGGGGAGCAATCCAACAGATCCCACGAGCAAGTTGGGCAAGGTGTATAAAATCCTTCCTTGGGTGGTTTCCAGTCACTTGGGTGGACAGTTTTGGAGCAGCATATGCCAATCAAATAGCTGTCAGCCTTTCCAAGTGATGAGTTATTGCCATGGAGGCAAGGTTCTGTCAAGTGGGGGAAGTGACACGGGTTCTCCTTTCATGCTCCAACAAAAGACATGCCAGGCAGTCTTCCAAGATCTGTCTGCACTGTCAGTGCAAGGAGAGATAAACACTTATCTTAGCAGGTTTATTTTTCCATCTTTGTTCATGCTGCTTCTTCTTTTGTTCTCCCCCCCTTTTTTTTTTCAGCTGCCTTTTCCTTCCTCTTCCACTCTTCTTGTCCTACCTTTTATCCTGCCTTTCCCAAACTTCTCTGCAGGCTTCCAGTGGTTCCATTATCACACATCTTCCTCTTCAAAGAGCAACACTCAGGGATTTCTGTTTCTTGTGTTCATGTAGCATCTCTGGACATTCAGACAGCATTTTATGGAGACCTTAACATGCCAAAGCAGGACCACTCAGGCCATAGATGTGTTTTAGCATCTCTGGTTTAACTAGGGGAAGACTGAAGTGCTGAGAAGAGGAATCTATTGCTGAAGGTTGCACACCAGCTGATCCAACAGTAGACATGGGGATCACAGCTTGGATGGTGCCTCCAGGAGAAAAATACAACATGGAAGAGTCAGTGTGTCCTGGGAAGCAAAAGACTCCTGAAACCACTCTGTATGTCCCAGCCTCTGGCTACATCTGAAGACAAGGGATTACTCTAGCATGTTCTTGAAGCTCCAGAGATAATAGGAGTTATACCAGCAGCCCTGAGCTGGTCTCCTGTCTCCTGACCATGCTGTTTGCCTGCAGCCAACAGTCACATTGGTTTTCTGGGTTCTGATCTTTTGCCAACACAATGCTGCAGATTTAGTTCTAGATATATTTTTAGTTGGTGGGGGGTTTTTTTTTGGTTTTTATTATACAAGTTCCTCACCCTGATTTTAATCATCTCCTTACTGAGAAATTTTTTCACAAGAGAACTCAGAAGAAACCTCAGGGTAAATCTTTACTTCTGGAATTGGAAGAGTCTTGAGGTGCAGGGTGACCTTACTGCAGCCTTCTAGTACTTCAAGGGGCTTGTAAGAAGAGGAGGATAAACTCTTTAGTTGGGCCTGTAGTGATAGGATGAGGGGAAATGGTTTTAAACTAAAAGAGGGTATATTTAGACTAGATATAAGGAAGAAATTCTTTACAGTGAGGGTGATGAGACACTGGCTCAGGTTGCCAAAGAGGTGCTTGATGCCCCATCCCTGGGGGTTTTCAAGCTCAGGTTGTTTGAGCAACCTGATCACCTTTAAGGGTCCCTTCCAACCTAAATATTCTATGATACTATAGAAAATACAAGCAAGATACACATTTTGTTCCTGGCTGGTCCCTGTATGCCCTCAGATCAGTGTGCAGAGCACTATGAGCTTCATGATGACTTTTCCCCCACCGCCTCCACCTGCTCTTAACCAACTATTTCCAGCTCCTAGGAGCTGCCCAAATCTCATTTCATCTTTGCTTTTTGCCAAAAGCAAGGGATGAAAAGAAGGAATGAACCCAGAGCTGCTGCTTGCTGAACACCACTTTGTTGCCATCTGTGGCTCTGCAGAGGGAGTTTGTGCACAGGAGGCTGACAGGAAACCAGCAGCTTTTTGAGGAGAAAAAAACCAAGCCCTGTGTCCTCTCTGCTGCTCTGGTTGGCTGGGAGATGGTGGATTGGGAAAGAAAAATAATAAGGTACAACCACCTTCTCTAAACCCCAAAGCTCTTTTTGACAGCAACAAATCATTAGCTTGGAGCCAGTCTGCAGCACAACAAAATCAACTCGAGGAGGAGGGGAGAAAGCAAAAGCCCCAAACCTTTCCTCTTGACAAGCATGTTAGAGTTTCAAGAGAAGGAGAAATTGTTGTTGGGAAAAACAGAGAGGAGTCAGAGAACTCTCTTAACTGGGTTAAAAATAACTACCTGGGTATTATCTCCTGGCACAGGAGTGTCTGCACAACTGCTGGGTTTATGCCACGTCACTCAGGCCCTGGTTGGGCTGGAGATTGCTGTAAATTAAAGCCCTAGGGAGGGAGGAATGCTGGCTGAAAGGTTTTTGAAGGGAGATGCTCCCATGGGGCTGGGAATGGATGACAAGGAGGGCAATGTCCCCAGGCTGTGGTGTGATGGTGACCACAGGAACTGACTGTGCATGCTGGGGATGTTCCCCTGGGAGGTATCTCTGTGCTTGGGCTGCTGGGAAGCCTTGGTTTGGAGCTAATAGGCCTCCAGCATGGCTGGGAGCTTGGCACTGCTATGGGAGCTTATCCTTATCCTGCTCTGAGGTTCTTGCAGGGACAGACAAGTGTTTGCTGCTGGTGGCTGGGATGTGAGAGTGGGATAAGGGCATTGGAGGTGGCTTCAGCTGATGGACTCTCTGTGCATCTCCAGTAGAGCTGTTTGTAGTTCTTTGGAAAGAAGAGAACTGAGGTAGAGATGCCCTAGGAGTGGGTGGTGTGACCCTGCTGATACCTGTGCCCACCTTGGCCATGGCACAGCTCCTCCAATGCAGATTAGGAGCTGCAGCTCCCACTTCTTCTCCCACTTCCAACTCCAGTTATGGAAAACACCCACAAACTTCAGAGATGGCTTGTGGCCAAGAGCTGTTGCTGGGACAGACTGTTTGTAGTCTTGCTGTCTAACACAGAGCTCTCTTCCCACCTGAAAATACCTGGCAGTCCAGATTCCTGCCTTGAAGGGGGCACTAAACTGTAATCTGATTGATAAGCTCAGCTCCAGCAAGTCCATTCTCACAGTGACCTGCACACTTGCAGGCTGGGGGAAAGGAGGAGGGCAAGGCAAGAGAAACCAAGTTGAATAAATATTTGCTCTGTGGCATCTACCAGAGAAATTCCTCCAGCAGGAAAACACACTGCAAATCAAGATAGCCTATGCTGCTGGCTCTCCTTCCACTGCAGGGTAGCTCAGCTTGATTTTGCCCCTTTGGAGCTCTCTTGTATGCTTGAAAATCAATCTTAACCACCATGCCTGAGGCATAAGGACCTGCTTAGTTGGTGGAAGCTGAGTCCACCAGGGGAATGACTGAATGCTTCAAAGCAAAGCTGTGACCACCCAGAACCCAGGGCTGTGTTTGGAGCAGGAGAACCAAAGGACATCAGGCAAGGCTGCTGCTGAACAGAAAGGCACCCAGGAAGAGTCATTAGGGCTTCAGCTAATTATAGTCTGTCTGGGTGATGGTTGGAGGCTTGAGAAATAGGAAGTGCTTCCTAGCTGCATGGCTGCTCCTCTCAGTAAAGAGAGAAGGTGCCAGGCAGAAGGGGATGCACCTGCAGTGCTGGGTAGCTACCATCATGCAGCAGCCAGTGAAGTTGATGGTGGCTCCAGACAAGCTCTGGTGATCCAGCAGCCCATGCTTTAGAGGTGGCTGCCTCTCTCACAGAGCTTTCTGCCCCATGTAGCCAGGGCATGGCCAGGAGCAGCACAGGGTTGTGGGGAGATGCTCAGTCTGTTAACGTGGCTGCTGAGATGGGTAGAGTGACACCAATGTCACCAACATCTAACTTCCTTAGGTTGAGATGTGCTTGGTTATCTCCAGCACAGATTCTCTCCTTCATTAGAGAAACCATTAGACTGAATTCATTAACACTGCTAAAGCTCCATTTCTTGGAGTTACCTACAGAACTATTGTTTGATTTGTCATTATTCCTTAGCTGGTGAAGGAGAGTTTTCATGTTTGTCCCCTTTGTGCCAGTTGAGGTTTCTCCTGTAACCTTTGCTGTTGTTGTTGTGCACTGAGCAGAACATTGACTCATAGGCAGCCTCTGTGATAACTATAATTAGGAGAAAATGCATTTACCAAGCTCTTTCCTCTGATGCAAGCACATGATTGCCCTGGCAAGGAAATAATTCTTGCTATGCTTTCAGGTGGGTGTGGGCAACTAGAGATTACATTTGACACTCATATTATTGGAGTGGATTTTTCCTAGCTGGATCTGCTACCTATGGAGCAAGAGGTACTCTGAAGCTGTCTTTATACTCCCCACTTGTTTTGAGCACAGAGCTGTCCTGATGCATTTAAACATATAGGAAAAGAATAGCAATGTATAGAATGGAGTAGGAATCCAAGAGAGCACCAAGACTGTGCTCATATACCCAGAGACTTACTTTGTCCTTTTGAATAAGAGAATAAATTCAAGAGAAAAACAGTCTCTGGAGTTCTGTCAAAACATCAGCTAGGGAGGAAAATGTCTCTGCTTGGCAATCCCTTCCCACTGCTCTCTCTGAGCTGTGCTTCCAGTGATGTCTGGCTTTTGTAGGGACCCACATGGCACTTTGTGCCTTGCTCTCAGGCAGCTCAGACTTGTTGCCTGCATAGCCCAGTGCTGCTGGCCTGGCTCTCTCCCCTCCACCCTTTCCAAACTCCCTTGGCTGACCCCAATGTAGGGGCTGGGATGACTCTGCCTGCCTCCTTGAGGCAAGAAAAAAGGCTAAGAGCTGTCAGCATCCCTCCTGCCCTGAAGCCAGAGCTGCTCTGCAGCCTGCTCATTGCTTTTTTGGGGTGCAATCCATTGGCACTGAACCATGCTCCTCATGCCTGTACCTTCCTTGGATGCTGGCATTGCTGCAGGTGGGGTTTTGCACCTAGAGGAGGGAAGAGACCTTGGCAATAGTATAAAGAGAAATGGAATAAAGACTAGTTGAGCTGCAAAGGTTGTCTTCTCCTCATCTTACACCTTCCAGAGCCATCCAGGGTTCAGGGCTGGGAAGAACTGTCCATCTAATATCTTATTAAAGTGCTGCTCCACTCCTCAGAAGAGCTGAGCCCAGCTGCAGGCTCTGAGAAAGCTCATAAAGGTCTCCTTCTGCTTCATGGGGAAAAGGACAACTGAGAAAACTCTCTTGCTGGCTAAATAATAGGAAATAGCTACAGACAATAGGAAACAGCTACAGACAATAGGAAACAGCTACAGACAATAGGAAATAGCTACCCAGGCTGCTGGGTTTTACTTGGTCACCTCAATTGTGGCAGGTTCAATAGCTCAAATAAATCACTCTTGTACTTCTGGAGATAACAGGAGAGATTATAGCCCCAGAACTGGCAACAGCCCATTTCTGCAGTTGCAGAGGCACTGGTTCAGCAGGCACAGATCAGCCACTTATACCTGCAAGCATCAGCTTCCAGGTCAACCTGAGACACTCCTTGGAAAGCTTTCCCTAACATTTTCCATCTCTGGTTACCCCACACATGCCCTCTGCCTCTGATGGGGGGTTTATACCCAAAATTCCTGCCCTTATCATCCCACTGGGAATGGTCTGACCTGGACAGATGGCACCCAGGAGCCTGTGGTTTCACTGAAGTCAGTGGAGCTGGAGCTGGCTGGGGCAGGCAATTGCAAACCAAATCACCTTTGGTTTTGCAGCAAATGAAGACAGGACTGCTGCTTATCTTCCTCAGGGACTCTTGGAAAGTTTATCAGCCAGATCAAATGGCTGAGGAAGGTCAACCCTTGGTCACTTATTCCTCCAGCAAAGATGCATGAGGTTTTCTAGTTGCTGTGTTATTTTGTGTGTTTGTGTGTGTGTGCACAGTAACAGTTCCAACCCACAAAGCTCCAGCTGAAATGCTTCCAGTTCCTCCTGCCAGAGGTTTTCACTCAACTGTTGATCTGCCCTGTTGGGAAACACCAATAAATTCACTCCAGTGGGTACAAGTGCCCAGCGTGGTTTACTTTTCATTGTTCCTTTCCCTCCCTCTGTGACAGGCCATTTGCCAGGGTTATAAATGGGGTTGTGCTGTGTGGGATTAACCTACATTGATCAGAATTCCAGGACAGAGAAATAAATGCTCAGCTCAGTATCAAAAGTGACTTAGGTTGTTTCCTGCACTGTGTGTTTAGCAGGGTGGAAAGCACAGAGGTGAATGCCCTGGTACAGTAAATTCTCTACTCATTTCTAGGGCAGAGAGAGTCTGTTTACTCAGTGCATTGTGCTCTGGCCTCTGGGCATAAAAATAGCTAAATACAAATAATATAACTAGTGGGTGTGCTCACTAAGCTTTTAACTCTGTCATTCAGGAGCAAAGAGGGACCTAGGCTGGGAAGATAGAGGAGTTCTACACCCAGGACCTGAAGTTTGCAGCTCTCCCCCTGGTTTCCAGCCTGAGTCTTCTGCAGGAGCACTTCTCATAGGGCTGAGCACTAAAAAAATATGCTCTGTTACCATATTATTACTCATCTTCTTATCAAGCCAGGCTGGATTATTTTACTCATATCTCTGGGCTATTCAGCTCCATCATGTCTTGCCAGTCACTAAAGAATTCCTCCATCTCCCTCCTGTTTAGGAAGGGTAACACACACCTTGGGGAGTGGGTAGGAATGCCACATAAATGTTTACCACCAAGTCAGGTATGTCTCATGCAAATGCTTCCAACCCCTTGCACTGACCTTTGCTTTCTTATTCTTATCTCTTACAGAACAGTTTCTAAAGCTTTTGTTTGGGGAGAAAAGCAAAGGACCCAGATTTTCCTTCAGCTTTCCCTCCATCCAGAGTCAGTGATGCCTGAGCAGCCCATTCCACCTTGTAGCCTCTGGATAGACATTATTGTGCTACTGGGGTCAAATAATTTTGGGATGAAAACTAGCATCCTGAAGTGTGTCCAGAGAAGGGCAAGGGAGCTGGTGAAGGGTCTAGGACACAAGTCTTGTACGAGGAGCTGAGGGAACTGGGCTTTGGTTAGTCTGATGAGGAGGAGGCTCAGGGGAGACCTTCTCACTCTCTACAACTCCCTGGAAGGAGGATGGAGTCAAATGGGGGTTGGTCTTCCAAGTAACAAGCAACAGGATGAGAGAAAATAGCCACAAGTTGTGCCAGGGGAGATTTAGGTTGGGCATGAGGAAGAATTTCTTCCCCAAAAGGCTTGTCAAGCCTGGCCCAGGCTGCCCAGGGCACTGGTGGAGTCACCATCCCTGGAGGAGATTAAAATATGTCTAGATGTAGTGCTGAGGGACATGGTTTACTGGTGACCTGACAGTGCTGCTTAACAATTAGACTGATGATCTTAAAGGTCTCTTCCAACCAAACTAATTCTACAGAAGCCACCAGAAATGATCAACTCTGTGCCAGAGCCACTGTGCCACAGAGGGATTGCACTGACCTTTGTTTTCTCACGACACACTCACTGGCTGAACAAACCAACCTGACCCATAAGTCCTCTCTGTGCATGTACCTACCAGGCAAACAATTCCCTCTACCCCTTCTCCATCTTCTCTCCATCCTTGCAGGCCTGAGTCTCGTGTCTGGACCGTGCTGCTGCTGCTGGGGACATGCCTGCTGTACTGTGCCCGTGTCACTGTGCCCATCTGTGCCATCGCCCTCAGCACCCACTTCGACTGGGACAAGAAGCAATCTGGCATCGTGCTCAGCAGCTTCTTCTGGGGCTACTGCTTGACCCAGATTATTGGAGGACACATCAGTGATCAGTACTGGAAATTATCCTCCTGTTTTCCTCTGCTCAGGAGTTTTAATGATGATTAGCTTGGTTCTGCTCTCTCCGTACCAGTCCTGACAGTGGCAGTGCCAAAGTTCACCCTGGGAGGGTGGAAGGGTGAAATGTGTCTGTGAGGGGAAACTTGATGGGTGTGCTGGTTTTGGCTGGGATAGAGTTGAGTGGAGCACTGTAGGTTGGCCTGAGAGCAGTTGAGATCTCTCCATCAGCATCACTCAGAGTCTATAGCTCTGACTCAGAAAGGTCCATGTGTGGTTTTGACTGTTCAGCTTGATTCCTGGGTCTTGAAACTGCTGCTCAGCTTTCAGGGCAGCACACACTGAAGGGCTTTGCACAAACAGAATCCTCAGCAAACACAAGGAGCCTCTCCAAGATCATTACTACCTTGACACTTCCTGCAGAGCACCTGCCAGGAGAGATCTAGTGATGTCAATGGACACTTGGACCAATATAGGGCTTTTTTCACCTGAAAACAGTGAAGAACACTTTTATACCACCAGGTTTTTGGTTGGGTTTTTTCCTGATGGAGGTTGTTTTTAACACTGGTTCAGTAATTGGATTAAAAAAAAAAAAGCAAACCTGCAAGCTTACATGTTAAGCTGATGAAAGAAATAGTGGGTGTAAAGCAGACTTTGCTTTAGAAAAGTAATCAATGCTGGTGCTCATGCATCGTTCATAGCTGATGCTCACTGGAAGTGTTATTTGTCCATTAACAACCAGCTTAATCCCAGTGGGGCTGGAGAGCCATTTGAGAGAGTTTCTAGCTGCAGTCACTAACCACAAGAAGGAAATAATTTCCTTTTTGCAGCTTTTCCTCTTTGATCTGCATCATCTCTCTTCATTTTCAGTTCAGCACCTCCACTTTTCCCACCCTATATTCTCATGCAACCTTTCACAAGCAAGGCCCCATCACAGTTTCCATCACCTTTGGGAAAACCCAAGTGTCTCCATTTTTATCATATCAATTAAAAGCCAACTCCTCCAGGCAGCTGTAAGGAAAGATCTGAGTAATTACCTGCTCCAGTTCCTTTCCCTAGCCACCCTCTTCTGAGGGAGGAGGGCTTTCCTAGGAAATCTTTGGTGAGGGATGTATGCCTGGAAGGAGGACATTATCCATGTACTGTACTCTGCTGTTTAATTATATTCCTTAATAGTTTGCAAGCCAATGCCTGCTGACCCCCCCCAAATATTAGCAGGCAGAGCTGATGCAAAACCAGATGGAAAACACCATCACTGGTTAAGAGAAGCAGAACAGTGAGAGCAGCTTGGTGAGAGATTTGAGTGCATCAGTGTAGTGATGTCTGTGGGGCTGCTGTGTGCTGGGCAGCACTGGTGGGCAGTGTCCTGGTGAGAGCAATGCTGGTGGGCAGCAGAAGATGGGAAAGGAGGAGGTTAGATGCTACTTCCCAGAGGGCTAAAGAGTAGAACAGGTTTAACTGAAAGGATGTTCTTAAAAACAGGCTAAACTGGAAAGAGCACTTGAATCTTGACTGGGGGACTTTGCCCTTTCACCGTCTCCTCCGTTTTGATAACTGTGTTTTCTGTCTTCCAGAATAGGAGGTGAGAAAGTCCTCCTCCTCTCAGCATCAGCCTGGGGCTTCCTCACAGTCCTCACCCCACTGCTCACCCACATCACTTCTGCCCATCTTGTTTTTATGACCTCCTCCAGGTTCCTCATGGGGCTGCTGCAAGGTGGGACCTGTGAGCATGTGTCTGTGGGTCTGTCTGCCCAGGGCCTTCCTTGCACAGTGCTGGTGCAGTTCTCATGTGCAGCAAATTCAGGTGCAGGTCATGTGCATCAAGTCTGCCTCAAAAGTGCCTCCACAGCTAGAACACTTCCATGGGGGAAAAGGAAAAAGTGCCATTTCTAGAGGAAGTCACTAACAAATCATTGTCCTGTAGAGATGTCTCTGCCAGACAAGGGTTGCTGCCTTCTGAAATCCTCACTGATCCTGTCCACATTTTCAACCCCCAAAGTGCTTTGCCAGAAGTTTTGGATCATCTGGGATGATTTTTCCTTCCTTTTTTGGCCAAGCTGCAGTACTGGGGGAACCCTTGGGATGAGTGCATTGGCACTGATGGCTTTACAGCAGCAGCAATGATGAAATAGGGAATTACAGACAAGGCACAAACGAATCTTTCGTGGTGATGACTTCGCTTCTTTTATATCCAAACATTTTGTTGCTTTGTCTCAGTGTTTAGATCCTGCTGGCTCTTTGAAATGTGCTTTTAAATGTTCTCCCTGCCTGACTGCTCCCTGCCTTCCTCCCTTGCTCTCAGGGGTGTATTTCCCATCCCTGGCCAGCCTGCTGTCCCAGAAGGTCCGGGAGAGTGAGCGAGCCTTCACCTACAGCACAGTTGGAACTGGCTCACAGTTTGGGTAAGTTCAAAAGGCTCTGAGCAGCAAGTGACAGTCTCTGGACATCCTATATGATGAAATTGCCACTAAATAGTTAGAGGCAAAACTCTCAGCCCCAAGTAGATGTGGATTCCTGGGTCCTTGAGGGTAGCAGAGGCAGCTGAGGAAGCCTCAGGCAGTTGCTGTCGTGCATGTCAAGGATTTATGTGGGTTTTTTCCCCCCTTTCTATTTCTTCAAGCCAGACTTTGAAGAGTGTTTGCACCATTTAATTGCTAAGGGAAACAGCCTGATCCAGTAAGAAGAGCAGAGGTCAGCCTGAGACTGGGTCACCTGTGCTCTCTGATAGATGAGGATAATAGAACTTGCCCATCTCTCTAAGCTCCATGAGAATTTCCTTTCTAAATGGAAGGGTTGCATAAAAGCCAAATAGAAATATTACTGTGCCTAGTCAGTTTTCCAGTGCACTCCTTGAGATAACTTCTGCACACCAGCAACCTCCTTGCCTTTCCCTGATGAGCATGCAGGCAGGTGAGCCTGAGGTGCCTCAGTGGCTTCTCCTGCCCAGCTGAGGATCCTGACGTGGCACACAGGGAAGAGGGCAGGTTGCAGAGTCTCAGGGTGACTGGGCAGGCAGGCAGTGTCTCCATGCACAGTGACTGATGGCTAGTTTAATTGCATTTAGTGACCTGCAGCATCCACCCCAAGAAGCATCTCCCATTGAGGCAAGCATCCTGGATGCTGCCAGTCAGAGCTGTAAATCCAAGTATGGTTTCCCTTGCAGGACACTGGTGATTGGTGGGGCAGGATCTCTCCTCCTGGACTGGTATGGCTGGGAGAGTGTGTTCTACTTCTCTGGTTTGCTCACTTTGCTCTGGGTTTACTGCACCTGCAAGTACCTCCTGAGTGAGAAAGGTGAGTCCAGCTGCCTGCCTCCCTTGAGGTGCCAGCGCTCCCGAGGATTCCAGTGATACCTCCCAGTCATTTCCTGCCAATCCTCTGTGTTGCCAGGATCATGCCTGCTTTTACACAAAGACCTTTTGTTCAGATGCCTTCTGTCTCACCCAGAAAGCTAAGCCCAGACACAAGGTTTTGGGCTCTTGCATTGCTGATTCCCTGTTTCACATCCCACGCTGGATTATGTTGCTGTCGAGAGCCTGAGCTGACTCCTCAGCACTCTTAAGCACCAGTGAAAACATCAAACAGAGCATGATCTTCAAAGTGGATTAAGCTAAAGCAGGGCAAGATACTTATTCCAAACTAAGAGCATCTACACATAGAGCTTTTTTAAAAAAAAGCAGTTAATCCAGAATATCTCTTCCCAAATAACTGCCTGGGAGTGATTCCCCATGTGGGCAAACCATTACACCTGGTTAGAGCATCATTAGTTTGAGCATGGTATGTAGGAGCTCAGCTCATCAGGAGCTTAGCACGTGCTTGGTGCTGCACAAAATCCAAACCTTCTCCCTCCCCAAGGGGTTTTTGTTTAATTATAACAAGAGATATAACAAATGGGTGAAGGTGGCTGGATGGGGAAGTGTGTGGGTGCAGTGGAAGAATTTTGCTCAACATAACGAGGTGTTTTTTGTGAGCATTCAGTGGTGGTATAGCAAAACCCCAAGGGTTAGAAGCAGTCTCTGAAGGCTCTCTCCAGCTCCACAGAAAATTACTCATCAGAGCTTTCCTTTGTACGTTTTCTTCCCTGCAGAACTCATCATCCCCATAGACTATTTAATGAGAGGCCTCTCAATATCCAAGCAGACCAAAGTTCCCTGGAAGCAGCTCTTTAAGAAGGCACCCATATGGTAGGCAGCTGTGGGACCCTGAGCATCAGCAGGGCTGGGGAACACTCTGCTTCCAAGGGCTTCTTCTCCTCTGCTTATTTATTCTGCTGATGTGTGTTTTGTCCACTTATCTCTTGGGAAATGTTACCAGGTTTTCTAATCTCCTCTGTATAAAGGAAGAACTAAAAAGGTAAGCTTGACAAAAGGCAGTGTCATAGAATGATTTGTGTTGGAAGGAACCTTTAAAAGTCATGTAGTCCAACCCTCCTGCAGTCAGCAGGGACATCTGCAACTAGAGCAGGATGCTTACAGCCTCAGCCAACCTGACCTGGAATGGTTCCAGGGATGTTCTGTCCAGAGGAATGACAGGCTTGAATATTACTTGCAGATCTCTTTCCTTTACAGGCTGTTCCCTGGAGGAGCCACGTGCTCCTCTGGAGTGATGTTCTCCACTGGGTCTTGTTAGGAATACTGCTTGTAATGGGCTCTTAAGAAGTGCTGCTCAAGGGCACTGGGTGGCACAGGCTCTGTTTCTCATTGCTGGAAAAACATCTTTTTAATAGCCATATTTCCTTTGGGATGCTGCATTTGGTACTGAAGCTCATCCAAGCATCTTCCCAAGTGCCTTTTAAAGAGGAGGAGGAGTGGAGAGCAATGAGGCTGCAGGGCAGCAAAGCCCATTCCTGCCTTGAATAACCATACAGCATCTGCTGATAACAAATCCCAAGCACCAGCTCTTGGAGCAGGAGAGCTTGAAGGGGCTGGAGGGAAATGCCCAATTGCTGCAATGAACCTCTCCTCAACCCAAGGCTGATGCCAGGCGCTGGGCGAGTAGGGCAGCGAAGGAACCAGCAGTGCTGCCAGTGGGAAGCCAAAAGAAGTAGTTATGCTTGAAACAAAGCTCAGGATGTGTAGGTAGTGCTGTGAGGGATTTATTTCTAGAGCAGGAGCTGCAATCTTGGGTTGCTTGAGTGCCTGTTTCCCACCCAGTGTGACGTGTCCCTCCTGATTATTTCCTCTCGGCTGTGTGTTTCCAGGGCTGTCATCATTGCTCAGCTCTCTACAGCCAGCACCTTCTTCACTCTCCTCTCCTGGCTGCCAACTTTCTTTAAAGAAACTTTCCCTGAGTCAAAGGTAAGTTGGCTCTGAGGCACAGGCATCCCTGGTCTCTGTGCTGGATACCTGCTGAAATGGGTTGGATAGGGAGGAAGGTGATGGCAGAGGGATTTGGGGAGAACAGGAGGAGGGAGGTTTCACTGTAGGGCTAGGAATCATTACCCTCCTGCACATGCAAACATCCTCCCCTCCAGGTAGGCAGAGGCTGGTTTCCAGCTGCTTGTTTAGGGATGCTGAAGTGAGGTAGAGCTGAGGCACCTTCCAGGCAGGGAAAAAGAAGGATCCATTTAGTTTTTAGAGTGTTTTTCTTTTGAGGAAAGGAAGTTTTTCAAGTGGCTGATGACACTCATGACATGATGCTGTTGCAAATGACCATCTTTCACAGTACAGGTTTGTAACTGTACTGACATTGCCTGTGAAAATGATAATTACCATTAACAACATGCACTTCAGAAATACTCTAAAAGCTTCCCTCTTCTCAGCACTAATGATGACCCCATTTCTTTGAAACCTGGGCAGTCCTCATCTGGCCTGAGAGCTGCTATTTTGATCTTGTTCTCAGAAGCTCAGACATGGCTCTGTCAGCTTTTTATCATTTCCAGAGCTGCTTACCAAATGCTTTTCCATATTTACATGTATAAGGTGCTTTATGGGATGCTTGCTATTTATATTAAACCCCTGCATTAAAGCAGCAAACATATTGTTGTGACAAGATCTGTGCACCTCCAGTAATGTGCTTGTGCAGCAGTGATTTCCCATCTGTTAAGCATTAGATGCTGGTGCCCTCATGGGAGATGCTCTCCAGGAGGTTCCTGCATCTGATAATCTCTTCATACCTTGTCATAAAAAGAGGCTTGAGGATGCTTGATTTGGAAGGATGGCTGATAATCCTGAGTGTGGGGAACCTCTGTCACCTACTGGTCACAGTCCCTTTCAGCAGGGAGCTGCCTTTGCTGCCTGCACAGCTGCCCACAGCCCACCTGGGTGGAGGTGATGGAGGAGTTTTGACTCACCCTGCTGTAGGGATGAAGCAAGAGTAGTTTGGCATGTTGGCATTGCCTTGCTGTGTAACCCCAGCTGGTGTTCACGTGCCCTCACAAGCCCTCATGGGATAACATTGCCAAAAGTGACCAAGAATCAACATTTCAAAGGCACTGAAAGACCCAGATGGACCCTGGTATAATTTCCAGGAGCAGCTGAAACAGGATTATTCAAACCCAAGATTATTAAGGCCTCCTACACATCCTAAAGCCAGGAGAGGAAGGGAGGGAAGCCTCCATGGGGTGACAGGCTCTGAGCAAAGGGGCAGATGTGGGGGACAGTGGATGGATGAGTAACTTCAAGCAGCTGAGATGAAACCCAGCCCAACCCACACTGCTTTCAGCTGCTGGTGGGAGCTGGGCACCAAAATGCCTCTGAGCAGCTGTAATCCAGATGACCAGTAATCATCTGTGATTACAACTGTAGCAAGCTCCCTTAATTGAAAATAGGCTGCAGCATGTTACAGCCCATAATGTTACCTAATCCTGGCATTAGAGAATCCAGCTCTGTTCCCTCAGCCTCACAGTAAGGCTGCTAATGAGGTTGAAGCTGATGTCAGAAATTCTGCTGGCAGCTTTTACTGATGACCTACAGGGCAGAGTCCAATCTACAGCTTGCTTTCCAGGGCTCTGTGACTCTCTGCCACATCACCTTCCTGAACAGGAAACTTGGCCTTATTTAATCCCCCTTTCCCAGAGCAGGCAGCCCTTTCTGCCTCTCCTCTGGATGCAAGGTCACTGGAGCAAAAGGAAAGATAACAAAGCTCTAAATGCTCCAACCCTCTGGCACCTTACAGACCTTGGAGTAGGAGCAGGGGTAGCTCAGAGCTTGCTGTGCAAAGGAGGTAGAAATCCTTCAAGAAGTCCTGATCACTTCATTTTTTTCCCCCTCCCTTTCTATAGATATCACAGACCATCACACAAAATATTTGCAGGCAGACTGAGCTCTGACAGCAAACCTCTCTGGATTTTTGCTCCCTTTGCAGGGTTGGGTGTTCAATGTTGTCCCCTGGCTGGTTGCAATTCCCACGAGCTTGTTCAGTGGATTTCTGTCTGATCATTTAATCAACCAGGGTAAGAGCTCTTTTGGCTTTCCTCAGCTCTTATTTTATGGGACGTGGAAGGAGGTAGGCTTGTTGGTACGGAGAAGACCTAGCAAGCACACAATGTGAAGTTCTGATGTGAAAGCAGAATAAATACTCCAGGGTCCAAATCTCGTCCATGTGTTTTGGATTCCATTGGATCTCAGTTGCAATATCCACCTGAAGATGAAATATGACCATCTGAAATCCACTTACCCTATGGCCTCCTGGCTGAGCAGAAGGAGACCTGGTGAGCTGTGCTCAACTCCAACTCTCCCTTGTCTCTTCCAGGGTACAAAACCATCACCATTCGTAAATTCATGCAGGTAAGGCACAGGAGAGACACCTGAATTACTTGCTGACTTCTGCTTGCATGGCAGATTAGAGCTGATGTGGAGCTGGGTTGGTGGTTAGAGGTGGGAAGAGGAAAGGTTTTCTAGCTTGCAGGTCTCCTGGTGCTCAGTGTGGATGGGAAATGGAAACCTGAGTGAGGAACAGAGCATGAACCAAGGGTAACATGGAGCACAGAGATCTGTGAGTGATCCAAAGAGGTTTTCTTTCACAGGCAAAGGCCAACCATATGCCATCACTCCAAGGGACCCCTTAGATACTGAGGAACAAAGAGAAACAGCAATGGAATTGCTGGATGAGAGCACAGCATATCCTCCCTGCTTCCCAGCATCACATCCCTCTGGACACACACAGAAAGGGACTACACCAGGCATTAAAAAGGCTTGGAGAAGCACCTGGTGCACACAAGCTTTTGCCATTGTAAAAGCAAAGAGTTTGTCCATGACAGGAGTTGCTTTCATCCTCACAGCAAATGTGCTATGGTATTTCATTTTCCCTCTCTTCCAGGTCATTGGCTCTGGTGTCTCCAGCATTTTTGCTTTGTGCCTGGGCCAGACCTCCAGTTTTTGCAAAGCAATAGTGTTTGCCTCTGCCTCTGTTGGACTTCAGACCTTCAACCACAGGTAACAAGAGTGACAAGGTCAGGAGTTGTGGCCTTGAGCTCTTCTGCCATGCTTGGCCTTTGGGGCTCTTAGAGGACCCTGCCTGTCTTGTGGCACTTGTGTGTTGGTCCCTGCAAAGCTGGTGGAGTTTAGTGCCTGCTGGGTTGGGGATGGCCCAGCAAACCTCTAGTGTGAGGAAGGGCTTGGACCAGCAGATATTAGGGAGATGAAGCAGGAGGGGAATTGCATTTTGCCTCCTCTGAGTTCAATCCTTTTCCTCCTGGTACTCTCCTGCACTGCTTCACTCTCAGCCTCTTTCCTCCTTTTTCTTGTCCAGGATCTCTTCCTTTTGCCTGACAAACTCAACTCACTGGAAATGATGAACAAGCAGTTCTGCTCCCTTCAAACTGACATTTCCTCCTCTCTCTTTCTCCCTAGTGGCATTTCAGTAAATGTACAGGATCTGGCCCCCTCATGTGCTGGCTTGCTGTTTGGTAAGGACCCTGGTGGGCTTTTGGTTGTGCTGGAAAAGTGATGGACAACAGGAGGGAACACAGTCCTCAGCATTAGGGTTTGAGCAGGAGTAGCTTTGGGCAAATTTTCCTCCATATCTACAATCTTAGCCTCCCTTTGTGACACACTTGCCATTGCCAGGGGCAGGTAACTTCACCAAGATGCTTTTTAGTTTGCTAAGTGCTTACCTGCACTGAGGGGTGGGGATGGGGACCAGTGGCAGATGTCCTGGCCACCAGCAAAGCTGCATGCAGACTGGGTTTGGGTAGGAGCCTGGCTGAAGCCACTGGGTTTCTAACAGACAATTCCTTTCTTCTCTTTCTAGGTGTAGGGAATACTGGTGGAGCCCTCCTAGGTAAAGTATCTTCCTGCAGCTCATCCTTTCCTGGGGACTCTTCTCCTTGCAGGTGGGAAGAATCCAGCTCCAGAGCTTTTGCATGTCTTCTTCTTCTTTCCTATCCCAGGTGTTGTTTGTGTCTACTTGGCTGGCTACCTGATTGAGACCACTGGCTCCTGGATTTCTGTTTTCAACCTGGTGGCTGCTGTGAACAGCATTGGCCTCTGTGCATTCCTCATGTTTGGAGAAGCCCAGAGGGTGGACACAGACTCTGCATATATGGACCTCTAAGGATGAGTCCAGCAAGCTGCTGAAGGACAGGAGGATGTCACATCTACGTGTCATTGTCACCCAAGTGCCAAAGAACAGTTATTTTATTCTTTAGATGTTTAACAGAAAAAATATATACTAAGACTAATTCCAGCATGGGTCTGGGTGAAACCCATGGAGAGAAAAGACATTTAGAGTTCATTATAGTTTTGCTCAGGGCATTGCTGATGGCCTGCAGAGCCATCCAGCTCAATATCTTCAGTAAGGATGTGACCAGTGGGACCAGTTTGCCCCAGTCTATGTCAAGTGGACAAAGATCCACGTGGCCAAAGCAGCTTACCCAGCTTGGCTCTGAAGGCTGCTGTGGTTTGCAGTCACTCACTGAGGGGAGCAGGCCCCTCCATGCTCTGCTGGCAGAGTGACCAGCCACATGACACATGTCCTCTGGACTTCATGACAGGAATGATCCAAACAAATGTACCTCTGACCTTAACTCTCCCTTGTGTGCCTTCATTTTGCAGTCTGCTCTACAGGTACAAGCCAGGTCTACAAGAGAACATTGGTTGGGAGATGAATTCAAGGCTTCCCTTCAGGGGAAGGCTTCTGCCTGGATGTCTCGTGTGGAGCCAGGGACAGAAGGTTGCAGCAATGCTGCCTTCACCATGCTTCAGCTGAGCTGCCTTTTAAAAACAAGTTCCTCCCCAAGAGGGTGGTGGAACACTGGCCCAGGTTGCCCAGGGAGGTGGTTGAGTTGCCATCCCTGGAGGCATTGCAGGTGAGGCTTGCCAGGGCTCTGGGCAAGCTGCTCTAGTTGGGGATGTCCCTGGCCACTGCAGGGGGGTTGGACTAGATGAGCTCCAGAGGTCCCTTCCAACCCAAACCATGCTATGAGTCTATGATTCTGCTCAAGCCAGCAGAGCTCATCTTTGCTCCAGGGCAGAGCTGCAGGGCTCCTTCCTCTCCTGGGTCTCTTTACTCCAGCCCTGAGCCAAGGCAGAGCACCTCCAGCATGAGAGGAGAGGAAAGCTGCAGTCCCCATGGGCAGGCTTAGCTGTGGTGACCTTGCAGTCCCCTGGCTGCTGTTTTGCCATATGCTGTGAATGTAGAGGAAGTCCAGGTCACCTTCTGTGCTATGGATCTGTATTCCCAAATGCTTCCTGCTTGAATTAGATGTGTCCTCCCTATGGCTGAGGTGTGGGACACTGTTCCCAAAGAGCCTGCACCTGGCAGGTTTTCTTTCTAGGTTAAGCATCAAGCAGATTTCCACATTGGGGATAGTACTGGATGGGGATGTGGATCCCTATGGCTCCCTGAAGGATATCCTTGGCTGTGCACACCTCTGAGCCTGAATGTCTTAAGTTATTTATAAATAGTTCTAAAGGGAAGTACCAAATTCTATATTTGATGTATTTGAGGCTTGATTCTCTGTGCTTCTTTTGAGTGGGACTCCATGGTATTCCTAGAAGGGAAGGATGGACCAGCCTCCACTTCCTGGGCTTGTAGGATCTATTTGAAATGTGGCATTTCAGACTGAAGCAATTCATTGATCTCTTTGATTTCTCTAGTGCTTACCAGCAAACTTCAGCTGAGGCTTGGGAGCAGATTTCCCAAGGGATCTCACTGTGCAGGAAAGCTGTGGGTTCAGAGTCCTTCTAATAAACAAATCTCTAAATGATCCCTTGCTTCTGCTTTTGGTATGGCCAAATTTCTTCTTGGAAGCTGTGTTAAGTTTCCAGTGAGCTGAGTTTCTAGTGCAAATGCTGACAGGTTTTTCATTGCAGAGACACTGATGGGTGCCACTAGGCTAAGCTGAGCTGCTTACTGGGGGTATTAAAAGATAAAGATGCAACTGCCTGATGTCTTCACAAGAGAATATAGGATCAGTGTGGCCTCACTGAGGAGCAGAGAGAGAAGAAAGTTTGGGTTTGCTTGTTTTTTTCCACTTTCTGTGCTTTTTTTCTCTAAAAGGTTGGTTGCTACCATAGGTACAACCTTGTGTCTGAAGTGCTGCAGAGCCAGGACACATGAAAGCTGCCACAAAGCCTCTTAAAATGAGAGCAAATTCAAGCCAGGCTTGCCAAAGAAGCCTGAGGCCATGCAGATATCTCTGCCAGCCTTATCCCTGCCCAGTCTGAGCAGATTGTTTGCATGACCTTTACTATAGAGACATGGGGGTGGGAGGGAAGTGATTTTTGTTGGGTTTATTTTAGTGTTGCAGGTCAGGAGCACACAGAGTGAATTCTAGTTCATTTTGCTGCTTGCACCATTCCTTGTGGAAGAGGTGATGAGTTTAAATGGCTCACAATTGGCTCTGCAAGGTGGGGAATGTGGAAGCAAGATCTCCAAAGGCAAGTCAGTCTTGCTGGCTGTGCCTTATCCATCCATCCATCCATCCATCCATCCATCCATCCATCCATCCATCCAGCTAAGCCCATGCTGGGCTGTCCAGGTTATCTGTCTGTGAACTGGCTCATGAGTTACCTATCTGAAGTACACCTGAGGCTTAGATTTCATTATGTTTGTGCCTCTTTGGCTAAGTTTTGAAACCATTTGAGATCACTGTACTATTCTTAAGTTCAGCAACCTTGCCAAAGCTTGCTGCCAGAGAGCTTTTGTTACCTCCACCAATAAAGGCAGTGAATTATTCCCACACTGTGTGATTTTCCTTTGAATGCAGCTTCCCAGGTAGCCATCCTCTATCTCCTGAGCAGGATGCTGTATGATATAAACTATTTGGATCCCTTGTTCACACACAATCCTTAGAGTAATGACTCAACTGATGCAAATCTTCAGTTTGGTGAGCTCTACCTCACCTTCCACCTGGAGACTGTGCTAGAAACAGACACACTGCCAGCTTCTCAGCATCCTGGTGGATTGGTTCGAGCAGATGCCAACAGAGGGAGCTGTTAGATTTGGGATGTGGCAGCTCCTGGGTGCCTGAGAGCTGCTGAGCCTGGCCCTGGCACAGCTGGCACAGCTGGCACGGAGAGTATGGCTGGTGGGGGTAGTTTTGCCTGGCACAGCTGGCATGGATAGTGGGGCTGGTGTGGATAGGGTTTTGTTTTGGCTGGCACAGTTAGCATAGCTGGTGTGGCCAGGGTGGATGCTTTAACTGGCACATCTGGCACATCTGGGCAGTGAGCAGAGCCTGGCCCCACTGAGGAGCATCCCTAGCTGGTGGTTCTCACTGCTGGAGCTGGTGCTGGGCAGTCTCAGATCCTGCTGTCCCAGCACTTGCTTTCTCTCTTTATTTGGCAATTGTACAGTTAGAAGAGGGGAAGGAGGGAGAGAGCAAAAGTTTGGGAGTATATTTTAAAAGGAGCAATAAGTACTAAAGGTATTTTAAAACCTCATCTGTAGGGTCATGTCATCAAGAGAGGATCCACTAATTTTCTCCTCAGTGTGCTCAGAAGAAAACCAACATGAAAACTTTGTGGTCTGAAAAGGATGCTGAAGATAATTTAGCAGAATGCAAGTTATCCTCAACTTTTCCTGTCCTTTTGCTCCTCTTATAAAAGAGCAGAAAACCTTTGAGGTACACACATGAGCTATTTTGACCTGAAAAGCTCCCAGGAGCTAAACAGATCTTCCTTAAACCCTTCTCTGTACTTCTTGATGGTATCCTGCAAGCCTGGGACAAAAGAATGACATCTACCACATTCCTTGAATTGTCCAAGTGCCAGGAGAACATCTGCCAGGCTGGATCCTAACATTCCAGCCTGCCCTGAGCAAGCAGGGATGGGGATGGTGCAGAAGGGACTGGGAATTGGGACTGGATTTAAAGGCTGCTCAGTCAGAGGTAGATTGTGCTGCTGCTGCTCTGGGTTGGAACTGATGGGTCAGTTGGTAGTTAAATAGTTTGGGGCAAGTGGTTGATTGCAGTTTGCATCCCATTGAAGCAAGAAACACATTCAAGCAGATGGAAAACCAAACCAGAGGAGAAAAGCAGCACTGTTTGGAGGAGAAAAGAAAGAGCAAAACGCACTTTTTTTGTTTTTTTGCCTTGAAACCACAAGCAGATGCTCTCACAGCAGAGAGCTGCTCTAACATCCACCTGCCAGCTCCCTAGGGCTGGGACATGCCCCAAAGCCACCACGTTCTGCAAAGGGCACCCAGCCCTCTAACAAGCAAAATATCACCTTTTATTGCAGCCCTGACCTACTGCCTGGCAGGTAATGAGGAATTTTCCATTTCAAACTTTAATGCAATAATTAAGATGTCCATTAAGGTCTTTACAGTTTGACTGCTTGTAATTAAAAAGGGGAGGGGGGCAATGGCAGGAGTTGCAGTCCAGGGCATCAAGCTGGAAGTGCTCTTCCCTTCTTTTTTTTTCCCCACCTGTTTTGTTTGGCACTGCCCTCAGGGCCTGGAAAACATGGGAAAAACAAACTTAGTTCCCACAAGTCTGAGTTGGCTTTATAAAGGAGCTTGGCACCTCTCCTGAAATGAGGGCACTCTACAGGAGTAGTGCTCCTGGGCTGGGGGGGATTTGGGGTATCTCTGAGCAGGGAGCTCCTTAGGGCATCATCTTGGGCCAAGGACATAGTGGAAGTCAGGAAAGCCAAGCTCCATCAGCAAAGAGTCACTGGAATAACCCCAAAACACACTTGTGAGCCTCAGCCACAGGGATGGTGAGTGGGGGTTTTGTGCTCCTGTTGCTTCCCAGACTGCTCTAGCTCCCTGCTGACACAGTTCCCAGTGCAGGATTAAGGGAGGATAGGTTCACTCTTGGTATTTTCATCCAATAATGAAAAGAGAAGAAACCCCCATTATAAACCCACATCTTCCAAAGCATCTCTGCTCCTGGGAGGTCCAAGTCCCTTTATCCACTAATAGGATTTGGCCTCCTAAAGCAGCACTGAAATACTTGTAAAATTTTGTTCCCAAATCACCAGATTTTTTGCAGAGGATTAACAAAAATTAAGGATTTGACTGAGGAAGTAGCTGCCAGAAAAGCTTCAGCTGATCCCTGGAATCCTTCCCCACAAATTGCTTTCTCTTGCTCTCTGTACAATGACCAATTTACTAGTGGCTTGCTCCTGCTCTTCCAGACACAGCTCTGGCTGGGAGCTGCCACTTTGGCATTCATTATTCTCTAAGAAATTGGTTTTATTTTCAGCTCCAAAGGCAAAAGTAAGATTAAAACAATCCCAAAATCTTCCCTGGGAGACAATGGGACACAGATAGGAATGACCAGGAGGATTTTACACAGACAAATAACAACCTGCTGGTGCATGTCTTGCATTCTCATGACAGGCAAACCCTTGGTGGTTGATAGGGAATTTTCCTGTGCAACCAGTTAGGCTTCTTGTAGCTGTTCAATTCCTTTCATGTTGGGTTTTCTCCCCCTCCTCTCTCCTCCCACATCTTAGACAAACTCACTCCTTTACAATCTCTCCTGTGGACTAGCTTCAGGTCCCCACACATCCCCAAGCTCCCAGGAGGGAGGATGTATCTTCTTCTTCTGCACTCCAGACCGTGGTTGTTTAGCAGTATAAACCCCCCCTAAACAAACAATATTATCAGCAAAAGCATAATCAGCTAGCAGAGAGGAGGTTTTCAGAGGAGTAATTTATCATGATCTGTTTGATTTCATTTTCTTTCAGCCCATCTGGGGCATCCAATTGTGCTTTGGAAAGGGCTGGAGGCTGCAGCTCCCATCCCAGGAGTTCCCTGGGAGCAGCAAGAGCTCAATGGAAAAGCTTCCTCCTCCTCAATTCATAGCACAGAAGCATCTAAGTAGGACAAACACTGCACCAAAGTGAGGAATGTGTGCAGAGCCCTAGGTTATCCTTCCAGGAGGACATGGCCTGTTCTGCACCTGGCCTAAAAGCTTTGCATCCAGGGAGTATGATCAATCTTTCCAGAGTGCTAGCTGCCTGAAATCAGGAAAAAATTCAAATTTAACTTATTTCTTACTCTTATGATGCTTGTGATTAAAAACTATGTGGAAATTTTGATTCATCTCCAAATCAGTGGTTTTTTTTTCTCCTGTCTCCTGGCTCTGTGATGAGCTAAGTAAAAAAAAGCTTTAGCCTTTAGGTTGCTAAAGTTTGGATGCAACTCTGAGCTCTCTCAAATACCAAGAGATCTCTCTCAGCACCCTCAGATGATTTCAACAGAATTCATTTTGTTTCAAATTCAAATTCAGTCACTCAAATGAAGAAAACAGAGACAGAGCCTTGAGATGGAAAAAAACTCTTTCTGGCAGCCTCTGGAAATCTTTCATAGCAGCTTGGAGTTGGAAGATAGGAGCTGTTTGGGAGAGCTAAAAGATAATCATGCCTGGAACTAGCTGTATTTGAAAGGGTTTAGGCTAGAAACCATGTCTGGAAGAGCATCATTAAGATGTATAATAATAATAATAAGGTGGATAAAGCTGTTCAGGATGGCAAGTGAAGCAGATTCAGTGGTGTTTCAAAAGCAGAGATGCTCACACACACATGGTAGTGAGCCTGGCTGGGACCTGCCTGGGTTGGGTTATACCTGCACACACTGTCAGTGTGTAGCTCTAACACCCAAGGGATGCAGTTTGGGGTTGGTTGTGCTGTTTGGATTGAGAAGAGGCTGAGGTTGATAGCTCAAACAGGATCTCTGCCTCCAGGAGTGTTCCAGAAGGGTTTCATTTGAACACCTACTCTTTTTTGGCAGGTTTAATGCAGAGGCCCAAACTCTAGCACTAGTCAGAACCAACATCTTTTGGCATTGCTCAGAGATGCTGTTTGGAGGTGAATTTTGTTGGTAAGGAGATGCCACCACTCTCAGTAAAGACACTGATTTCTCTCTTTTCCTTACAAGCAATGCCAATTTCTCTCCTCTTCTGATGCTCCCTGTTCATCCTCTTCCCTCCTCCTCTCCCTCCTCCTCCTCCTTGGAGATTTCTGGATTAAAGAATAAAGCACTGAACTGATTTCCTGAATATGCATTAGAGAGGATTATTCCAGGAGATTCACCAGGGTTTGGTGGATTAATATTTCCAGGGAAGGGCATCTCTGATCACAGCCAATACTTTTCTTAACACATCCCAAACCATTTTTTTTTTTCCTCTTGCAGGGAAGGAGAAGCATCTGCAACTCCAGAGGCAGACAGCAGAAGTTCCCAGCACTGGAGTTTGAGCTTCAGTATCTTTTCTAACACCAGCATTTCCCACATGAATATAAGAAAGGTGTTTTGTCTGAATTTCACTTTTTTGCTAATAATAAAGAATAAACCCAGGCACATGTCAGACAGACACAGAAGGGAGGTACAAACCAGTGTGGAGCATCACTTATCATCACCAGCACCCTCTGAGACAGGGCCACAGCATTCAAATGAGACAAGGACCTGGTCAGTTCATTAATTTGGTCTCCATACCCTGCACAAACACAGCAGATCAAGGATCTATTACTTTATAAGAGCAATCTGTGAAGCCTTTTTAACTCCAGAGGTTAACAAGTAGAGCTAAAGCTCTCTCCCCTCCTGGTCTCTCTTGCTTGAGTAGAAGAGGCAAAACCTTGTCCCAGGAGAGGTGGAGGCAAGTCAGTCCCAAAGCCTAATTGAGACCTTGGAGACCAGCTTTAGATGTCAAGCAGCCAGACAAGAAATGATTGCTTCTCAGTCATGCTTGGACATCTCAGTTGGGCTCCACCTGCTTGGTCTGCTAATGACCATCAGCAAAAAGGAGAAAGAAAGAAAAACAAGATCAGATTTTAGCAGAAGGGCAAAAAAAAGAATTCAGAAGGCTTGATTATCCATCCCTGGACATTTTCTAGGTATCCATCACTTGTCCTCTTGTGTGGTCCAAGCTTTGCAAGTAAGGCAGAGTGAGTGTTAGAAAGCAAACTGGGGACTAGTTCCTGCAGGTAAAATTGTCCTGCCCTGTCACCAGCACATCTGGCAGCTGCCAGAGGAGGAAAGGGTTTGCTTCCACACTGCCCTCCAAACTGAGGAAGGCAATGGGTGTTGGAGCCACATTCTTCTGAGAGTTTGAAATGCTTGGTTTCAAGAGATTGTTTGGTTGTTTTTTTCTCCCAATATAGGAATAGAAAACCATAGAATAGTTTAGGTTGGAAGAGACCTTTAAGGTCATCAAGTCCAACTGTTAACCTAACACTGCCAGGTCACCACTAAACCATGTCCCTCAGCATCACATCTACATGTCTATTAAATCCTTCCTGGGATGGTGACTCCACAGCTTGCCAGGGCTTGACAACTCTTTCAAGAAAGAAATTGTTCCTCATACCCAACCTAAACCTCCCCTGGCACAACTTGAAGCTCTTTCCTCTTGAAATGACAAAGAAAATCATCCACATGGCTGTGAGGATGGGGAAGGAGACAAAGCCATTGCTTGGTTTCAGCTAGAAACTAAGTGGAGACATGGATTGGCACATCTCTTTGTGGTACCTCTTGCTCTCCTCTTTCAAAGGAATCTCCATCTCCACAATTATCCCACAATAGATTACCTTCTTTTTTTTTTTGCTTTAAGCAACAAATCACATGAGACTTCTCTGCACAAAGCCATGGGAATAGTTGGACAATATCTACGTTTTCTCCCAATTTTTACCTCTCTCTAAATAATATATTCTCTCTAAAAGTTTCCTCCCTCCTCCCCAAGATCTTCTGGAAAAAAAACAACAACAACAGCTCTGAGAAGAAAACATTTGGGGTTCAATATGGATAGACTCCCTAGGAATTTCTCTTGGTTTCAAGTTCCAAGTGTTTTGAATGGAAAACTTCAACCAGATGGTGCCCGAGAGAGATCATCACTGCTTAGTGCTTTTGAGGATTGATAGAACTTCCTGTCAACTGCCAAATCTCTTCTCTCATGCTGCTCCTTACACCAGCTCTTAACAGCAACCTCTTTGGTGACACAGCTCAGCAATTAACAGTTATCCTTCTCGCTCTCTCCAGCTACCTGAGAGGAGGTTGGAGTAAGATGGGAGAAGGTCTCTTCTGCAGGGTTAAGAGTGAGTGGAATGAGAGGAAATAGCCTCAAGTTGTACCAGGGGAGGTTTAGATTAGATATAAGGAGGAATTTATTTATTGAAAAGGTTGTTAAGTCTTGGAATAGGCTACCCAGGGCAGTGGTGGAGTCACCATCCCTGGAGGGGTTTAAGAAACATTTAGATGCTCTCCTTAGGGTTTAGTGGTATGGGACTGATAGGTATGGTTGGACTTGAGGAGCTTAGAGGTCTTTTCCAGCCTTAATGATTCTGTGTGGTCTGTGTGTGCACTTGGGAAGTGATTTCTTTCACTGGGGAAATTAAAGATGTTGTTCCTGAGCTCCCCAATGTTTGCACAAGGCTGGGAAGGCACCTGAAATCTGTGCCCATTGTGGTTTTTCCTTAGGAAAGGAGAGAAAGCAAAAGAGTTCTACAACATTGGAGAGAAAGTTCTACCTAAACATAAGGAAGAGCTTCTTTGGTGTGAGGGTGCAGAGCCCTGGCCCAGGCTTGCCCAGAGAGCTTGTGGAGTCTCCTTGTGTGGAGAGATTCCAAGCCCAGCTGAAGGTGATGCTCGGGGTGACCCTGCTTTAGCAGGTGGGTTGGACTAGGTAATCCCCAGAGGTTCCTTTCCAACCCCAGCTATGCTGGGATTGTGGGATTCTGTGACAGGAGCTTCTCTGTGAGTACCTGTGCTCCAACTGCAGCCTGGGCTCATCAGAACTCATCCCTCCCCAAAATGCTTCTCCAGCCTCAAGTGTCAAAAGGAAAGGAAAGACAAAAAAAAACACCCACTATTTTGTTTTTTTTGTTTCTCCTTCTTTCCAGTTATTTTTGACAAGCTGGACAAGAAGAGGGAAAGGCTGACACATGTTTGATATACACTTTTGAGGGAGCTTTTACTTTCTTCTGTTTAATTGAAAAGTGTTAACGGCATCCGACATGAATATTCAGCTGATGCCTCTTGGTGCTGTTCCAGGAGTTCCCATCGCCTGTGATTCCACTCTGGCTTCTCAGCACGGAGCCCTGTCAAAGCCAGAGTGACAGTGGGGAAGCTATTAATTGAAATAGCTTCATTAATTAGTAATTAACAGCAGGGTAATGACTATGTCACACGTCGTATTTCAATGCATGCCCTTCATGTGTTATGGGGCTTTTAATTAAAGAATATGCATTTTAATTAAAGGCAAGTTTGGCCCTTTGGCCTCTGGAATACAAAAGATGTTTCTAACTTTCCAGGCTGGGAGGAGGAAAGGTTAGTGTGGGGAAAAAACAGGCTGAGTGCAAGTCATTTCAAAGTTAAATCCCCATTGCTTCCGTGCCCTGAGCATGGTTCCCAGCTCTGGGATGGGTGAGGAGCAGACACTGGGTTTATAGGATCCATGTGTAAATCCAGCTCCAGGATGGGTGAGGAGCAGTCACTGGGTTT
>VWZO01002107.1:107322-124856 GCA_013396975.1 Bucco capensis
TCTTCTCTTCTCTTCTCTTCTCTTCTCTTCTCTTCTCTTCTCTTCTCTTCTCTTCTCTTCTCTTCTCTTCTCTTCTCTTCTCTCCTCTCCTCTCATCTTCTCTTCCTCTCCTCTTCTCCTTTTCCTCTTCTTCTCCTTCCCCATTTTTTTCCCCTGGCTTACTCCATACCAAATGCTAAACTGCCCCACAGAGTTCCCTCCTCAGCTTTTCCTCTCAGAGCAGTTAGGTTGGAACATATGCCATTAGCCCTGCTGTCCCCAGTTAAAACCCCTGTCACATCACTAAATAGTTGAGCAAATAAAAACATTTTTCTGCAAAGCCTGGGCCAGATGTCCACCCTGACACAGTGCTTAAGGCGTTGGACTGATAAAAAGGCAGGGCCCTTGGTAAGTGGGGATTTAAAAACATGTCCTGAGGCAAGTGTGTGATATTAAAAACATCCTGGGCTCTTTTGTATGGAGATTTGCATACGTTGAGGCTTTAAAAGAGAGTGTCCATCTGTCACTGAGCATTCTCCCAACACAACAAAGCATTGATAAACATTTGGAACCGCAGTCACTTTCCAGCAGGCACCAGCAAGGAGGCAGAGAGCTTTCAGCTGGGATCTCCAGCGCTTTGTGCTTCGCTTGGAAGCAGGGCTTAATATTCATGAGGATGACAGCCCTCTACAATTACAGAACTACAACCTGGCCCTCCAGTGATTCCATAAAAAGTAGCAGCCAGGCAGAGCAAAGAAAAAATGAAATAAAAACACCCTGAAGCTTTTGTTCTGCAAAGTCTGCTTGCTGGATGTAGCGATGGACCGCGATCGTGCTTCAGCAAGGGTGGCACCAGCTCGCAATGCACACGGCAGCAGGCATGCTCCAGCATCTCCTAAAGCCATGGAAGGACTCCTGCCAATGTTAATGAACTCTGGAGCAGCCTGGATGCAGCTCAGTTGTCACCAAAGTGGATGAAATACACATTTCTTAGTCAATGTCTTGGGAAGAAAGGGTCAATATTTCAACTGGCTGCAGTCCTCTTCAGATCCATTGCAGCAGGGGTGGGTTTGGCTCCTTGGGTTGAAGGCAATGTTCGGTTGTAAGGCTCAGTTTGGCATGTGAGAAAACAGAGAGTGGCAGCTAGGATGAGGATCAAGATGTTCTCACTAGAGGAGAGAATGACAACTGGATGTTCTCACTGGAGAGCAGCTGGGCTCAGTGCTTAGAGCAGGAGGAATGGGAGCTGATTTTTGGTGGCTGTGCAAAAGGCTGGCAGCTGCCTCTCCATTCAACAGATGAAAGAAGTCTGAGTACCAAATTCACTCATTTATTTGCAAAATGCAGGGGAAAAAAAGAAAAGTGGTTGCCCTGTTTTAGTTCTATTCTACCTGTGGCTGGCTCAAAACTTTCCATGTTTGAATATACTTCTCACTTCCAAGTGGAAGTGATTTACCCCAAGCTTGATTCATCTCCTAGCCTCAGTGGCTGGAATATTCCAGCAAGGAGTTTGCTTTGTTTCAGCACAATAGAAGTTGGAGGGAAAAAAAAAAAAAGAATTAAAATTAAATACTGCAGAGGAATTTTATGATTGCAGCTTTGAGATGGGACATGAAAGTGCACTAGTTTAATCCAAAGTCATTACTGCAGTTAAAACCATTAAGTTAATTAATATGGACATTTATTACTGCTGATAAAAGATAATATCAGGGGATTTATAGAAACAATATATCTGTATATCCTCCCTCCTAAAGCCTCCACCAAGACAGGACTTGCAGTGGGGCGGAATAGATTGTAATGGCACCTGTTACTGGGCCTTGCACTAAAGGTAGGTCAAGGGGAACACTTGCAGGAGAGTCATTAAGATAACCTCAGCCCCCAGAGTATCAGGGCTCACAAAAATAAATCCTTCAACCTTTATAATCAGAATACATTGAAGGAAGCAGAAAATCCCTTGGTCCTGCCAAGCCTCGAGCACTGAAGAGGGAGTTGTTAGTGGAACCTAGTTCTGTTATCAGCAACAACCTCTCCACCACCAAATGTAGGAACAGGGTCACCTCCTGTCCTTAGACATCAAGATAATTCTCTACTCATTTCTTTTTTAGTTAGACAAAACTCAGCAAACCCTCAGCTTTCACCCTTTCCACCTCCCTAGCTCTTTAGAGCTGAAAAATCCTCAAGTTGTCCCTGAGTGCTCTTGGTCATTTCCTTGTACTGATGCGGGATAACAGTTGGGAGAGGTGGTAATTGAATAAAGCTTTGCAAATGGAGCCAAGTGCAGGCTGTGATAGAGGAGCTGTATCAATCACAGTAATGACAGACATTAGCAGAATGCCAAGTGTTTGGGTCCCAGCAGATCTGTCACCCGTTTGCAGACGGCAGTGGTAGGCACAGGTCTGCGCGTCGGTCGCTCTCATTCAGGGCTGTCTGCAAAGCTGTCAGCTCACGAGGAGATTTATTGGGCTGATACATGTGATTTATGTCAGGCATTTTCAGCTTTGCTAACTTGTGTCTGACAATTGTAGTTAACAAGCAATTAAAATCTTGGGGGGCATCGTGCTGGAAGCTCTAGGATAGTTCTGTGGAGAACACGGCTCAGTGTTGTTCTCTCTTAAAAATCCTCAGTTTGGAGGCTGGAGGGAATTTCACGGGATGCCCTCCCTCATCTAGAGAGGTTCTTTCTCACTTATAGTAGTGTGAATCTCTTCTTGGGGAGAGTATTTTTGATTCTGGTTGTCTCTAGCTCCACTGGTTCCATGGTTGTGCTGTGGAAGTCGCTAAGTGATTGGAGATACCTACTACTTATGTATTTGCTGTGGCTGTTGTCTGCAGCCACCATGAAGCTCCTTTAATGACCCAAAAGAACATTGTCTTATCTGGTCTGCAGTCATTGGGAAGCCCTACTAGATACAATGACCTAAACAAACATTGTCTTATCTGGTCTGCAGTCATTGGGAAGCCCCATTAGATAGGATGACCCAAACAAATATTGCCTCATCTCCTGGCTAAGCCTAGGCAGCCTGTGCATGTGTGGTTGCTGTGATTCCTTCTTGCAGAAAAGCTCCTTCAAGACTCCCCTCTCCAGCTGCTTTCCACTGCCCCAAGCTGACAAGCTGGAGACTCTCTTGGTGATGTCCACACACCCTAACTGCTGCTGAATACCTGTCCTATAGAATCATAGACTGCTTTGGGTTGGAAGGAACCTTCAAAGATCATCTAGTCCAATCCCCTTGCAGTCAGCAGGGACATCTGCAACTGGATCAGGTTGCTCTGACCACCAAACAACCTGACCTGGAACAGTCCCAGGGATGGGGCATCTATCACCTCTCTGGACAACATGAAAGCAACCAGGCAAAAACCTTGTATGACCACAGCTAGATAGGAAAAATAAATCTTCTGGAGCAAAACCATCTTTGGGTTGATGTTTTTTCAGGCAACATCTCTTTGAGCTGCACTTGTGCCTCCTTCTGCCACCATGCTCCATCCTTCCTGCAGATGTGGCTGGCAGGAGCAGTAAGAACCCTTCCCACCACCTCCCAAGCCATCAGTAGGGTGAGGAGCTGAAGTCAAACTGCTCCAACTGAAGCATGGCCAGCCTAGCTGCCTGAACCCAGCCCTTGTAACAGCACTTTGGAGATAATTAGCCTCATCCCATAGCCACAACAGCTCTGCTGTGAGTGATGCAAGCTTAATTGCTGATGACAAGGCTGCTATGGGGGGTTTGTCCTTCTGTTACATGGTAAATACACACCTTCAGGGGTATCTTCACCCACTGAACGCTGCAGTCCTTTTCCTCCCTTTCTTTTTGTGTGCTTTGAGACAATAATTGAGGGAATCAGGTGTTGATTTTTCTCCATTACCTGAGTTTTGGGTGTGTAGATCACAGAATCAGAGTGTTAGGGGTTGGAAAGGACTTCTGGACATCATTTAGTCCAACCCCTCTGCTAAAAGCAGGATCACCCAGGGTAGGTTGCACAGGATGATGTCCATCCAGGTGGGTTTGGAATCTCTCCAGAGCTGGAGACTTCACCACCTCCCCTGCAGCTTGTTCCAGTGTTCCACCACCCTCAAGGTAAAGAAGTTTCTCCTTATGTTCAGATGAAACCTTCCAGTTTCTGCTGTTCCCTAGTACATATCTAAGCCTTATTTTCCCTTGGTTTAGGTTCAGTTCCTATCAAGAATGAATATATTTGTGTTCCTGCACATTTCAACCTGGTAAAATCACAGGCAAATGTCACAGGTGAGCAATATCCCCATGCAGTTTGCAGCCAGCATCTCACTGCTTAACCAATACCCATAGCTTTTAGACATTTTCCAAACCCTTTGTGCTCTGAGGGAAGTGTTTATATGTTGCATGGTGACTATTTGGTGCTTAAAAAGCAGCAAAGCCTTTCCCCTCACCCTTACTCCTCCTGTTAGCCATTTCTGGTCCTCATGCAGGAGGTGCCATGGAAGAGCAAACTCCAGTGATGGGCTTCTTTAGACTTTTGGCTCCAGCTCAGCTTTGCTAGTACTCAGCTAGGCTTTTCTGGTGTTTACAATTTTCCTGGCTGTTTTTCCCTCTCCTACAACCCCAGATGCTGGATCCTTTCTTCCTTTTCACCAACAAGGCAGGAAAACTCTGGAGCATCAGCTAATGAAGCATCAGGAAGGGGTTGTGCCTTTTGGTACAAGATAGGTAGAGCAGATCTACTTCTACTCCTTTAAAATGTTGGATAGTTTCCTCCTTTCCAGTGCAAAAACTATATTCACTCTTGTTTTTAATTTTTACCATGGGGTTCAATTGTCTGATCCTTTAGATGCAGGAACTTGGCTGTGAAGACCTAAGCCAGGCCAGGATTCCAGCCAGCATCCCAACACAGAGTCTGCAGCACAGAGCCTGTCTCATACATCAGACTGGGAAGAAGGCATGTTTGCTTCAAATAAAGCCAAATAAATAAACAAATAAACCCCAAGGAAGCAAACAAACCCTCTGGAAAAACTTCTGCTGAGCGAAGGTGATCCGAACTGACATTGAGAATTGTTTGATTTACAGTAACAGGGAGATAATATTTTGCTAAGCCTCCCTGTAATACAATGTGTGTCATTTTACATTTCCCATTACAGCCAGCCATTCTAATAAATAAATGCCCCTGCTGCCATCAACATGAATCATTCAGTGAGGAGAAGCTCTCTGTAACACAGATCTTCTTCCTAATGGTCTTTGGAAGTCACCGATTAATTTGACTTTCAGCTGCCTGCCTCTGAAGCAGAGTGAGCCTGGCTACTGCCAGCCAAGTGCCTGCAAGATGCTAGGTCAAACACTGCAGAGATTTAGTGACAAATCAGATTTACAAATGAGGGATGTGCCACCCTGTAAAGGATACAACTCAAGCCTGGTGATTAGCAAGTACATGGTTGAATAGAATTGGCTAGTGGGGGGGGGGTTGTTCAGCTTTTTTTTTCATGCTAGGGAACAAAAGCAGTTGTTGAACATGTTGCAGGAATGAAAGCCATCTCCTGAGAACAAGGAAGAAGTTCATGTTATTTGTCCCCTGATTTCTGCTGCTAATCTTTCCACCAGCTGATGTGCACGTGAAGGTATTCCAGCTATCTTCTGTCTTCATGCCAATATTTGCTAGAATTTGGGATGGAATTTAATATGAGTAATGCTAGGAGAAACAGGTCAGGGTTTCAGATTAACACCAATAACCATAATGAGAACAGATGCTTATATCCATCTGGAATGTAGATTTAATATGTTAAATTCATAGCTCAGCCCCTGAAATGCAATCATCAGATGTTTACTGGTCCCCAATTTAATGAGCGATTTGGGATTAAAGAGGGAGCCAAACAACAGGGCCACCAATCTATATTAAATCTCTGCAAAATGAAAATTGCAAAGATTTACTTAGGGTCATTACACAAGAAAATTTAATCACAACCTCATCCATAATGTCACATCGTCATCAGACTGATAATTGAAATGCCATGTGAGGGATTATGAATAACCCTCTGTTTATGAAGATAGCTTTCTGATTATCTCTGTGCCCTGTGAGTAACATAAAATATGATTTGTATTAATGTCCATGGTCCTTGCCTAAAAGAAATCCACTGGGGAGCTGCAGGGGGAAAAAAAACCAACAACCTGGGGTTTTTTTTTTCACCTTCACTATTCCTGCCAGGAGATGTTGTTGAGCAATGTGATTGCCACACAGTTGTGAAGCTGTATGGTAAAGCAGAGCCTTGCATGTAGGACTGTGCTTCACAGCATCACAAGGAGACAGAGCTGGCAATGCCCCTGCAGCTGTGTGGCTGCTATAAAGTATTCATTCAGCAGCTGATTTTGATAAGCAAACATTGATTCGTCTAGAATCAATATTAATTTTTGCAGACTCTACCTTCTCTGAGGCAAGGGCTGTATCTTCCAGTAGTTACTAAACACTTAGTCCATGCATTTGGGATGGTGATAAGGGCTCACTTCTGATTTTGGCACGTTACAGAATATTAGCCTCTTGGGTATCTGACAATTACATAATTGTGCATTGTGCTGTGTTATACAACAGCCTACAAATAGCCACATTTCTAATGGCATTTGCTTGCACAATTCCATCTCAATATTTATAGAGTGTGTGCTGAGGGACTCTCTGTTCCAGCCCTGAAGGAGAATGCTCAGTTGAGCTACTCCAGAAAGCACACAGATGAGCAACAGGCTCCTATGTGCTGCTGACACACATGTGCTGCTATCACCCTTTGCTTCCAAATTTCCATCTCCTTCATTAGTTAGTTCATACCTACATGATCCAGCCAGTGAGGAGATGATGTCCTGCTCTGCCACTGACCTCCTCGCTGGCCTTGGCCATGTCACCTCCTCCCTGAGAGGTGGCATCACAAAGCCAATGCACCCATGTGCAGGAGATGACCCAAGACCAGTAGAACCAGTAAGTGCCCTGCATAAAGGATGGGGGTTTGTGTCTCATCTTCTGACTCCACAGATGAGAGCTTGATTTAAGTAACTAAACTAAGCTCTCCCCTGCCAAGCCCAGAGTAGGAGTAAAGGGTGAACCAAGCAGCTCATCTCCAAAAATGAGGCCTCCTCCTCCTCCTCTGAATTGGCTGAGCTCAGCCTGAAAGCATCACACACCCTCAGGATTTAACTTTGTTTGGGATGAGATCAAAAGGCAAGTAGGAATGTGTTTTTTCCACTGTTTGGGCCTTTTTGTACCTGCTCATTGTCAGTGCTGCAGAGCTGATCACATCCCATGGGGTTTAATTGCCCTGCATGTGAATTCATTAGCAGCTCTGTCAGAGAACAATTAAGTGGCAAGCTCAGGAACAAGAAAAGCCAATGCACAAGGAAAACCTGAGCCTCCTGCCTGTCAGACAGAAGCCAGCACCTTGAGATCATCAAATCATAGAATGTCCTGAGTTGGAAGGGATTGGTTGTCCACGCACAGGACAACCCCCAAAATGACCCCATGTCCCTGAGCATGCTGTCCAAATGCTTCTGGAATTCTGTCAGGTTTGGTGCCATGACTGCTTGCTTCCTTGAGGAACCTGTTCCAGTGCTCCACCACCCTCTGGGGGAAAAACCTTTTTGTGACATCCAACCTAACCCTCCCCTGACAGAGCTTTACGCCATTCCCTGGGGTCCTGTCACTGGTCACCAGAGAGAAGTGACCAACTCCTGCCCCTCTGCTTCCCCTCATGCAGTTAAAAGACTGTAATGAGGTCTCCTCTCAGTCTCCTCTTCTCCAGGCTGAACAAACCACTTGCTTCCAAGCAGATCTGCTCTCCTCTTTGCCTGCAACAGGCATCAAGCAACCACAAGTAGAAGGAAGCCAGATTCTTTTCACCAGCAATTAAGCACAAGTTAGAAAAGAAGCTGCACACTTTGCAGGTGAAGGTGACACCTGGGAAAAGGCTGGAACTCAACCCTGCATGCTGAGGTCTGGTATGGCTGAGGTTTCACATTAGGAAATGCTGTGTATTCCAAAGCAGGATTTGCTGTAGGTGTTCCTATGGATGGATGAAGAGATGGAGAAGCTTGATGGACCCAGAGAGGTCCATCAGTACCACTGCCTGTGGGCATGGTTTATACATCAGTTTGGCTAAGGTCAGAAGGTCCAGGGCAGTGTGCTAAAAGCACAGAGAAAGTGGATGTAATGAGCTGTAGCTACAGGGCTTGTTGGAAAACACCATCTGAACT
Organism: Bucco capensis; assembly: GCA_013396975.1. Classification (NCBI taxonomy): domain Eukaryota; kingdom Metazoa; phylum Chordata; class Aves; order Piciformes; family Bucconidae; genus Bucco; species Bucco capensis. Next base: position 115,490 of record VWZO01002107.1, read on the forward strand.
TCTCACCCTGAGCTTAATGCCAGGGTGCCAGCTCCTGGAACAGGGATGAGGTGATTGCTCTGCCCCCAACAATTGGCTCAGGAAAGAGGGAGCACAGATGGAGTCCTTTCCAGCTGGCTGGCCCAGATCAATGACTAGACCCTGGCTTTCATTATTTACACAAGTAGTACAGATAAAGCTATTAAAAAGAAGACATCCACAGAGGATGGGGAGCCATACGCTGCAAATCATTTACATCAGGGCAGGCACCAGCACTAAATGCAATTAAATGCAGATAAATAGCTAAGGCAGATCCCTCCATAGATAACAAGGTAAGAGAGGATGTAATTTGAGAAGAAGTCCTCGTGATATTTCTGGTTGTCCAATCACTGGTAAACTGAGGAGCAAAATCCCATGTGGGTGGAATTTTACCCAGGATGCCACATAACCAACTAAATCACAGGAGACAAGGTGCTTTAAGTGATTAATAATGGGCTAGATTCCCTTTTGTTAGTTAGACATAAATGGTGATGCCCCAGCCGTTGAAGCACACACTGATTTCCATCTGCAGCTGTCAGCAGAAAGAGATGCCAAGCAAAATGCTGAAAGATCATAGACTCACAGAATCTTATAAGTTGGAAAACATCATTATAATCATTGAGGAGCAGCTCAGAAAATTTCTGCTACCATCCCTGATTCTGTCCTGACTCTGTTCTGAGCCAGGAGAGAGAAGAAGCTGTGGTGTTTGAGGTGGGTATCCATAGAAAGCAAGTTGGTCGTGACTTGAGCTTTCATCTAAGAGCTCTTTGGCCCTTTCTGTCTTTCACAGCGGGTGTGATTCCTTCAGACATCACTGACAGATGACAACATATCTAGTGGCACATTTAATGGCACCCTGAAATGTCATTAAATCCCCTGCTGCCACTGTGGAACAAGGTCCCTGCTCTCCCAGGAGAATGTCATGTGTAGCCATCGTGTAGGGGCTCTGCACACCATCTTCCCACACTGAATAGAGCAGCTGTGCCTACGAGGGGACAGTGACAGTCACTTTCTCAGGATCTGTGTGTCTAACAGGCTTATGCAGTGTCCCAACTGCCAGGTTCTGTGGGCTGATCCATACAAGCACCTAAGAGCATCGTAGCACTGCCAGGTGATGGTTTGCTTCCCTGACAGATGTCCCTCTGCAATATTTAAACTCTGAGGTCCTAATCCCACAATTACCTATGAAGGAGGTCATTATACATGGACCAACAGAGCAAACCTGGCTGGAGATTGATGGCTTTGATGAGTCCTTTCCTCTTTGCTAAGCCCAGGATCTCTTACTGACTTTTCACTAGACGTAGGGTGCTGGAGTGGGTTCAGCTTTGTGGTGATGACAGGATGCTACGTGCTGCTCTTTCATTGGGCTGAGTGTTGCCTGCCTTATTACTGAGGGTAAAAAGAATAAGTCATTATTAATAGTTGCTGGCATGTGGGCAAAGTTCAAAGGCGCTGGTTGAGGGCCAAGCTACACGGACACTGCTGTGCTCTCATCTGGAGGTCTCCCCATAGCTGTGAGAAATAAGGATGTAAATGCAAATATGGGGACAAAGCTCCTGGTGTGTAGCAGGGCTGATAGAGCAGAATGCTCTAGTGAATGCTGTTCTGTGCAAGTCCTCATCTGAAGGTGACAGCAGCCACTAAATGGAGGTGTTAAAGAGAACTGACGCATCAGATAAACTGCAGCTGTCGCCTCCAGACAGCTCCTCTCCTCTCTCCCCTCTCTGGCCCTCCTCTCTTGGCTAATATCCCTAATGATTAAGAATGAAAACAGTTTTTTTTCTTCTTTTGCTTTCAGCCTCAAAGATTGACCTTTGTTTTTCTTGCTTTTCTTCTTCTTTCTCAAAGAAAAGGCAACTGAAACATAGGAAGAGTCAGTGCTTGACCTGGTTTTCTTTAGAAAGCTTCTAAACCAACCACCTTTTGGATGCTTTTCTGTGTCCTTCAGGTAAACACTGCTCCAGACTCTATAATCAGGACTTTTTCTCTCCCAAACTATGTTTAAAAGATCATATTTGAAGCTTTTTTTTTCCCCCCTTGCTGTTAAGAGTCTTAGAATAAAGATCAGAGGATCTCAACCCCAAGCCTCTGAGGTCATTCCTGAGTCACATTCCTGGCTCCAGTACCAGTGCCAGTCAGGACCTGCTCCCTTAACCCTCATAGCAGGGTCAGGCAACCTTCTTTGCCTGTCCACAACCCTGCTATGATTCACTCAAACTGCTAAAAATTGATCCCCCCCCTTCATAAAGGCAACATATTTAGGACTTTTTGGGCCACTTCATTTTGCTTCCATAATCCCAGATGCATTAAGTGTATGTGTGTACACAAGATCATGGCCTTTAAATGGCCAAACACTCATTGTTGTGCTGACAAAGTGGCCAAATAGGTGTAAATATATCTCCATCCATATGGAGATTGTGAGATATATTGAGATACATTGTGAAATATTGAGATATATTGAAATATATTGAGATAGATTGTGAAATATTGAAATATATTGAGATATATTGTGAAATATTGAGATATATTGAGATATATTGAAATATATTGAGATATATATTGAAATATATTGAGATATATTGTGAAATATTGAGATACATTGAAATATATTGAGAAATATTGAGATATATTGAGAAATAGTTGAGATATATTGAGAAATACTGAGATATGTTGAGAAATAGTGAGATATATTGGAATATATTGAGCTAGATTGTGAAATATTGAGATAGATTGTGAAATATTGAGAGATACTGTGAAATATTGAGAGATATTGTGAAATATTGAGAGATATTGTGAAATATTGAGATACATTGAGACATCTTGAGATATATTGTGAAATATTGAGATATATTGAAATATATTGAGATACAGTGAAATATATTGAGGTATATTGAGAGATATTGTGAAATATTGAGATATATTGAAATGTATTGAGATACATTGAGATATATTGTGAAATATTGAGATATATTGAAATGTATTGAGATACATTGAAATATATTGAGGTATATTGAGAAATATTGAGATACATTGAGAAATAATTGAGATATATTGTGAAACACTGAGATATATTGAGAAATACTGAGATCTATTGAAATATATTGAGATAGATTGAGATACATTGATATAAACTGTGAAATATTGATATATATTGTGAAATATTGATATATATTGAGGAATGAGACCCTGATCTGTCCATCACTATGCCTCAGGATGTGATTTTTGTGCAGAGAAATCCAAATCTTTTGAATTCATTTCTCCTCTTGTCTCAAAGGTGCTGGGGAAAATTACTCAATGATGAAGCATGTCCCTAAAGTCTTATCCTGTCCAAGTAAAATGCTTGAGAAATTAATGTCAATAACCAGCAGTATTTTGCTTTAAATAGTCCCCCATCAGTTCAAAAATCTCATCAGGAGAATGAAGCAATGAGAAAATATTACAGAACTCATCCCTTGATGTTGCTTTTTTTGTTACCAAGAGTGGTAAATATAGATTATTTTGAAAATCAACTCTGCTTGCTTACGTGAGCAACACATGGAGAAGAGCTAAAAGTGGCACATTATCTTCCCAGTGACATATTTAGCCAGTTATTCAGGGCATAATGAAGCTGTGTAATGAAGTCAATGTCCTTGAAAGTTCTTCATCAATTTTTTTCTCATCTGTCAGCATATCCACTTGCCGACACAATATTAATTAAACACAACATTTCCTGGAGTGTTGAAGTGAAGTCCCATCACTGATAATGAACAGGTTTAGGAGAGTCACATCCCAACAAAATTACTTTTTAAACCAGCCTTATTAAGCAGAAAATTAGACCTAAATCACCCTACAACATCCTCATTAAAAGCCACTGATCCTTGGCTGCTTCTATGTTCTAACATCTTTAATTAGCAAACTGCTAGTCTATCTGCCATGGTAAATGCTATTAATCTTACCTTTCATTTGCTTTCCCTTAACCTATCATTTGCCCACTTCAGGGAGACACATGCTTCCACCAGGACTCATTTTATTGTGTCTAATGTCCTTGTAAGGATGAAAAATGCACTAGCCACGGGTTAACCTCACTCCATCCCTGAACTTTAGGGCTTGCAGATCCCTCAGCTGGCAGACTGGCTGTGTTTGAAGGGAAATTGAGAGCATTTTCCAGTAGATACATATGGAATAATGTTGTCAAGCCTTGCTAACAAAGCACAGTGCCACTGTGTCCTCTCTGCTGTCCTACTGAAACTAGGTTTCCAAACACATGCATCTTGTTTTTATTGATTTGCTAAAAAAAAACAACCACAAACCCACAAAACCTCAACCTGCAGCTCTGTGGAGAAGCTTTTAGATTCTATTAAAGTGCAAAAGCTGAGTGTCATCCCCACTGCAGGACCTGATGGGAGTTGCATTCCCATGCCACATTCAAACAAGCAGAGCTAGACCTTGATGTTTGGGTTGCACAAAATACCTTATGTGGTTGTCTCCTTTTGACCAGAGCTCTCCTCTTGTCCTTTGCTAGCAGAGTCTTTCATGTTATTACATAGGTAAAGAGAGTTCTTTCACTTCAGACAACTAAACCCAGCAATTAAAAGTGTTTAGGCCAGAAGAAATGTGTGTGTGCATGTCATCAGCAATGCTGAGTGTTACAGAGGGAATCATTGTAAGGGCCAGGGAAAAGAAACAGAAGCCTGGAAATCAACTGCCCAAATAATGCTGAGCAGAAAAAGTGAATTTCCTGAGGCTGGCACTTGTGTCATTTGAAAATAAGAAGGCTCCCTGAGGTTAAAAGAATGATCGTGGGGCTAAATCAGTGTAGGTAAAGGATTAACTCCATGGAATGAAACACAAAAGTTGGGTGCTGAACTAGGAGGGGAGCTACAGGTCTGTAAGGATAATCACCTCAAGATGAGGAAGAGCAAACTAGGGCTGGTTCAGAACCAAAGGCTAGGCTAAAGGAGGGATGTGACTACATGAATAAAAGAAAAGAATAATTAATAATAATAATAAAATCGCTCTTAGAAGTGCCTGTTTGCCTTATAAACAGAAAAAGAAGTGGTAGCACCTCCTCCTCCTCCCACTGTGTATCAATCTCTCATTTCCTGGGGTTACCAGCTTTGTGCAGGACTCTGAGGCAAGAGCCTGTAGCTCAAACAGCAACAGAGACACAGAGAAAGCAGCAAAGGACAATCCTGAGCTGACACTTCATGTTACAGACTGGTGCTTTCCTAGCCAGAGCCAGGATCTTGGCTGGGCTCTTTGCCATCTCACCCATTGCAGGGCAAGTAGCAGAGAGGGTTGAGAAGAGCTCAGAGAACCAGAAAGCTCCCTTTTGCAGTGAGGGCATGTTTCTGTAGCAAAGCATTTCATAAACTCTGGCCCAGATTCTTCCCTGTGGCTCAACTGTGCTCAGAGCAAGGCCAGGGCTGGAGAACAAAGGTGGCTTGAAGCCACCTCCTCCACTCTGGAAGCAGCTGGGGACAGGCTGGTCCCTGGGGCAGTTTCCAGTTGCCTCAGGCTATGGTAGCAGCAGGAGATTGCTAGAAAATAGCCAAGATGTAGCTACAGCTCCTTTTCCATTGGCTGTCACTGCTCCAGAAGGAACCAGGAGGTGACTCGGGTGACACCATCACCACAAGAGAGGCTCAATCTTCCCAGGGACCCCGAGTGTGTTGGAAAGAGAACGTGTCAGTGAGGATGCTGCTGAGGAAGCAGCATAATGTGCAGCTTATTTAGGAAAAGAATGAGTTAAGATCATCTGAATTCAAATATAGTGAGCCACTGACTCAAGTCAGTGTGTGTCCATGGGCAAGTGCCTTGATCTTTTCTGTGCCTCAGGGCAAGGCAGCTGGAGAAGGCAGTCAAAAGCAACAGAATTTCACTATCAGATCAGATGCTGCTTCCAAATGTAGTTTAACTACACCCCAAAAGCAAGTAAATACCTACAGACATGCACATTCAGGGTCAAGAATTAATTTATCCCTTATTTCTAGACCAACTTTTCTGTTCACTGGCTGGACCAGAATCCCACTGAGGCCAAAAGCTTTTACAGGGAAGATGATTTTCAAGGAGGAGAACTTCAGCAAGGAGCCTGCTCCCAACAAGTGCACACAAGAACTCAGAAAGGAAAAAAAACACCTCTTGCCTGCAAGGGACTTTGGTTTTGCTTCTGATGAAATAAAATATCAAGACAGACCTCAAAAAACCTGTAAAGAAGAGAAACATTTAAGAAAATGCTCTTTGCTGCATGGCTTATCCCCTACAATCAAACTGCTACAAGGAGGCACCTGAAAGAGGAGTCAAGTCACACAGGAATAAGCTTCCCTGTGTTGTGCCATCTCCCAGTACTAAGATTATTCTATATAGTGCCACATTCAATTGTGAAAAGGACTGTTAGGAGTAACAGAGCTCCTGTAACTAAAGTGTTTTCTGGCCTCAAATCTTCCAGGAAACTGATTGAGGCAAGAGAGAGGAGGAGGAAAAAGCCAAGGGGAGAAAACTTGCTAGAAGTAAAATTGTATTTCCTTGGACATTGCAAAGGATGTAAAACTAAGCCAGAGGCCTCCAAGTCAGCAGCCATTTTACCATTTTGCAAGAGATTTTCCTCTTTTTTCCCCCTACAGCCTCAGCTCTGCTGTGCACACTGAGTGCACTCACTATGGCTGTCAGCTGGGGAGTGTGATTTACACTGAAGCTGCCAGGAGAGGAAAAATACTCACAGTAATAGAATTCACAAAGTGGTGGCATAAGGATTTCTTCATGACATCTCCCTGAAGAGCACAAGGAATGGCTCTTATTTTAAGAAATCAACAAAACCTGGATGTTTCTATTTGGAAAGCAGGAAAAGCAATCAGATGTTGGTTTTCCCCATCGTTCCTGCTCCTGATGGCAGAATGGGAAAGGAAGACCCTGTCCTGTCCCAAGATATCCTTTCTTTTTTTAAGGGTAAAATAAAAGGATGAAAAAAAATATTGTTCATGAGGTTGAAGAGGTCAAAGCAATTTCTGAGAAGAGCAGGGGGGTTTATGCAATGACACTTGCTGTGCTACAGCCAAATAATGTACAAAGCTTCATGAGAAGATAATAAAAGCATTCCAGTAAAGCTGATGGGAAAAAAAAGGACACATTGGGTAAATAAATGACAGCAGCATTAATTGATGCAATATAGATAAAGACATTATAAATAAGCATCAACATACCATGCATGTGGATGTGCATTTCACACAGATAAACATCCAGCCACATTTATCAGTGTAACCTCATTTTGAAAGCTTTTTTCCCACCCCCTCCCTCTCCAATAACCATTTGGCTGCTGCTTTCTGGAAGGCAAATACAAGCAGAATAAATTCCTCACTGGTATCGAGGAAGAGGAACCATTACTAGAGACTAGAGGAAAAGTTCAGCACTAGTAAATTCCAATGCACACCATTACTGTGATTATTGTTTGTGCAGAGATATGCCTGCCCCATTGTCATTTCTTATACTACATCAAGCAAAGGCTGGTGGGGACCTAGTCCTGCTGTCGCCCAAGTGCCTGTGACCTTTTTTGGGTGACCGCGTTGCGGTGGGGGTTTTCCTACTCCTCTGGGAAAGCATCAAGGGGGAAAAAAAAATGAAAGAGCTCAGATCCTAGGATGCAATGTAAGGTTTTAATAAGTGCAGAAATTAAATCGATGAGCTTTTTTAATTATGTTTTCCTCTTTGCTTTTTAAATGTCAGCCTTGTAACTTCCCTGTCATCTGCAGGAGACAAGGGAAAGGGCTAAATACCTTGGGATGCGGCGAGTTTGAAGCCACATAATGATGGCGATAAAAATCCATCATGGCACTTGCCTTGTGGCAATCAACAAACAGTTGGCATTATGCTTGCATCTTAAGGTCTGGGGCCAAAAAAAAAACAACCCCACAACCCACCCCAGATTTGCCTCTGTCTCATTAAAATAACGAATGCAGCCCGACTGGCTCTGCAATGATTCACTGTACGTCACACCAAATCACAACGCTCTTCGGAGCCAACTGACTATGGCCTCATTACTTTAGACAAAAGTGGGCTTGAAGGAAAAAAATGGGGTGATGGCTTCTCTTTTTTTTCTTGCTCAGCTATGTTTTTCCCTTTGAAATACTTAAGGCAAAAGAGCAGAGAGTTTTTTTTACTCCCCTCCATTGGTACATATTCCTAGTACAGTTCCGTTATCAATATACATAAACACACAAACCATCGGTGCTGGGGGGGGGGGAAGCAGAAATAAAGCAAATACAAATGGCATTCACCAAATATTCATTGAAATCTATGAAGCACTGATGAAATTAGAGGCTTTAAAATGAAAGTAAGCTGTTAATATCCGTATAGATATTAATTATTTAACTGTTGCAGGGAGTTTGAAAACCAACAAGCTCTTCTCTGTTGTATTAAGCTTTATGTGCTCATGGCTTCTCTTCTGCAGATTTCATTACCTTATGTAGAGCAAAAAAAAATTAAACCCCAATCTTTTTTAATCTTAAACCATTTGGTTAAATCTCTACAAATCAATTTAACAGTAATATTTAAGATTGATCTATTTGGCCTTAAAGGAATTTTCAGAGTTGTGCTCGAAACTGTTTGGCATTTCAGTAATTAACTCAAATTTTCCTATTGTTAAATGAAGCTAAGGATATATAAAACAAATTAACTGGATCATTTTAAAGCTATGTATTTCTAAATACAAAAACCCCTCCAAGAATTGGAGGTAATAGGTAAAAATGAATGGGAATTCTATGAAAACTATGTATTTACAAACACAAATAGAAACAAGAATTGGAGGTAATAGGTAAAAGAACGAATGTGAATTTTGACTATGAAAACTATGTATTTATAAATACAAATAGAAACAAGAATTGGAGGTGACAGGCAAAAATGAATGTGAATTTTGACTATGAAAAGGTTACATCAAGTTCATTATGAAAATCACACTGAAAATAGCTGAATAAGTGGCAAAGGTCCCTCAAATATCTTCTTGGTTTTGAGAATTGTTTCCATTTCCCCTTATGCTTTATTGTAAAGAGAAAATGCTTAATATTAAGCTATTTTTCTAGAAAACATTTCTAATTTGACAGTAAAATATTCTCTTATATACCTATTAGGTATTTATTGCAGGCAGGAGGAAAACTGCCAGAGTAAGCATTCATGGAATGTCTGATTTAAATGTTACAAATCTCCCAATATTTCATCTCCCTCTGAAGGGAATGTTGAAGGGGATTAAAGCCTAAAGACATATCACAAACGAATTTACATTATTAAAATTACTGTAATCAAGAGACTTTTCTAGCCTTAATCAGGATTAGTGAAAACAAAAGCCCCCCCCCCCCCCCCCCCCCCCCCTCCCCCTCCCCCC
>VWZO01002107.1:124882-167054 GCA_013396975.1 Bucco capensis
CCCCCCCCCAACTTCTCTCTACTGTGCAATACTAATCAACATCCTACCAAATGACAAGAGAACAGAGTAAAAGCAGTTTTGAAAATGAAAAAGCCTGGATGGTGTATTCCAGCATTCTTTAGAAGTAATTTCCACCCATTTGAGAACAGAGAAATTGTTTCTTTGCTGAGAATTCACATGGCACAGGCAATAAAAGCAATGAATTACACTAATGCTGCAAAGTCCAACCTCTGAATTTCAGGAAAAACACTTGTTTGAACATATGCTATAAAAGGAGGAAGGAGAAAAGTGTCATGTGGAATAGGTTTGGGTTTATCCTCTTACATTTCAAGCTGAATAATCAGAGTTGTGGAGGTTTTTGGCTGGAAATGTGCTGTCCCCAAGAACTCAACCTTGCAGGACATGCACTGGGAACCTCTCAGTGCTGAGCTGGCTAGAGGCAGGTTTGGGCTGAAGAACTGGGAAAGCTTTTAAGCAAGGTCTTTATCCACATGTCCTGTGCTTTATAGTTATGCTACAAGGCTAATACTCTAAAGGAATAAAGCTTGTCCAGATCTTTTCTGGTCCTCAGGAGCCTCTTAAAGGCAGCAGCATCATTATGCTGCTTTGTGAAACCATCAGAGAGAAGTATCAGAGACCCCATCTTGCTGTCATTAATATCATCAGAAATGCTGCCAATTAGTCAAACAGCAGCAGGATAGGACCCTGCATTCATTTCACCTTTGCAAGATGTCAAATACTGTTTAAAATGGAAATTACAGAAATGTCTATGTAAAGAACAATCCCCCAAAAAGAGCTGAGAGCAACGATCACTCACTTTCTGAAGTCAGCAATATCCAGATATTGTGACAGGATGTCAGAAAATCAGCTTTATGGATTAAAGAGTAATAAAAAATTTGTTTCTCAGGGTTTTTTCCCAGGAAGTCCAACGGATGTAAATTTTGCTGGTATCTGAAGGAGAGAGGTGCCTCCATCTTCAAACCTGTTGCTTCCCTCTTTGATCAAAGAAGAGTTTACCTTACAAAGCTGAAGATTAATGTTAAATCATGACTGACACAGTGCAAACTGCCAGCAGCTTCCAACTCCCTGTTAGTAACAGAGGTTACAGAGATTGGTTAGTAAAAAGTTAGTTTTGGTTAGTGATTAGAATGACACAGTTTAGGAACTCAACAGTGGAGCAGCATCTCCTCCTTGTATCTCTTCCTAACACCATCTCATGTTGCTCATCCTTGGGGTTCAAAGAAAAACTAAGTGAGGTTAGAAAACAATATATTATCTTTAATGAAAAGTTGGCATTATGTTTTCTCTTCCAAGGATGAACATACCAGGACAATGAGTACATTAGACACAGGATCTGTATTTCAGTTCCATCTGAGCATACACCATGAATCCTCCTTGGAGAAAAAGCAGACATGGCAACAAAGACATCTGAGCAGACAAAAAAATAGATCATCAGCATTCTGAAGCCTTCCCTTTATATTCTCTGAAACACCAACTGGAAGCAAACATTTAAAACCTTACAAAGTACACAAAATAAGTTTGTTGGGGTTTCTTTTTTTTATGTATGCCAAAGAAGGAGAAAAAACAACCAACAACTTAGAGGATCTCCTCCCCGGGATAACCATTGCACTTTGCAAGGTTAGCACTGATGCTCCACACACCCAATAATCAGATGCTAGTTGATCCCCTCCCAACAAAACCATCTTTCCAGTGGGATTAGGCATTCACTTGGCAGAGGTTTTTAGCAGCAGCTCAGCACAAAGCAGCAATCATATCCAAAATAGATGCTTTCCTGTCAATGGGAAACACCAAGGGCTCAGGGTGGGTTCTATATGAGAAGAGCTAAAATCCACTAAGTCTCTCATGGCTAGAAGCAAATTACAGGCCTGAACTTCCAGATTAAGTGAAAAGTTAGTCAGTTTTGTTTAGTATTGATTTGTTTGTTGCACGAAAAACTTATGACTGGACTTTTGAGTTAAAAAACTGTGCCTTAAGGTCAATTTCAATCATGATATATAAGTTCTTCTAGTCGTGCTTTGATAAATTCTGTATTTGTTTTTTAACACCTAGCCTTTTAACAGTACTTAGATACTCAAGCTTGCTAGTTTTTCTAATCAAAATTATTTTGAAGGTAGGTTTTGTCTTCTGTATTCAAAATTCCACATTTAGCCTTCTGAAATAGTTCAATTCAAAGCAGGCTCTGAATATTTCAAGGGCTCTCAGAAGGTGGATTTTTAGGACTCTAGGTAGATGCAGCAATATGAACAGGATTTTTACTCATGTAAATTACAGAAAAAGAACTAAACAATTACTGTACTAAACCCCCTTATTCCAAAAATAGCTTGCCTCTAAGACAATGAAGGCTTTTTTAGGCTCTGAAATTAGCAAGACTATTTTAGGCTCTGAAATTTGTGAGCCACTTTTTTGCCTTAGTTATTTGAGAAAGAAGCAATTACACATTCCATTATTATTATTATTATTATTAGTGTAACTCTTACACCCCACTGAACTCATATTTAATACTAAGCTGTTAAATACCTTATTCTCCAACTATTTTAGTTCTGGTGAAAAATGAACAGTTAAACTCATCTCCATTTAAATATTCCCAACTGCTCCATCTTCTGTAACTTGAATCAGAATAAACATTTACTTAAAAATCATGATTCTCCATTAAACTGACTGTTTCTCCTCTCCCCAAATATTATGTAGCAACCACTCAAGTCTGCAAAATTTTAAATAACCTTTGCTGATTTGCAGTTTCCAGTCATTTTTGCTTCAGTAGTGGGTTTGGTCAGTTTTTGCTTCATCAGATGCCTTTAAGAGTATTTGCAAGATTTTTCTTTTATGGAAAAAAACACAGCTAAATTGGTCTGTAAAAGTAAAAATTAAAAAAAAAAACAAACAAATAAAATAAAAAGAAGAAATGCAAATCTAGAAATGGAAATGAGCAGAAACCAGTTTTAAACACATGTCTTTATGACCCAGGCTTAATCACACAACTTCATTTTCCAAGCACAAAAAAAACCCAACCCCAAGTCTTTTTGGAGATGTATTAATTAAAAATTAAGTGCCACAGACAAGCAGCTTTGAGAGGGTTTGCAGTCCTTTTCAAATTAGCATAACACTAGAGACAAGCATGGAAATTGGTTTAATAACTCTAAATAGTTACACCCCACTCCTAACACAAATGGCCACGGACAGCTCTAGCCCCTCAGGCTGCTACTGTACCAGTTTATGCGGTTGCTCTGACATTGGGCTGGGTATTCCAATCCAAACAGAAACCACTGAATCCACCTCAATTAGTATTATTATTATAGAATGACTAGTGAAGCATAAAAGGCACCAAAGCATTCAACATCATCAACCAGAAGACCCAAAGGAAGCCAACACGAGCAACACCAAAAAACTCAGCCAGCGAGGGACTCGCTTCGTAACTTGGACTAAGAGTCAATACTTGGCAAGAAATTGTTAGTTTAGTCCTCTTAAGTGGCCTCCAAACTCCACATATAGGTTTAGGATCAAGCTGTAGATATAACAGAAAAACCAAGCCAAAGGGATAAACAGTCTTGAAGCAATTTCCTTCCCTGCCATGTTTTACATGAGTGTCCTCAGAGCTAAGCTCGATGCTACAGTAACCCCTTTTAAACACCACTGCCAGAGCACAGCCTTCTCCAGCACGTGTCAAAAGACACAAGCTAAATCTCTACCTACTTAATTCTCCATAAACAACATTTTCTTGTGTGCTCACAAACTGCAAGAAACCCAAATCCCTGCTGATAAGGAGCTGAGGTTCCCAAGGCTGCTGCTCTGCCGCATCCATCTCTGCTTTACCTTTACTTCAGGAGGGGTTTTGCTTTGACTGCCAGCTGCTTTTAGAGACAGGTAGGACAGAGAAAAAGTGGTTATTCGTGTCTTTTATTTATTTATAAATACATATAAATTATGTTAAGTCACCTTTTTTGCTTTGTTTTTATCATGATGAGCAACGACTTTGGAAAATCATCTGCAAAACTTCACCGAGCTGAGAAACAGGCAAAAAGCATTAGCATACAATCACAGGTTCCTCTCAGTTCAAGAATGGGCTAATTTTTATCTTTCTTAGAGAGAAAAAAAATAAATTAAACGCATCTTTTTTTTGAAGCATTCAAGAGCACCAAACTTCCCCCCCTCCCCAAAGCTGATCAAATGACATTTTCATTGGGATCTGTGGCTGCAATCCATCCCCATCTGGCTACAAAGGACATTCCCCTCCAGAATTCTGAAACATTGCATAGTTTTGCAACTGCACTTTGCTTCCCTCTCTCCTTTTAAGCTCTTCTTTTTTTTCTTTTCCTTTTAAACACAGGTTGATCATGCCAACCACAACTCACTGTGGTTTCCACTTCCAGATCTCTCTCCCTCCCCTCTTCTTTCTAGAGTTTAGTTTAAAAAACTGCTGGAAAACTTTGTCAGTCAGTGCAAGCAGAAAAGCAACGTTATGCTCACTGTCCACTAACAGACTGGGAAGGAAATAACTCTAGAGATGAAGTTGTATGATGGGAGAGGGGGGGAACTAAACAAAGTTGACTGCGGGTGTTTTTGGGGTCCACGTAACCTGCCAACCATCTCCAAACGGGGTGCAGGGAAGGGGGTATTGAGGAGAAGCAAACAAAAAGAAAACCCAGACTTAACTGATGGTAGGAAGCCAGGGCTGATGGAAAGAGAAGTGCACAGAAAACAAACCAAACCAAAAAAAAAAAAAAAAGAAAAGAAAACCCCCCAGAAGCCCAGAAGGCTGAAGTCAAGGCTTGTCATTACAGTGTTTGCAGAGGGCAGAGGTGGCTCCTGTGAAGGCAGTGCATTTCTCGGGGCAGGGAGGCAAGGCTGCCCCACCGAAGGGGTACACGGTGGCCTGTCCGAAGGGGTTGAGGGTGGCGGGCAGAGGGGTGCTCAGCGTCTGGCCCTGGTTTAGGTAAGCCACCAGCCGCCTCATCTCCTCCAGCGCTTGCGCCTGCATGAGGATGTAGTTCTTGGCCAGGAGCAGGGTGGCGATTTTGGAGAGTTTCCTCACCGAGGGGCTGTGGGCGTAAGGGATGACGGAGCGGAGTCCATCCAAAGCGTCGTTCAGGTCGTGCATCCTCCGCCGCTCCCGCGCGTTGATGCTCAGGCGCAACGAGCGCTGCTCCTTGGGCTTCTTACCCAGGGCTCCCCCTTTCAGCTTGCCCTCTCGTTCGTAGCCCGAGCCACCCTTCACTCCGGACTCGAAGCCCTCCTCCTCGTCGCCGCTCTGCTCGCCGCTACTCTCCGCCGACTTGCCCAGCGCCCCGGGGTGGAACTCCGCTGCCGTCCCGCCGCCGCCGCCTCCTCCTCCCGGGTAGGTTCCCCGCGGGCTTTCCGCTCCGCCGCGCACGGCCCCGTAGGCGAAAGGCGAAGGGCCGTAGCCCGGGGCCAGCGCCAGGTACGCGTCGCTGCCCAGCGACTTCAGCTCGGCCATCGCCTCGCCGGCGAGCAGGAGGGAAGGGAGAGGGAAGGGAGGGGGAAAGCTGCGCTCCGCCGCCGCCGCTACCTCGGCGCTAAGGAGGAGCTGGAAGGAGGGGAAAGAGGGAGGAAGCCCAGCCCGGCCCCGTCGCTCCGCTCCGCGTTGCTCCCGGGCTTGGGGCGGGCAGTAAGCCCTAGACCGGCCTCGCCGCCGCTTATATCGCCGAGAGGGGCCGCTGGGATTCCGCTGCTGCCCAATCGCAGCGGCCGCGGCGAGGAGCGGGGAGCGGGCAAGGGACAGTGGGGAGCGGGCAACTGCCAAGGGACAAGGGACAGCCGGGAGGGCCTGAGGCGAGGGGCAGGAAGGGGCGCTGGGAGCCGGGAACAGGGACACACTTTTCCCCCTTCCCCTTCCTCTCCTTCTCCCTCTCCCCCTTCCTTCCTTTTCCCCTTTTCCTTCCCCTTTTCCTTTTCTTCTTCCCTTCCCGCTTCCCTTCCTGCTTCTCTTTCCTTTCCTTCTCTTTTCCTTCCCCACAGTTCCCTCACCTTTTTGGGGAGACCAGCTGTAGTCCTGGCAACAGACCCCCCTCAGTGGGCACCTGGGGATGGAAGGAGATGCTGCCTGAAGAGTGGCAGGAGAAAAGAGCTGTGAAAAGGGATTGGGAATGGAAATGAATTGCTATCGCCCTACTAGAACTTGTATTAGCTGTCCAGGACAAGGCAGCAGAGGAGAAACGGGCAACATGAACAGTGCAGCACCAAGAGTAACCCTAAATCCCAGCCTGGTGGGGGTTGGAAGGGAACTCTGGGGATCATCCAGTCCAACCTCCCTGCTAAAGCAGGGTCACCCAGAGCAGGTTGCCCAGGATCACCTCCAGGTGGGTTTCGAGTATCTACAGAGAAGGAGATACTCTATCTGCTTCACTGAATCTGTTCCTGGAGGCTGGAAGGGCAGGGAAAGCAGCGTGACTTTGTAGTCCAGTCTCTGGTGGGCAGTGTCTGAGCTCTTGGGGAAGGTGAGAGCACGTTCAACTCTCAGAAGGTGCTAGGGTTCAGCTCCAGGGCTGCCAATTTGCTCATTTCCTTTTCTGAAACTGATGACAAAAGGCCATAGTTGTGCTGAGGCTTCAAGCTACTTCCCCCCACTTAGCTCATGTCAGCCCTACAGCAAATAAAGCATTGATTAGAGAACTGGAATATTTTCTGGAGAGTGTTCTGGTGTCATTCTCAAGGAAAACTGGAGAAGTGAACACTCTCCCCTACTCCAGATACGGGACTGTGATCCACTCATGGTTCATGTTGTGAGAGGAGGCAAAGGCATGCAAGGTCTTGACAGCTCTGAGCATGGCTTGCTGATCAGGCCATTTTGATGTAGGAGAGGAGGACAGAGGAGGTACCTGTTTGTGCAGGGAGATTTCCAAGGCAAAGGCCCTGTCTCTTTCTATTTGCTTCAGGGGCTCACTTTGCTCTTCCCTTCCATGTGCCAGAAAAGGAATTTGAGCCTTAGTGACTCAGTCCAACTCTGAAGGCACTCTGCATCCTTCTCAGCTTGGGCTACCAATAAGTGAATGCTAAGCTTAGAAAGGAAACAAACCACCCCACACCAGTGAGGAATCCTCGCTGTGGGGAATCCTTGCCATGACTGATGGAGTGTCTGGCCCACAGAGAAACCTCATGGAGAATCCAAGGCAGCTACTGGCAAAGGTGAAAGTCCATAGAGAAGGATAATCAGGATGCTTTGTCACATATTCCTGCACTGAGATGATAAAGAGGGCTTAAGCTTTGATTGCAACCTAAAAAAGTCCCAGCCTCTTTTATTTGTAGACTTCTAAGGCTGCTTCACAGCACTGAGTTTTGGTACAAAGACAATATAAGGGCATAGCAGGCTTTTTCCAAGCATGGCAAGTGCCTGGGCCAGGCTTAGAAAGGATGAGATGAATCTTGTGTAGTGACATACAGATGCAAGCAGGTGGATATTGCCTACAGGCAGATGCAACCAGTTGATGCAGATGTACCTGGTAGGTTAAGTGGCTGTAGTAAATAGCTTGGCTGTTAAGGTGACAGCAGCCTTTATGCAGAGTGTGTTTTGTTTTTATCAGGCCCTCTACAAAGCATAGTTAGTTTGTCCTCTTCCCATCACCTCCCTTTACCCACTCCACTAATGTGAAATGACGAGCTTGTCTCTCTTCCTTCTCCACATCAGAGACAAGAGTGCTGAGATCTGCAGTGACACGTGCACCCTTGCCAGTGGTTGCAGAGCTGCTGCTTGGGTTGAGTCTGTTCTCCTGCTCTCTGAGTGGAAGTCTGGATGGTTGCCTTTCAGAGTAGTGGAGCACATAAAACCAGCAGCTGTCCAAGCCTGGCTGTCAGCATGCACAAGGTTTGACCATCATACCTTGCACTGATCTTCTCTTCTC
This sequence comes from Bucco capensis, assembly GCA_013396975.1. Lineage (NCBI taxonomy): Eukaryota > Metazoa > Chordata > Aves > Piciformes > Bucconidae > Bucco > Bucco capensis. The sequence goes on from VWZO01002107.1 coordinate 132,757, forward strand.
TCACCTCCAGTGTCTGAACATGTTAAGATATTGTCATATCTCTTCTTTGCTACCCTTCTCAGGCTTATCAGACCATGAAGACCGATTACTGGCTTTAGTCACTTAATTGTTTTATGAGAATTGGACCACTTAACTACTCCAGGGACAGATCACTGTACATATTCATGGTGACTTTCAAATACAGGTGAGCACAGTATAGCTTCTGCTCATCTCAGTCCCAAGCTCCAAGTGATAATAGACAAGTACAGGGAGGTACTAGAATATTATCACTGGAATAAATCATTCCCATGAGAAAGATAGGCAGGGATTGTTAAAAACAGGATTGTCCCCTGCTAGAAATGATTTACCTTCTTCATAATGTGTTGAGATCTCACAGTGAGAAGGACTAGGAATGTTATAACATTTGAGGAGGTCTAGTTGTAAAGAGACATTACAAGTATTGCTGACTTTCTGAGTGTGTCATGTGCATCTAGCAAGGCTAATGCCAGGAGAAGCAGTGGGCTGAAAATTGGAAGTAAACACATTTCAGGCAGGCTCTCTAGTGGTTTCATTAAAAGATGAGCTCTTCAAGGGTTATTTCAACACTGAAGGGCAGCTTGGTGATTAGATCAACTACAAGAGAACAGAGCAGAAGGATTTGCTGCTTTATATGTAATTCCAAAATGCACTGCTGAGAGAAATCATTTGAATCTGAACTCAAATCAGGTTTAATGTGCTACCAAAAAACCCATGCACACAGAAGAATGGTTTGGGACTTCTCCCTCAACTTTCAGCTGTGAGTAAGCATCTCAGAAAAAAATCAACTGAAAACTGAGAAACAGGAGCAGCTGATTTGGATTTGGACACGTTGGGCTAGAAGCACAAAAAGGGTATAACAAAAAATAGCAGAAGGGAGTGACTCATGGAAGGACATGGCAGAAAAGAAAATCTCTTCCAAGTGCTTTGGGGAAAAATGAACATATGCAATAGGAAATAGATTTATTAGATGCTGTAGTGCATTTGCTGGCTTTTAAGTGGAATTTTATATTTTCTTCTACTGTTTTACATATTGAAAACTTGGTGTGAATATTTGATACTTAACAGCAGACTAGTATCACTGCAGTTACAATAGGTGTGATAACTCTAAGTTCCAAAAGGCAGGACTCATACCTTTATTAAGACTTTCTCCAGCCACAAACATTCTATAACTAATAGGCAGTGTCAGTGATTTGATTACTGCATTCCCCACGTCTGCCTCCATAAATCTGAGGGATTTCTGTTAGCTTGACAAGGCAGAACTGCCTCCAAGGAGAAACACTTGCTGCTCAAGTGTGTGCAGGGCCTGAACCATCAGCAGCACAGACTGCCAGGGCTCCACTGTCTCTTTGCAGCTTGAACTTTGAACTCCAACATTCAGCTGCAGCTTGGAGACTGCTCTTTGTGTGTGTGTGTGTGGGGGGGGGAAACCCCAGTGACTTTGGAGGCTCTAGCACCTGTTACTACACGAAGAGTTTGAATACAATTCATTTCAGTTTTAATGAGAATATAAGGGGAAAAGGGTAGAAATAATGACATATTTTCTTCAGTTTCCATTTTAGTTTTAAAACCATACCCCTGAATCAAGCAGTGCACCTTAAAATGTCAGTGCCTACTGTCTGAATGCCTAGAGGACTGCAATGAGGTAGGACCAAGCTGTGAAGCTACTCAGAGCTACAGGTTATGTATCCCATGTAGGTAGAAGACCTCAGCGTTTGAGGTTGACCTATTATTGAAATGTATGAGAAAATTAGTTGCAAAGAGTGTCACATTCGTTTAAAAACATCAGTTGTTTGGCTGGATAACAGTATTTTGGACTGAGGGACCAAATCACCACAGGATGCTTTTCCATCAGAAAAAAGAGGAGAAGGCAAAGGTGAGGAAAGCATCTCCATCCCTGTCAGCTCGATTTGGCTATTAAAAGTAGAACAAGCCCAAATCTCTTGTAAAGAGCAGAAGGAAGGAGGTTTAAGAGAGACCAATAAGCTGTGGGTTTCTGGTCCTAGTCAGGCCAGGGGAGGTTCGGCAGCCTCCCCCGAGGAGCAGAGGCTGGTGCTGCGGTGCCATGCTGACATCTAGCGACCACCTCCTCCTCCAGAGCCCCCGAGGCGGGCAGGCACTCCCCTCCCCTCCTCAGCATCCAGCCAGGGGTAGGCAAAGCGCTGAAACTTCGGAAGGAACCTCACCTCAAATTATAACAGGCACAATAAGACCTGGGAGCGCTTGTGGGTCTCGAGTTGTAATCCCATATCCTATATATTGGACACCTGCCCTGTAGATATGGAATGACACTATCACAGAATGGCTGGGGTTGGAAGGGACCTCTGGGGATCATCCAGTCCAACTCCCCTGCTCCAGCAGGATCACCTACAGCAGCTTGCCCAGCATCACCTCCAGCTGGGCTTGGAATCTCTCCACACAAGGAGACTCCCCAAGCTCTCTGGGCAGCCTGGGCCAGGGCTCTGCACCCTCACACCAAACAAGTTTTTCCTCCTGTTCAGGTGGAACCTCCTGGGTTCCAGTTTGTGCCCATTGCCCCTTGGCCTGACCCTGGGCACCATTAAGAAGAATCTGGCCCCAGCCTCTTGCCCCCTGCACCCTTGAGCTCTTGGTCAGCATGGAGCAGCTCCCCTCTGGTTCTGCTCCAGGCCTCTCAACCTTTCCTCCTCCTAGAGATGCTCCAGTGCCCTCAACATCTTTGTAGGACTCTCTCCAGTAGTTCCTTGTCTCTCTTGAACTGGACCCAGAACTCCAGATGTGGCCTTATTAGGGCAAAGCAGTGGAAGAGGACAATGTCCTTAGACCTGCTGGTCATACTCCTCTTAAATGCACCCCAGGATGCCATAGGCCTTCTTGGCCACAGATGAGAAAGCTCATGGTTAACTTGTCTCACAGGTTCTTCACTGCAGAGCTGCTTTCCAGCAGCTTTTTTGAGTTGAAAGCTCAACTGGAACTGCTGGAAAAAGTGGGTGTAGTAGTGGAAAATAAGCAGGAACAAGCAGGTAGAAAAAGCACAAGCTATGGCAATGCTGTGCTGGTTCTGCCTGCTTGGAACTGGTGGGTGGGTAAAGGGTAGAAAGACAAGGTGGGGAAAAGCAGGCAGAGCTCACTCTTACAGGCATCTGGCCAAACATAGATAGGTCTGGACTAGCTAGAGGTCATGGCTGTCTCCTGGAAGCATGACAGGAGTGTAAGAAGAACTGGAGCTGCTGAAGTGTTAGTGTTTCTGCTGACTTCTTGTCTCTCACTTGTCTGTCACACAGCTNGGGGTAGGCAAAGCGCTGAAACTTCGGAAGGAACCTCACCTCAAATTATAACAGGCACAATAAGACCTGGGAGCGCTTGTGGGTCTCGAGTTGTAATCCCATATCCTATATATTGGACACCTGCCCTGTAGATATGGAATGACACTATCACAGAATGGCTGGGGTTGGAAGGGACCTCTGGGGATCATCCAGTCCAACTCCCCTGCTCCAGCAGGATCACCTACAGCAGCTTGCCCAGCATCACCTCCAGCTGGGCTTGGAATCTCTCCACACAAGGAGACTCCCCAAGCTCTCTGGGCAGCCTGGGCCAGGGCTCTGCACCCTCACACCAAACAAGTTTTTCCTCCTGTTCAGGTGGAACCTCCTGGGTTCCAGTTTGTGCCCATTGCCCCTTGGCCTGACTCTGGGCACCATTAAGAAGAATCTGGCCCCAGCCTCTTGCCCCCTGCACCCTTGAGCTCTTGGTCAGCATGGAGCAGCTCCCCTCTGGTTCTGCTCCAGGCCTCTCAACCTTTCCTCCTCCTAGAGATGCTCCAGTGCCCTCAACATCTTTGTAGGACTCTCTCCAGTAGTTCCTTGTCTCTCTTGAACTGGACCCAGAACTCCAGATGTGGCCTTATTAGGGCAAAGCAGTGGAAGAGGACAATGTCCTTAGACCTGCTGGTCATACTCCTCTTAAATGCACCCCAGGATGCCATAGGCCTTCTTGGCCACAGATGAGAAAGCTCATGGTTAACTTGTCTCACAGGTTCTTCACTGCAGAGCTGCTTTCCAGCAGCTTTTTTGAGTTGAAAGCTCAACTGGAACTGCTGGAAAAAGTGGGTGTAGTAGTGGAAAATAAGCAGGAACAAGCAGGTAGAAAAAGCACAAGCTATGGCAATGCTGTGCTGGTTCTGCCTGCTTGGAACTGGTGGGTGGGTAAAGGGTAGAAAGACAAGGTGGGGAAAAGCAGGCAGAGCTCACTCTTACAGGCATCTGGCCAAACATAGATAGGTCTGGACTAGCTAGAGGTCATGGCTGTCTCCTGGAAGCATGACAGGAGTGTAAGAAGAACTGGAGCTGCTGAAGTGTTAGTGTTTCTGCTGACTTCTTGTCTCTCACTTGTCTGTCACACAGCTGAGGCTTTCCTCTCAAAAAATTGCTGAGTGATACAGGAACATACCACTTTTATTTTAGGGAAAGAAGACCTCATGGCTAAGGCACAACACTTTGGATAAAACACTTACCTGAAGCTCACTCAGGTACTAACAAGGAGCTTGGTTCTGATTACAAAACCTGCCTGAGAAGTTGGGTGACTGTGTGAAGAGTCTCTGCTTATGATCCTCCCTGCCATAGTGCCTCTACTGATGATGTATTCATGAGAATATAAATAGACAGGGAAAGCTTCCTTTACAGTCTGATCCTTCAAAGACCACCACAGTGCCTACAGCTCCTAAGAGCAGCCCAAAGACTTTTAGCACAACAAAATGGTCAATATTGTGTTACTCTTCAGACACAAGTGCCCATGAAGTAAGGCCTCCACCAGTAGCAGTCCCTTCAAGGACCTAGCAAGGCTCTTTCTGAAGAAGACTTCCCCCAGGCAAGGACCAGAGCTTGGTTCAACTTTGAAGGTTATTTTGAAGCAGTTTGTTCAAAATAGGAGCTTGTTTAACAAGTACAAACCTCAGGGATAGGTTTTGTTCTGCTTATGTCACTCAGTCATACTTCTTCCCCTTCACTAGATGGCAGCAAGAAGATAGGTATGAGGATTTGCAGGAGGATGATTTCCTTTTCAATCTAGTAAGCAGAGGGTTTTCAACTGGATTCCTGTCTGAAGGAATGTCTTTAGCAGTTCTTGTACCCACACAACCCTCCACAACCAAACCAACCAGCAGCAAGTGGGCCAAAAGCACTAGCAGGTTATGGGGGGGATGGATGCTGTAGCTTCTCTACTGAAAGAGCTGAGAGTTGGAAAGCAGAAATCCCATTGTTGAACATGATTTGTGATGGGTTGAACTACTAGCCCAGTAGTTGTTCCCATGTGTTCATTTCATGCCAAAAGAGAAGCAATGTGGAGTTGGTCAGGCACCCTTTGGAGTTCAGCGTAGCAAACCTTGTTTGTATCAAAATCCTTCCTGTGCATCCATTTCATCTCTAGACTGAAAGCAAAACTACCCTGGATATCCTCTGATTTTTTAGACTAGTATAAGAGATTACATGACTGGGAGAATGAATTTAAGGGATAGTGTAAGAGGCTATAACTAAGAGGAGTAGATGACTTTGTTATAGTGGAAGTCGTATTGTCTGGGACGTTTGGACAGAAGGCTGTCAGGTGGGAAGTTAATAGATGAAATAGCTGATGAAATAGGTGCTCCTGCTCTGGCAGGGGGGTTGGACAAGATGATCTTTCTAGGTCCCTTCCAACCCCTGACATACTGTGATACTGTGATCTCTCTTCTAGGCAGGAGATATTCAGCGTAGCTGCAGACTTCGGTGCGTGTTTCAGTGTGGAAGGAGAGATTAGCTGGTCTGCAGTTCCCTCTGCTGGCACAGCTTCTCCTTGCATCAGCAGCTGAGCCCGGCACAGCTCGGGATGGAGCAGCCCCGCTGCCAGCACCGAGAGCTCAGGAGGGTTGGCACAGGAGACATGCGCAGGAAGGACAGGGCCATGCTGAAGTAGCTTCAAATGTGCTGCCAAGGCACAGGACCACACGAGCTCCTGTCCCTTACAAGAGCAGAAGATCCTATCTTTCTCATCTATCTCCGTTTTAGGCTTGCCAATGGGATATTGGGTATTGAAACTGGATCTACAGTTCTTGCTTCTCCCACATTCCAGTCTCTTCCTCTTCTTCCTCCACAATCCTCTAAGGCTACCATCCTTTGAGCAATAGGACAAAGTGCTTTATGGCAGCCAGCAACACAGAGAGGGCCCTTAGCTGTGTCTACATCCTCTACAGCCCTCAGCATTGCTTCTGCTAAGGGAAGGGATGTGTGGATGGTGAGCCCTGCACAGAGAGGGGAGAGCATGTGTTTTCAGAGGCAGTTTGAATGCTCTTCTGCAGAGCTATATCCCAGAACATGAAACCTGCTAAGGAGAAGACAGAGTGACAAAGACCCACCTGCCCCTTTAGAGTCCAAGCAGAACTGTTACCTTCCTTCAGTGAAACAAAATCAAATGGTAAGCATAGTCCCTTTCTGGGCAAAGGATAACAGCTCTCTTATAAAGCCACTGTGCCTCTTGGTAACTCTCCCTAGCTGGGCTCAAGGGATAGCTGGGATCCCTTTCTTGGCCAAAGCAAAGGAGATGAACCCTTCTATGGTCCTGTTCTGGTCCTTAGTTTGCCCAGAAGAAAGTGCTGATGGAAGCAGTAGGATGCAGGGGAAGGGAAAGACTGACTGTCCAGAGCTGAATGACTGTATAGCTGTGGTGTGACTGGTGGGAATGGAAGTGCATGGTCAGGTAGGTGCAGGCTTTGGTTTCTGTGCTCAAGAGGAAGAATGAGTCCCTGTGGTCATGTTTTCAAGTCTTAGAGGCATTAAAGGAAGGAGCAGGGAATTCTTCTGCTAGCTGACTCTCTAAGACACTGCCTTCTCCCACCAGGGATGTCTGCCTGGCTCTTCCCACACTGCAGAAGTGACCCATGCATTAGAGGAGATGATGCTTAAGAGATCTGGATGTGCCAGATGGCCTGGAAGGAAAACTGAAATGGAAAGGTGTTCCAGTGTGGATCAGAGCTGACAGTGGCTGCAGGAGCTGTGATGGTTCACAGAGATGGGGCCAAACTTTTTTTATCAGAAGGGGTTTAGAGCAGGGATTTAGGTTCAAAATAAGGTGTAGGCTTCTCTCTCAAAGCCAAATGCTCTCTTTCCTGCCTTTCTGGGTGCTTTTTTCTGCTTCTCTGGGTGCTTTCAGTTCCCTCCTGCACTGTGAATATCACAACCTAACGAGTGTGGGCAAACTTGGCTGTTCTAATGAGACAGGGGAGCAGTCGAAAATGGATTAAGAAGGGATTGAATGTGTCTTGTGAGAGCTTGGCTATTGATTTCTAACCCTCCCATTCTGATGTTATTGCAGGAATGATTTTCTTCTGCACCGTGCAGAGATTAAATATTAATAAATAGAAAATTAAAAGAAGGGGGGGAAAAAAAGACCAGATCCCAAGGCATCCCACTGCACAATTAAAAAGCAAATTAAGGATTTCTGGAATGAAAAACTTTGTTTCCTCAAGTTTTCTTGGGCTCAGAGTAGAAACATAAGGGGGTTTTGATAAGATCATTTGTAATATTTCTCTTTAGTGTTTTCTAGCATAGGTGTGTGAGTTTGAACCTATTCCAGCAGCTTGAGTATAAAGACAGAATAAAAAGGATGGAGATTAATTTAGATCCCATTCACCAGTGACCCATTTACTCACTGATGATGAAGTAAGGGGGAAAGATGCAGGTCTACTCTGGCTTCACTTACACTGCATCCTGCAGTCATACTCAGTTCCATTAGCTTTCTATTTATTATTTAACACAAGAGATGGAAGACAAGGCACACCAAGATGATTTTGATGTCCTAGATGTTTCACTTGCACAAACAGTGCACAAGCTGCTACTTCCCATGAACTCTGCAGTTCCCAAGTGAAAGCCACATCCTTGGGTGTCTGAAGCAGGACAGGAAAGCTTTGGACCCAGGCTTGGCAAGGACAGCTTTGAGCTCTCCTGTGAGAATTGCAGTGCTCATCCTGCCCCATCTCCCTCCTCATTCCAGAATGAATTAAAAAAGGGCACAGTGAGAATCTCTCCTCCACCTTCTACAAGAGCAGTATTCTCTCTGTAGCAGGATACACATGGAAAATGCCAAGGAAAGTTTGGAGGCATTTAGTGTGGAAGATATTTTTGAAGGGAGTTGTTACCTTGAGAAGAGGCTTGCTAGGATCTTGTCTAAAGGCTGCAGAAATGCCTGTCACCCATCATTCACTTTCTCTTCCAGCACTCTGAAAGGTTACTTATGTTGGCACATTGTCCAACAAATTCAGAGCAAGGTTAGCAAGTGGAGACAACAGAGGAAGGAAGAGGAAATAGCTCTAGGGTCCCATGAGCATAACCCAAGGCAGGATTTGGCTCGCTGCTTTTCTCCTCTTCCCATCTGTAACATTCAGCAGTGTTGCTGGCTGATTTCCATTCTAATCCAAAAGCTTTCAAGCTGCACAAGATGTATGGTCAGTGTTTTACATCCTAAAGAAGCCCTTTGACAAACTCAGAGCTGGACATAACTCGTCTGCTCCCATCTGTGGGCATCTCCTCTTTTATGATGTCCCTTGAATTTAGTAGCCATGGCTGGTCCTGGTTTTGCTGCTCATGACCTTAATGGTCATGCATTTAAAGTCAAGCTTTGGATCTTGTGCCTGCATAACTCACTTCATTATGATCCTCTAGCCTGTTCTTTGTTTCCTCAGCAAAGCAAGACCAGGTGGGACTTTGAAGAGAGATGGGCAAGCCTGTGGAGAGAGACTCCTTGCTTGGATGGCAGAAGTGCTGACTGCCAGTAGAGGAGGGGGGAAAAGAATTGTTTCTATGGATTTGAGGGAATTTGGTAGATAAATTTGTACCAAACACATGGACAAATAGAAACCTGGCCCTGGGCATCAGATTCCTGCAGGGCTGAGCAGATGGGGCTCCAGTCTTCAGTCTTTTACCAGTTCACTGTGTACCTAAGGTGGCCCAGGGCCTTGAAATCAGTGGGAGGCAGGAAGCTAAAGGATTGTGAAACCCTGGTTAGAAAGTGCTGCAGCTTCTGTGGCTTAACAAGTGACTGCCTCTCAGCAGAGCTGGAGTACCTAATCATAGGTACTCTCAGTCTATTCTGAAAATAAACCACCCTAAATTGGAGAGTGGTCCAAGAATGCTTATCTAGAGAGTTATTAGAGATCAGCTCTGCAAGTCACACTAAATCAATTGCTTTCTGTTCCTCCTCATGCTCCTAGCTGCTTTCTGTGCTTCGCTTCCTTGTCTTCCCAATAGCAGTGTTTGCAGTGCTGGAGCCTGAGAGGGTCAGGCACAAATGATTGAAAAGCATTGATATTGTGGTGAGAGCTAAGCTCCCAACCATGTTCTCCAGTGGAGCTTGGTAAGATAGGACAGTAATAGGGGGAAAAAAAAGGGAGTTCAATGTCCTTCCTGGGTGTCTAAAAAGAGTGTGTGCAGATTCCCCAGCACGTCACGCCTAGCTTTAGAAGCAACATATGGCATTATCTGGCAGACACTAGGCAATATTTAGTGACTACATGAGCTCTCTATATAGCATGGAATTATGGAGGGTGTGAGAAAGCAGCACCTCCTCCCATCTTCCCCCTTAAGGGACACAAATGCTTTGCTTTAACACCGTTCCCCCAGAGCTAGAACTTTAGCAAATAAGGGACTTTATTAAGTTGTTAATAAGATTTCATTTTCTCACTAATGCTGCCCTGCTACATTATTAATTTAAAACTGTATTTAGCCTGACATGCTAAAGTGCTAGGCCTCATTATTAATGCATAAACCCATGCCTCTGTTGTTTAATTAAACACCATGATTATGAAGTTCTGATGTGGTTTAATGATAGCAGGCTGGAGTGGCAGTACATTCCTCTGCTCAGATCTCCCCCATTCCCACCCCCCTTCTGCTTATTTTCTCCTTTCATTTCCCTTTAAAAGCACAAATGCAGTTGTTGTTCTGCTGAACAAACACCACATGACAAATGATGTTGATCTTTTCAAGGTGACAGAGAATTGCATTTGTATTTTCCTAGGCTTGCTTAGCTTCTTATTGACCAGAGATTTCTAGCCTTCCTGTTTTAAATGGCTCTGAAGGTAACTGTTTGTGTTTCCCCAGAAAACAATGTAATCCTTGCTCCCCATAAAATCAACAGGAGTTTCCAACTGATTTCAATGATGCAGAGACCTAGAGGAGAAGCCTTGACCATTGTTGTATATGTCTGTTTAAACATGGTCATTTCTAAACAGTGGTTATCTTGGAGATGGAGCTTAGTCAAGAGAAGATGATGAATCACAGAAGAATTAAACAGATCTAGACCAATGTAAGAAACCCTGGGACATTTCTTCTTTCAGTTTCCCCATCAGCATCCTTCTGCATTGGGCTTAAGTGTTTTGGAGTCATAGTTTCATGTAGCCTACAATTTGTTGTATTTTCTTTGATGTCCTTTGCAGGACCAAGACTTTCTGGCTATTTCTGAGAGACTTTCTGCTGTGTATACCTTCCTTTCTCCCCTCAATATTTGACTTCACCCTCTCATTCCTCCCTGTTACTTGTGATGCTTCTTTCTCAACAGCAGCTTACCCAAAATGGCTTGCAGAGCCTCTTACTTTATTGACTAGAAGTAAAATTAAACACATTCTTATGTACTTTCCTGATTAATAAGGATTTAGGCAGATCAGCCTGCTGTGCCTTTGTTTCTTTCCATACCCCTTGCCTGCTTTTCTGTTCAAACAGCAAGTTGTGAGCTTTGGAACCTGTTATCTCCCAAACTTTGCAATCCTCTCTTTTGAAGGCAAAAGGAGTTTGGCTGTGGTCTTTACTGGAAGTAGAATTTTATTCCAAGTGGTTTTTTTTCAGCTAAGGTAGACACTGCTCTGGCTAGAGGAGAAGGACAAGGACCAAGCACCATGACTGGCACAGGGAAGGCAGTAGCAATCATCATTCTGGCTGCTTACAGCAGGGTGGGTGAAGTTCTGCTCTAGTGCCAGTTGATCACTGATAGCTCTGCTGTGTTTTAGTTTTGTTTGTTGAAGCACATCTCTCTTCCTTGTATCACTGAAAGAAGAACATTTGTCTTTCCAATCACCCTTCCTTCTCATTCTTGCACTGACAGTGAGAGCCCAGAGCTGTTCTCTACATGTCCAAATGCAACAGAAATCTTACCAAGCTTGGCTAGAGGTTGTTTTTTTTCCCTCTTTAAAAGTATGTGTTCAGCAAAGTAACCTTTCTCTAACAAAAAGGTGACCTTTCTGCATTTATGTAGTGCTTGTTGCTAGGATTTAGATCTTTGCTGAAAGCTGTTATTTCTCTTAAGTACAGGAGAAAGTGCATTTTCACCTCCATTTGGGTAAACTGTCATTTTCTACTGTTCACTGATTTTCTCACCATGGAAGAATAATTTGAGGTTCAGTGGGTTGTTGGGTTTTTTTTTTGTGAGAGAATGCATTCCAGGAGTGTGGTGAGGCCTGGGAAGTCCTCTCCATTGCTAGTGGGGGAGAAAAGGAAGAGGAGGGAGAAGGCTTCTGAAATATTTAAGGCTTCTGAGTACTGCAGTTGCTCAGCTTCTGCCATCAAATCACATTCAATTTAGGAAGGTCATGCAGGTATTTTCTAATCATACACAAAAAGCAGCTGGTGGGGAGCTGAGAAGTGACACAGGGATGCATAATATATTATTTTTGGGGGGTGTGGGGGGGTTAGCACTAGCATCCATGGGAAGCCACTTTAGGTAGATTTAAGAGGATTCTGTCCAACTGTGCTACTGATGAATAACAGAAATAATCTAATATTACTCTTTGTGGAGCTGTGTTTCTGGGGTTATTACAAGTCATGCCATTAATAGGTGATGCAGTAGGAACTAAGCCACTTCATGTGCACTAGGCTATAGCAGAGTAAGAGTTAGACACATGTATGTCTTCCTGAGCCACAAAAATGAGTATCTTTTTCATGAACCATTTCTTGTATTACTTTCTGGAGGCAGGGAGAGACTAAAAGAATCTGCAAAGAGCAACCTGAGTAGTTATCTCTCTTTTCTCTGCAAATTGAGCATGGCAAAAAAACCAAACCCTCAATTCCTTTGGTGTTGCAAATGTGTGAAGCATGAAGAAGCTGCCTAGTGAGGAAAAAGACCCAAAGACTTCAAGTATGTGCAGCTGCAGTTGTCTCCAAATAGGAACATGTAAAATAAAGATGTCCCCTAAGAATAGTCACACTTTTCTTGGTCCAAATTGCTCTTCCAAGACATGACTTTGTAAGCTGGCTCTCCTGTTTGCCAGTGTCCCAGTGTTTCAGGAAGGCATAGGCAGGGTTGTATGCATTTATCAGTCAGGGAAAAGAAGGGAATTGAATTCATTGCTGGGGAATGGCACAAAATGGCACTGCTTGGTGCAGAGTGGTTTCCAGAAGGTCAGTCAGGCCAGCCAAGTTCCCAGGAATAGTCCTTCTTTCCATCTTTTCTCTGTGTCTCACATGTACTCAGAGAGCAACTGACAGTTTCTTTGCAACTGGCACCACTGCAATTCATCAAGTCCAAATGCATCCTGACCAAGAGACCATGAATTCAGCTGGATCAGAAGCCCTTGCTTAAGCAAGGCCTGCAAGTCTGTCACAAGTTTCTTAGTATGGTAATTTATCTGGGTAAGCACAGAAAGATGCTAATTGAAATGCTTTCTTATGCATTCTATTTTCAAGGCAAGAAAGGTTGGGGTTTTTCTAGGCAGAAAAGTAGAATGGACACTTATGTCTCATCATGTTCTAATTTCATTATGTTCCTATGCTTCTTTTATATATATATATAGATATATATTTATTTATTTTAAAAGCAAAGAACAAAGACCCTTGATAGCCCAAAGATTTGAGGCTCGTGCCACATCTGGTTCTGCTCTTGATGCATGGAGATAGATTGAATTAATCAAACTTCTTCACACTGCTATTTAATCGGGTTTACAATTAGCTGAGGGCTGCAGGTCTCCAGGGCCTATCAGCTTTGCAAGCAGAAGCTTTAATACAGCAGCTCTGCAGCCACACACTGGGAGTGCCTTCCAGACCAGATTGTCATAATGTGGCATGAAATTAAAGCATGATGTTACTTGACAACTGAATTTCAATTTCTCCCTCCTTTTCCCCCCCTCCCCTTTAACAAAGTCTCTACCTCCCTGTTGAGTTGCACCCACCTGCTCTAAAGCTACACAGCTGCCTTCAAAAGAGTTTCTGATACTATTAAACCAATTCTGTGTTCCATTACAGTCATTGTGATCTCCTTCCCTGTCTGCTTTCAGTGGCAGATTAGTTTGCTGTGAGGAGCTAATAAGCATAGAGCTCTTAACTTGTTTCAATTCTTGCTGCAGTGTATTGATTTCCTCTCTCCCTCTCTTCTCACAGCACACAAGGTTTTGCTGCCTTCTGTTTTCCCCAAACCTGTTAGGGGAAGGTTTCTCAAACCTATTTCCACTCAGCTAAAAATCCATGGGGCAGTGGAGAGATTTGGGCTAGTTTTTCCTTCTCTTGAGAAGCAGTGTGGGTGCCCAGCTAGGAAATGGGCAAGTCAAGATCTTGTGAACATTACCACCACCAATTCATTATCTGGGTCCTGGTGGGTTGGTTTGGTTCAGGAAGAGTTGAAAAGAAGAACATAATGAACCCAGAAGGGCTGGCTGGGAAGAGGTGAGGAGCAGGTCAAGTTGGTAATGGAGGATGTTATTCCCTCCTTGAACTGGCTTGGAATCTAATCTAATTCAATGTACACCTTAGAAATCAATGTGTGGATGATGAAGTGTTCCCTGCAGTTATGAAGGAAAACCTTTCTAACTATGACCTTATGTTCCTGATGGTGAGAATTGATTGTGGAATAAGCTCCCAAGCTGTAACACTTGAAGGTCCTGGAGTTACACTGGACAAAGAGAATCACACTCTAGATTGAGAAGCTGGCCAAGCATCCACCTCTGGTCCTGCTGAATGAAATGAGGGAGGCTCCTGCAGAAACAATGATGACACAGTTTGGTTTCTGTGGACCACACTCACTAATTTCTCATGACTTCTCTAGGTCTGGGAAGGGATCAGCCCTACTAGTGGCCTGGCACTGCAGTTCCATAGAATCACAGAAGAGACCTCTAAGATCATCAAGTCCAACCATCTACCTATCACTACCATGCCACTAAACAATCTCCTATCTCTTTTAATATCAGATGCTGAATTGAAAACCAAGTTGTGTCCCCAGAACATCACCTGTAGATGGGTGACAGAGGTGAGAGGAATGCAAAACACTCATGGTTATATCTTCTCCATTCACTTTGACTGATTCTGCTACCTGAAATGGCACTGAGCTACAATTCTTGAGGGTTATTTGGACACATTTCCTCAAAGCAGCCTCCATTTAATTATGAAACATGAGAGCAAAATGAGCTTTGCTTATAAAAAAAAAACAAAACCCAAACTTTCTAAACCTCTGTACCTCATGGAGCTCCATTCCTTTTTCTTTTTTCCCCTTCCTGCATGGTGCTGAGCATCTCCCAAGGATTAGGTGATTACTCAGAAGATGGATTCTGCTCCCACTGAAGGTGATTACTTCCCCCATGCTGAAAGCCACAAAAGCACAATCACCTCCACAACCCAGGTAGATTTCAGCATTTGCATCTTCCCCAGGTTGGCCTGCAAACACCTCTAGTTCTTTATGCTGATAGCAACCATTCATGGGCAGAAAAGGTAAGTGAACTTCCAAAAAGCAAAATGAAAAGAGAAATTCATTCTGATTGAAGAAAAAAAAAAAATCAAGCTTAATGAACTGAGATAAAATCATTTGGGCATTTGAAATGAAAAGCAGAGTGTAACCTCTGCTTGTAAACATTTCAACCACTCTCTAATTCGTGTTAAAAGAGAGGAAAGGCTGGAGTGTGGAATAATACTCAAAGAGCACTCCTAGGAAATTCCTCTATTTTTTTAGGGGCAGAGTGTCTAGGACTTTACAGATGTGCTTTCTTTTTTTAATATATATATATACATGTGAATGAATATTTATGAAGAGCTTGCTGGTGACAGAGCAGGCTGGCCCTGCAGGCCCAAAGGAATTAATGTAAATTCCAGTCAAGCATGAAAACCCACTAGAATTGAACTGTATTTCAGCATGGTGGATAAAGCACATCAAAGAGCAGAATTTCTGTAAGATAATTACACACAATGCAACTCTAATCACAGAAAGACTGTGGATATTGCTGATAAAGCATAATAAATCTTTGATGACTCTGCCTTGTTCTGCTGAATCAGCTTTCTGTTGCTCTGGCACTCCATTCCAGATTCTTTGCCCTTATTTATATATTTGCAATTTTAAGAATAAAAACACATCAGCTAACAATTTACCCAGCGCTTCTGTGAAAGGTTTGAGCTTATTTAGTTTGCTGTTGTTGCACTTGTTGAAGTGCAAGTTAGATCAACAACAGCAAAAAATATTCCTCTCTTCTGTCTGGCAAGTCTGCAGCAATAAATTGTCTCTCAGCCAAGAAACTGCTTGCTGTGTATTTGAAGAAATTGGAATAATTGCAGTTTTGACAGTTTGAAGTGCTCAAAATTCAGGCTCCTTCCTTCATACTCTGTAACACCATGAATTCCTCTCACAGACTGGCTGGATGCTCAGAGGCTGGAGCAGCTCTCCTCCTGAGGACAGGCTGAAAGAGTTGGCATTATTCAGTCTGGAGAAGAGAAGGCTCCCAGGAGACCTTCTTGTGGCTTTCCAGGATCTGCAGGGGCTCCAAGAGAGCTGGGGAAGGACTTGTTAGGCTGTCAGGTAGGGATAAGACTAGGGGAAATGGATCCAAATGGATCCATCTAGTCCAGCTTCCTTGCTCAAGCAGGGTCACCTAGTGCCCAGGACCATGTCCACTTGTGTTTGGATCACCACCAAGGATGAAGACTCCACAGCTGATTCCTGTATTTCACTCTAACACTTCCCCCCCCCACACACATTTAAACAGAATTCCCTGTGCTTCATTTGTGCCCATTGCCTCTTGTCCTTTCTGTGGGCACCACTGAGAAGAGTTTGGGTGTTTACCTACTTCCCCTTTACACACAGCTGTAAACCTGGGGACTGAGTAAGCCCTAGCACATTATGTGTCCTGAGCACCCCAGGGCTAAAGCTTGATGCTGCAACCCCCCCATTCCTACAGCAGGAACCACTGAGACTATGGTCACCAACTGTTCCTTGAGTGCTCTTGGAGTCTCTTTGTGTTTCAGTGTGGATCTCCAAACATCATCTGAACACCAGCAGCAGATGTGTTTATGGAAGATATCTTAGCTGTTCCTTCATCAAGAAGCTGAAGTTTGCTGCCTTCATGTGAGCTTTGCCCTTCATTTATCTTTCTGGCATATGGGCAGCAGAAGGTCTCTGCTTCTGACAGAGTGAAAGAATTTTACATATGGTTTAATTAGAGCAAATTATCAGCAACAGGAAGAGTTTGCAGGGAGACAGCTGAATCCCACGGATGGGTTCAGTGAACGTCTGCCCAGGAGCTCAGTGCTCTGCAGTGACACTTTGCTCCAGCCCAGAGGACAACTGTTGTGAGGCAAGTCCATCCCTTAGTATCTCTCTGTCCTAGGAACCTTTCTTGAAGTGAGACCATGGCAAAGATCTGGTTTCTCAGTCTGTTGTCTCAACTTTGTGCTCTGAGAGCAGCAAGGAGTGGAATTTAACAACAGGATCACTATTTCCTCACTCTAGATTCATATCATCTCCTAATTTCAGAACTTGGAGGCTGCTGTCTTCATTCAGTCAACAGACATTCTGAACATGAATTGACAGATCTTCTGGCAAGTAGCCTATTCTCTTCCACATCTCTGGTGCTCTCCTGGTCCCTTTGACAAGTGCATGTTCCTCAAGTGACACTTAAGGCTTGCCACAGCCCTCGTGACTGCACCATAACTCCAGAGCCTTATTTCTATTAGTAGCATCACCTTGGTTGGCACCCAATGGGAAGTGCTTTTGGATGCAGTCCCCTGAGCAGACATGAAAGACCATGTCAGGACAATGGAGGATTGCAGAAGATGTTCTTCCTTTGCCTGATTGACATCATCTCTTTGAAAGCACATCGCTCCTGTCACAGTCTGAAGTGAATAAACAAAGTTCCTGGGGAAATGGTATGCAGTGTTCAAACACTTGGTGGAACTTTCATGTTCTGGAAGTTGTAAGGCAATGACTACAAAAGGCTTGGAAGAGCAAAGGAAGAGAGTTAGCTCAAGGCAAGGTGATCTTCCCTCATTAAAATCTATTTGTGCAAAGTTAAGATGTCAAAGAAATTCCACTTGTTCCAAGAGGATATGAAAGCCCCTGTTATTAGTGATCAGAAGGGACTTGGAAGTCCTGTTTGCCAAGGAGGAGAGTGTAGGGAAAGGGAGGAAAATAAGAAAAAAACAATGTATTTGAGCATTTAATGTTATCTGAGAAGAATAAGGAATTCAAGTGCCTTAAAACCACAACTTCTATTACTCGAGTCTGGATCACAGAAGATATATTTAAGAAAAGAAGTCTTCAAACTGAGAGCTGAGCTCCTGCCTGCAGCTTTTGAAGCCATACAGCTGCACACAGAGACACCCACAGCCCAGTTCCAAGGGCAACCAACCTTGTAGCACTTCACCTGTTTTCACAGAGGGTGAATGAGGTTGTTAAAGACCAAATTATGAACTCTTAGCTTATCCAGATGTAGACTTGTGTGGCTGTGTGTGTCCCAGAGCTGTGGGATCACAGGCAGGCTTAGAATGGGATAGTTAGCATTAAACCTGGCACTTCTTTTCTTAGCTCAGTGATGGCAGCATCAGGATTTTCTCACAACCTTAGGACCAAACAGCTTCATGGTTTTGGTGGGTTTGGCCCTTCAGATGTAGAGGTTTGGGCAGAATCAACATTTGCATCTGTGTCTCAAGTTGCCTTGTGTAGAGATATCCCAAGGAATGCCATGTGGGCAGCCTGCCTTTAACTGCTAGTGAGCAGAGGGGGAATGAGTCTGAGCCTTCAGTTCTGTGCTTTATGGTGCATTAGCCATCTGCAAGAGGGGGAAAAACTGCTAAAATGACTAAGCTGAAGTGCTAATAATCCTGCCTCCAGGAAAAGTGAGTTTGGCTAATGGTGAGGCATGCAAGTGAGCCAGCCTGCAACATTCCTGGGCAGCATGTGGCAGCAGGGACCCTCTCCTGTGCCTCCTTCCAAATGCCAGAGATCCTCAACAGGATCTGTATGGGGAGCTCAACCTGGGCTCCATGGAGAGCAGCTGGGTGCCAGTGGGGAGGGGATGGTAGCAGAGGAGATTGCAGCAGCACCCAAAACTAGAATTGCTAAGCTTATGACCCTTCAGGGCCCTGCCAGAGCCTCCCTGCATGGTAAGTGCTGAGGATGTGCAGCAGCAATCTCCTCTCTCTGTCCATCTGCTTTGATGGCTTCTTTTATCACTAGCAGCCATGTGAAGGATGAACACATTAAAAGGTAAGGCTTTCTTGTTGTGCTGATAGGAAACAAGGTTCCTGCCTCCTCCCTTCCCCCAGTTTTGCATTCATGGAGAGAGGGGAGGTGGCCACAGGCTGATTGCATTTGCTCATGTTAATCACCAAGGGGCCAGGCAAGGTGAAGAAGTAAACTATATTTTATTCAGTTTGACAGAAGGAGGAGTCAAAAGGGAGTGATTTTTATCTCTGGTTGTGGCAGACCTAAATTAATGTTACCTCTGGTGCTGGGTGGCTCAGGAGAGCAGATGTCTGTGTTTTCTATGCTCTCCTCAGTAAGGATCCCACAGCACACCTCAGATTGTGGGGTAACTTGGGGACAAAGCTGATGCCTGTCCCCAGTTGCATGGGCTGTGTGGCCTGAAAGATGAAGATATAGGGTTTGTTTTGCCTGCTTGAAACAAAGGCAGGTCAGTAGAGCTGTGTTTCAAGGGCTGGAGGATTGGGTGGCAGGTCCTTTACCATGCACAGAAGGAAGGGAAAATACCTTAGCAACTCCTCAGCAAAACACTAATAATCAATTGCTGAGCACCAGTGATGATTTCTATCCTGCCAGGAGCCTAGACCTTTGTCTGTATTGTTTTAATCTGAGGAGGCTGTTGGGGGTCTGCACTCCTGGACCAGATAAACAAGGCTACATGCTGGGCTGTCCCCCAGACTCACCCAAACCTTGCAATCCAAGTGATAGTGGAAGCTCTGGAGGTTATATAAGGAGTAAGATATTGCAAGGGATGCATGTTGCTGCTGCTGTGCTCAGGTAGGAGAGAGGTTTCTAGAAGCCTGAAAAGGACCTTTGTCTCTAACCTCCCTCCTGTGGGCTCCCTGCCAGTGGGATGCAGGATGCTGCTTGCCCAAGAGCTGAACAGGGGATTGGGGGGACAATGACCAGGGACTAGTGAGAGAATGACCAGGGCCTGGCAGTTCCCAGGCACCAGGAAACCTTTCCTGCCTTGCATCTTGCATTTTTTTCTTAGGACATCATTTTGCATCTTGCATTTAGTTCTTGGAAAAAGAAGCACTATGCCAAGGATGGAGAGGTGAAAACAGAGCAGTCACTGGGAAGAGAGAGGATGGAAGAGGCTTAACAAAATCTGCCCAGGGAATGAAAAAAGAGTTGGGAAGGAAAGCAAATGAGGAAGCAAATGTGCTAGCTGGCAGAGCATGGTGAGCAGTGCCACCCACACAGCCAGGGCTAGGATGTTGGGAGCTAAGGCAAGAGGCACTGCAATGCACATTTCCATCCCTTTATTCTCTCTATCATGCTCCTCTTCTCATTTCAAGGTCTGATCAAGTCTGACTATCATCACCCCTTTTTGCTGTAAAGACACCTATTAATGTTGACAGTTTAGGTGGCTGGGGGATGTGGTATTAGTACTGACAAATGCTGGTAATTTGCAAGCAATGTTTTCCCTCTAGCACCAGTGGGAAATCAGCTAACCTTTGCCAATAATTCTCAGCATAACTCACAAAACCTCATCTTCTATCATTACAAGGAGCAGCACTTCTGAACATTATCAGCTCCTTCTTGACTCCATCCATGCTAGACTATACAGAGGAGGTGATATTAATCAGTGTGTGAGGCCCACTGTAGTATTAAGGATTCTTTTACAAGATCTTTTTACCATATGCTCTCTGATATTAAGTTTGCTTGATTATGCTTTCAGATCTTTTTTTTTTCCCCCAATCTGTCACATCACTTGGCTTTAACTATTTTTTAGCTGCTGCTATTCTATCAGGGTGGGTTTTTTTTTTTTGAACCATCATTTACTTAACATGTCTGTGGAGAGCACTTGAGTATGTTTATGCTTTAAACCAACACTGCTTTATCAATAACTGGTAGACTGGTGTAAGTGTAATTGGCACAGATCTGGAGGCTGCAATGAGGACAGTGAGCTGAGAATCTGACCCACCATCCAGACACTGATGTATAAGCAACAGATATTCAGAAGTCCTGAGCTTAGAGCAGCTTCTCTGAAGATTACTGTTGGCCAGTTAAGTCTTTGGCAAACCTTGCCTTAATTTTTCAGCTGAGAATATAGAGAGAAACAACACTGATAGAAAATATCCTGGCCCTTTTGCTGAGCTGAGGAAGCTCCTGAGTTCCAGTAGAGCCTGCTCTTATTCTGCAGGAGCTGTAGCCAAACAATAGTGAGAACAACTGTCTTGAAAGTGCAATGAAAATGGACTGAGGGTGGGAGGCAGGGAGAAGCTAGCATGGACCCTCTGAGCTGTTGCATGTCAGCATTGCTGCAAGGCGAGCGTGGCTGTGGTGTTATTGATGCAGGGGAGAGAGCAAGGTGATTGCATTATTGACATACAGGAGGTGGAGAGAGATTACCATGTTAGCAGTGGTACAAGGAGGGAGATTATCCAAATGCAATAAGCCATTGTTACAGCAATGACATTTTTCCACACCTCCCCCTTCTTATCCCATCTTTTCCACCTCGTGCCTGCAGAATATGAAAGGTCAGTAATATCCAGACAGATGGTTGGGAGACATTACAGACAGGGGCTGCTTTCTTCTTTGGTCATTTTTCTGAAATGGTGATTGTGCAGAAAAAAAAAAAAAAAAAGAGAAAGCATTAGGGTTTTGTGACTGGGATTAACTCATCTGAATGCTAGGCTAGGCAAGAGAGAATTTGGGTTAGGAGATTGTCTCTTTCCCTGACATCTGCGCTACTCTCTCTGACAGCTCTGAGAGGCACAGCTGCACTGGAATAACCAGGGGAGAAATGCCACTAGGTTTGGGCTCTTTATATAAGAGGTAACTCTATTACAATGTTTTTTAATTATTATTAATTTCTTTTTGGTGATAAAGGGAGAGTAAACTTTCAGGAGGGTGTCTGTGATGCATTGATCCTCAAAAGGCTCTGCTCCCTCATTGAGAGAGGATTTATCTCTCAGATTCATGTTTTTTTCCTTCTAGATGAAACCTGTCTTCTCTTATATTTCAGTTCCCTGGATGTAGCTCTATCTTCATCTGGAACTGCTTGTCTGCTCTCAGAGCAGGTTTCCTCATACCAAACCATAATTGAGTAAAATCATTACCCACTGCAGAGAAAGTGACTCACAGTGTAAAATATCCTCCCCTGGAAAATGCACCAAGCTGAGTTCCTGGGTCAGATCTGCAGTTCAGAGATGTTCACATCAAGATTCCCTATCAATGGCTGTGAGTTTTAGAGCTGGCTTGAAGTGATCAGCTCATATCCTTCTTGGATTTAATTGGGTTCCAGGGATGACTTCTGATCCCTGATTCCCAAGGGAAGGAGCCACAAAGATTGGTGTGTCTGCAGCAATCTCATCTGTCCGTGGTGGCAGTCAGGGAGAGAAGAATGGGCTGCTTAATCAGACAGACAATCTGAAAATGTCACATTATTATTTATGAAGTTTTTAATAATCACACCACAATCATTGGATGCAGTGAGGTGGAAAACTAAAATGTATTTTTTTTTTTTCCAAATACTATGTTCCAATTCTGTTCTTTGAGGAGCGAAAAAAACCCAAACCAAACAACAACAAAACAACAAAACCCAAACGACCCTAAGTAAATGATTTCTCTTTATTTGCAGAATCCAGTCTGTGCTAGTCTTGCCAGAATGCCTCAGTTTAGGTGTGGATCAGAAGTCACACACAGCTGGGGCAGCCTGGGATTCAGCAGCTAGATGAGCTCTTCTGCTGGCCACATGCATCTCTCCCTTGCTGCAAAGTGTGCTCTGCTCTGAGCATCACAACCCAAGCACTGGGTTACCTCCAAGAAGTTGAGGCCTGGCTGTGTCTGTGATTCCTAACAATGATCTATGGCTCTTAGATAAAGCTATACTATAATGACATCTTCAGCTGGGCTAAAGAAACAGCTCCACCATAAAAAGCACTTACTTAACTGTCCCGAGGGTGGCTAAGAAGCAAACTGCCTTTGGATAGATGTGAGTCTGGAAACCAGAGTGGTGCAGAGAGCATTTCTGCTGTAGGCATGTGTTTGTAAGATGCTGGAGAATGTGACCTGGCTTCCTAAGAAAGGCAAACAGGCCACTGTGCTTACTGAGGGAGAAAAAGGAATATAGAGTGTTTCTTTGCAGACAGAAATTAATCTGAAAAAAAAAAATGGATTGCTGTAATTCATAATGATTAGCTGTGGGTCCTGTTTTGCCTGCATGGCTCACCTAGTCTCTTTTCCATCTTGCTGTCTTTCCCTTTGTGACCAGGGAAGTATTTTGTAGAAGAGCTTAAGTTTAAAGATGTAACCCCTTAATCCTCTCTCACTGTTTCACATCCTTTCCTTCCAGATTGGCCTTTTCTTTTGTCCTACTTTGAGTCAGAACAAAGAATTCCATTACCATATGTGTCATATTCAGTATAAAACTGAGGAGCAATCCCTGAAACTTTCACCCCAAGCTTGGGCCTTGGGATCTCTTCCATAAAGCCTAAGCCCCAAGCAAAAGCAGGTGCAGGATTAAGCTATTTAGCACCCAATTAACTGCAACTACAAAAAAAGAGAGGCTCAGCTCTCCACCTTCCCTTGATGTTGAGCACCTGAGCCATCTGGGGTGGTAGAGTGGGAACTCTCCTAGATCAGCAGCCCAGCTCTGTTGCTGCAGGACTCTCTCTGTTCTGCCTTCCATCTCAATCCAAGAGTTCCTGAATCCAGTTCTAGGATCCTGAGCCTGATTCCCATCTGCTGGTGAGTCTGCTCTAGCATCTGTGCTGATGTAGTTGCTATCAAGAGGAGTTTGGGTGTGGTATTAGTGTCGAATCTCTTTGTATATATAGTTTGTTTTGTTGTCATTATTTTCATTAAAGTGGTTGAAGTTTTCATTTCCAATCCACAAGTCTCTTATCTCTCTCTGTTAATTCTCTTTTTTTTCTTCCTGGAGTGAGGTAAAAGGGGAATAATAGAGACTATCTCTCACTAGATTAGTGGGCAGCCCAGCCCTAACCCTTGACATATTACTGATGCCTTGCTTCCTTTTCCTATTTCCAGATCCCACCTTTATCTGGAGTAGGATCCTCTGAAGAGCTGAGTCCTTTTGCAGGGAAAGGGAGTTGAGAGCACATTATTCCTCCAAGGCTGGCACCTTCTGCTGCCTCCTGGTATGTGTGCCAGCATGCTGAGCAATGAAACACAGCTGAGGGGATGGCAGAGTCCAGGCATGTAAGTGCTGCTCAGGAATTTCTGCTCCCTCTGTTGGCTGCCTGGCTCTGGAGCAAGGGAATGAAAAGCTAGAAATGTTATTAGGTTATGTCAGCCAGAAACAATTTCTCTACTTCTAATTTCTTAGGGCATTATGAAAAATACAGGGCCTATTGCTTCAAGCATTTGGCTGCCCAACTACTTCTGAATGTGGTGAGTAACTCAGGGAATTAGACCTTGAGTGATTTAAATGCTTCAAGCCTGAGCTCTGTGTGTGTGTGGGAGAGAAGCTGTGTAAATCTGAACAGCTTCAGGGCACTCCAGCACATCCTTGGGGCAAAGAGCCTTCCCTGGTGCATGGCAGCCAGACGTTGTCCCTAAATTTGTCACCTGTGCTTTGGCCTTTGCTGTGGAGATAGTGCTGGGAGGTTGGCTCTGTGGGGATGCTGTCAGCTCATCTATAGCTTGCCTCCCCAGAGCACAAATGGCTCTGCCTCTCCCCTCCACATCTCTATCTCCCAGCCCAGGGATGTGCAAGGGATGGCAGGAGGAGGAAGACAACAGAGGGCCCAGGCAGAGATGTGTTTCACCTAGCTTCCCATGTATCATCTCTGCAGAGNCATCCTACCCATGCAAGGATTCTAGGAACATGGGTATCACTCCCCACACTTTCCCGTGGGCAATGAGTTTAATGCTCCCTCTGCTGTGGGCACAGTTATGGCACCAGGGGCCACAGGAGACCACAAGGGATTTTCAGACTGTGCCTGATCATCTCTGCAGATTAATGCAGAGCAATCAACAGTTTAATATGTTACTCCTAAATACCTTAATTATATTATTCCTTTCTGACACTGCAATCACAAGATTTTTATGCTTTGATGCTGAATCTAGCAAAACTTTAAATTAGAGCAATTAAATAATTAGCTGTAATATGTGACAAGCCAACACAATGATTGCTGCTTTATTATTGTTATTATTTTGGCACTGACATCCTTGCTTCTCTTTGATTTCAGGAAGCCAAACCTTGCCAGGGAATAAGTGAGCAGGAATCCTACCAGACATCTCAATTTTGACCAGGAAAGGTAATTTATATTGTCCTGAGCTCCATGTTTTCCTGACTCCTGTTTCTTTGTCTTTAAGATATACTTCACCACCCCTTTCTCCTTTTCTACTCTTTTTTTTTCCAGAGCTCTGCTGTCCCTAATGGCTTTTCCCTCTCTGTTTAACCTTACACTTCAGTGCACTTGTTTAGGCTTTTATCTTTGGTTCAGGGTTTTGCCTGTTTTCTACATGCCTTAGCTTTTTGTGTGTGTGTGTGTGAAATATATATATATATTTATTTAATATATAAACATTTATTTTATATATTAAATGATAGATAATAAAAACATCTATTAAATGATAGATAATAAAAATATCTATTAAATGATAGATAATAAAAACATCTATTAAATGATGGATAATAGACAAAAACACCTATTAAATGATGGATAATAGACAAAAACACCTATTAAATGATGGATAATAGACAAAAACACCTATTAAATGATGGATAATAGACAAACACACCTATTAAATGATGGATAATTGACAAACACACCTATTAAATGATGGATAATTGACAAACACACCTATTAAATGATGGATAATTGACAAACACACCTATTAAATGATGGATAATTGACAAACACACCTATTAAATGATGGATAATTGACAAACACACCTATTAAATGATGGATAATTGACAAACACACCTATTAAATGATGGATAATTGACAAACACACCTATTAAATGATGGATAATTGACAAACACACCTATTAAATGATGGATAATTGACAAACACACCTATTAAATGATGGATAATTGACAAACACACCTATTAAATGATGGATAATTGACAAACACACCTATTAAATGATGGATAATTGACAAACACACCTATTAAATGATGGATAATTGACAAACACACCTATTAAATGATGGATAATTGACAAACACACCTATTAAATGATGGATAATTGACAAACACACCTATTAAATGATGGATAATTGACAAACACACCTATTAAATGATGGATAATTGACAAACACACCTATTAAATGATGGATAATTGACAAACACACCTATTAAATGATGGATAATTGACAAACACACCTATTAAATGATGGATAATTGACAAACACACCTATTAAATGATGGATAATTGACAAACACACCTATTAAATGATGGATAATTGACAAACACACCTATTAAATGATGGATAATTGACAAACACACCTATTAAATGATGGATAATTATATATTAAACATATTATATACATAATTTAATCTATAATATACAACAATATATATATATTTATTAGCTGCCCAACACATCCCTGTGACAACTGGAAAAATGATATATCTCCTTTTGTGCCTGAGGAGCTCCTGCTGGGGGAAAATGGCTTGGGTGAGGTTTCACAGCATTAACACTGGCAACCTGAAATGGATAAAACTAGACAGCCCCTGCAAGAGAAATAGATCTGTCAATGCCACCTTATGCTATGCTCTAAAGTCAACTATCAATTGAAAGGAGCAGGAAGATTGCCAGCACAGACCTGGCCTCTTCTTTCTCATTCCTCTTTGCCTCTTCTCCCCACAGCCTCTGGTTCTGCCTCCCTTTGCTGTTTATTCATGGAACCACTTGTGCCTGAGCAGCACACAAAGTGCTGGGGAAATCACTGCTTGCAGCAACTGCAATTACTAGAGACTTATCACTCTTTCAGAGATCCTTGAGGTGTCTCCATTGACATCTGAACAAGGTCCTGCTATTGAGGATGTCAGGCTTTAATGGAGCCTTTGTTTGTTGGTTTGCTTGTTTATTTTAAGGCCAGCTGTTTTCTGAACAGCTTAATGCCAGGAGGAAATTCTGCTCTTGTACATTATTCAGGACCCTTTAGGTGAGAAAGGGGATGCATCCCTGGCCCTTCTGCAGTGCTTTGGCACAGCAAACCATGGCTGGAGGCAAGATGAGAGCATCCTGTTTACCAACTCCCTCCCATGACAGCGGGCAAAGCCTCTGGAATAGCATCCAAAAGGATTTTGACTCGTGTCGTTCCAGCAAAGTGTCCCTTGTGCCATCCCTTGGCATGTGGATTTTGGCATCTCACTGTGATGAAAACCCCCCCAGCCTGTGCAGAGACAGCACTTGGGGCTGAGGGACCTTCTTGAATGACAGCTTTTGTCCCTCCTGCACACCTTCTCCTGTTCTCAGCAGCTCTTCCAAAAGCTAAGAGCAGCAGGGATGTGTTTTACAGCCCCACAGAGTGTGAGGAGAAGTGACAAGATTTTCCTATAAATATAAGCCTAATCACACAAATATGCAAACCCCCTAGGAGGGATCCAGGTGAATTTCACACTCCCTGATAGGTTTTTGTTGTTGTTTCATTTTCTTCTCAGTTATTTTTTCCTTGTTGGCTGCTAATTTTCTTCCATATCTGCAAGTTGTGGGCTGCACCTTACCTCTTTTCTTGCAGATAGCTTAGGCTCCATCCCCAGAAACACCAAAAGGCTCTAAATTAAATACTTCACAGCACTGCAGCACTTTACAGCCTTGAATTGGCTATTAAGCCTCACACCTTTCTCTCTTAGCCAGCAGTGTAAAAAAAAACAACAGGCTGTCTCCTCTAAAGTAAGTGGAAAACAAAGTGAAAGAGCCAGTTAACTGGTGCCCAGTTCCACCATCAGCTTCAGAGGCTTCCAGGGAACTTGTTGGAATGTGAATTTTGTTAGCATCCCTGAGGAAAACTCATTCTCTCAAGTTTTAATCTTAAAAAGGAGCAGTAGGGAGTGACCTTGCAAAATAGGAAGGATATTTAAGAAGAAATAAAGAGTCATTGTTGAGCAGGTGATTTTATTTTTCATAAGAAATACTGTTTTAAAACGTTAGAAGTTTAAACATAGACACTCACATGGAATAAAAAAAAACCCTCCAACTTTTAGTCAAAGTAGTGGAAACCCCAAAATAACACCGTAAGAAGTAATTAAAGCACTTTGCCACTAAGTCCTTAGGGTATTTGCCAGGCTTGGCTTTTGCACAGCAGAAGTTAGATGTGGTTGCAGAGGGAGGTCTGTCAAAGTAACTTAGCCCAGGTGGAAGCTTGATGAGATCTCCCCTAAACAGGTGCCTTTTGGGGCATGCTACAATAGCTCTACCTTTCAGCCCATTAGAGAGCAGCCTGTGTGCAAAGCAGTGGGATCTATTGTCCCTCACCTCCTGTGCTATTTATATGGGTAATTTAATTTCACACCAGCAGGAGGCTTCCAAATAATTCTCCTCAGCATGGGAAGAACAATAACCTCCAGTGCATATTCACACAATATTTTTTGACCTGCAGGGCTGGCAGATTCAGGAGAGGATGTGCATTGTTCTGTTTGGAGGAGAACTGAGGGCAGATAGCCCTCTCTCTACCTTCTCTCTGTTTTATTGAAGGGCTTTCTTAATTCTCCTCTCTCAGAGCTAACTCTCTAGGGCTCATCATGTCCCTGCCATTTCTTTCTCTTAGCTCTTGTATTTGCTATATGATATTAAACTGCACAAATCACATCTGCCTTTTAACACCAAGCTTCTGTGCTGGAATTTTTTTAGAGCATTACATAAATTCAGGCCTTTTTAAACACTTCTATTGACCTGGGGAGCTGTGTGAGTGGCTCTTAGGACATGAGGATGTGGTAGCTGAGGGTTGGGAAGCTCAGAACTGCATCCTTAGCCTTGCTGTGCCAGCCTGTGTTTTGGGTGATGGTCTCTCTTGTTTTGGCTATCATGACATTAAGCCTCAATGGAAAAGGCAACTGCAACTGCCAGTTTGACTGAGGTGATAACCCACCCATCACAATATGGTGTATGTCTGCAAAGAGTGAGGATTTATAGGCTTGTGGAAAGATGCCACATGCTTACTCGCCGGTGAATAGAAATAAGAAGAGTACTAATTAGGTCTGGGATGTTGGCAGATGGATCCATGTGTCAGAGAAAGAAGGAAACACAGTGCTCTACAGAAATCCAGCCATCTTTCAAGGGGATTCATCAATAGATGGAAACCAGGGAGAAGAGTTCTTCCAGATTTGAAGAACACAACACAGATTTCGGTGCCAGGCTCCTCTGAAAGATGCAACCTTCCAAACAGAGCCCTTTCTGAATACATCATTTAACTTATCTCAGGGTGCAGCTGTCTTCTGTGACTCCAAATGTCACTAAGTTTGGGGTGGCTTCTGAAAGGAAAATGTGCTCAGTATTTCTTCAAGTGCCTGAGAAAGGAAAATGTGCTCAGTATTTCTTCAACTGCCTTTATTAATGGAAGCAGAGAGGGAACAAGTGGCTACAAATGGTTTCATTCAGCAGACAGGCTATATTGGTGCCAATATTTTATCCTGCAAGTGTCATTAGCTGGAGCAGAAGTTTTCCAAGCTGGGTACCAGTTTTATTGAAGTGCCTTTCCATGTCTGGGGGAAGCTGGCAGCTTTGCCTGCAAATCTGGTGGCCCAGGTGAATGTGTTATGCTATTAGTCCCTGCTCTGGATTTCCTCACAGCACTAAACTCTCTTTTAGTTTGGCTCCCTACAAACAAGGCAAATCCAAAAGCTATCTCCCTGCTTCAGCTCCACTACCCAGGCCTGTGCATATCCAAAACCTCCCAATGTTTTGGCTGTGCATTGACTGCATCCCATGCAAACATGCTCTGTTGCATCCTGCTGGATGCTGCTGCCCCTTTGCAGTAACCAAGCCCTGGCAAATCCTGCTGGCATTCTCCCCCCTCACTCAGGGTGCTGATGGCTGAAGAAACATGCTCAGCTTTTTGGGGGGGAGCTATGTTTAATTATTGCACTCAATTAGTCACTTCCCCACCCCCTCACTTTATTTATAAGGTGTTTTTTTTTCCTTTTTTTTTCCCTACAAGTCAAGGAAAGGTTCTAGCCAAAAGCTTTAGAGCTGGCAGATGATTCACAGATAACCCCCTCGCCTGTTTTGTACTCCCAAGAACTTTGGGAAGCAGAAAGCAAAGTAATTTTTGGACTGATGCAGCTGCTCATGCTGGGGCCATATAGCAATAAATTACCTGGCCTCTCTCTTCTCCTTCTCTCCAGTGGCTCTGGCACCTGCATGTGGTGATTAATATAGGTGGTGCAGGTAATATTCAGCACATTGGAAGGTTTCCATGAACCAAAGGCTATTGGGAACCATTTCATAGGCTGGAATGAAGGCTGTTAGGGGAAAATGTGGACATTGCAATTTCTTGAAATGCATGAAGAGCTGGCTCTAAAGGAAGACACAGCTCCCTCCTTTCAAAGGAGACCCCCAGAAAGGCAATGCTTTCTCTTCCTGAAGCCTTTTTCTGCCTGCTTAAGTTCTTGAGCTGTTAGAGAAAATAAGAACATTTGGGCCCTATCAGTGTAATAGCTAATAATAGCCTCCCAGTTTATTTATCTTCATAGGAACCCTTTAATACAGCCAGTCATTTTCCAACAGATGGAAGCAGGTATGGAAGGAAGGTAAGCAGCTGGCCCAAGGTCATACAGGAAGGCTGTGGCAGAGCTGGAGCTGAGTCCAAGTCTGGAGATCCTGTGCCAGATCCCCAGGGACTGGGCAGCATCCTCACCTAGCAAGCAATGGGAGATGACACACTGAGAGCCAATCCACATCCTGGACTATCCTCAGCTTTATCTGCTGACAGAGAAGCTCTCAAATTGCTCCTGAGGGCTGAGACTGATCTGCCCTGATGGATGCTGCAGCCTGACCCAGCTCTGGGATCTCAGCAGGAACAAGAAGGGCTCAGCATCTCTATGAGTTGTAGCCTCCTCTATGATTTGGCCTTCTGCAGCAGTGTCTGTGCTAAGGAGAGCTGAAGGAGCTGGTCATCATGCATATATGTAAATATATGTCTATATAACCTACTTCCCACATGCAGCTGGGAGAGGTTCAGCTCAGTGCCATGGGCTCTGCTCCACCTGTTATTGAGCCAAGCCTGCTCAGACTGGTGATGCTCCCAACTGATAACTTGTTTAGACAGCATTTTCATGGTCATTTTTATTTGGTGGCCTTGGCAGTGAGGAGCAGAAGGTGCTTGTACAAACAGTGCCAAGGGGAAGTAAAGGGCACATTCAGCTTCACCCTGCCAGCTCCCCAGCAGCAGAGGGAATGGTCTCTTCTGGGCTCCCCAGAACCTCCTCTGGGAGCTCTAAAACCTAAGGAATGACACTTTCAGATCCATCAGGCTATTTTAAAGAGGGCCAGCTCATTCTGTAAAAACACTTGAGTGAAACAGATGCTTGAGTTGTTCCTTAATCTAGAAGGTAACTGCTAATTAGTTGTGTAGACAGCATAAGCTTTCACTCCACATGGCAGATTTTGTGTGAGCGAAGGTTCCCTAAGCAGGGACTTTATCTGCTTGCTGTCCTCCCCCAGCACTCAAGAGAGAAATGGAGCCTTTCTGGGCTTATAATTTCCTCTCTTAAACATCAAATCCTCCATCCTGTGTGGCTGAAATGGGGCTGTTTGCAGGAGGAGACCTTCCCCTTAGCTCTGCTCACCTTCTCTCCACGCAGGCTGTGTGCTTTCTGGGGGAGCCCACGTGTGTGTCATAGCTGGAGGGAAGGGGTTTTTCTTCCTTTCAGCAGGGGCCCCTCTGCCTCCTGGGGATTGCACATGTGTGTGTGTGTGTGGGAATAGAGTGCATGGCCCATTTGAAGCCTTCTTTATAAATATTCAATTGCCCTGGATGCAAGGAGCACCACAGCAAAGCAGCTCCTCGTGGGCCTGCATGCAGATTAAAACTCCTCCAGTGTGCATCTCCACAATGGGCCCTGCCTTATCTGGGCCTGGCCCTGTGGAACTATTGTGCTGATAATCTGGGGATTAAAGAGACTTTAATAAAAAGCTTTGACATGACAGGTCATAGCTGCTCTGGAGAGGAAAAAAAAAACCAAACCAACAAGAAAGAAAAATCAAATCTGTTCCTCCTGAATGGCTTAATCCTGTGCGATCCAGGCACCTTCTGATTCAGAGGTGCTCAGCACCTTGCTCCAGGAGTTTGTGGACCTGTAGGGCAAGGCTAATTGCTCAATACTCTTCTCTGTATTTCTGCCTAAACACAAGGAAAAACTTCCACCTAAACATAAACTTCTTTGCCATGAGGATGCAAAGCCCTGAGAGCTTGTGGAGTCTCCTTGTGTGGAGAGATTCCCAACCCAGCTGGAGGTGATGCTGGGCAAGGTGCTGTGGGTGAGCCTGCTGGAGCAGGGGGATTGGACTAGGTGATCCCTTGCAACCCCCTCCATGCTGGGATTGTGGGGTTCTGTGTTTCTTGAGCCCTACAAAGCCAATCTTGGGGGACTCCAATGCCTTTTTAGGAGTTTTTCTCCATACCCACTGCTATTGCCAATGCCTGTGGGGGTCCCACAGTGCATCCAGCCTGCTGAGCTGGCTGTGATGCTGGCCACAGCCCAGCCACTGTCCCCACTCTGCTCCCAGTGTGTTCTGGGGAGGGCTCCCAGTTCACTTACCCTCCTGGACCCCACACTGAGCATCCCCCCACCCACAGGAATTACATTTGTCTTTCTTATGCCAGCAAGATCACTGCAGCCATCCTCACCCAGCACTTGTCTCTAAACAAACTGTTAATATTTTAAGTGTCTTTCATGAGCCAGTGTCTAATTAATTAAAGGTTTATGAAAAACAATTAGGTTTTGATAGGGATCACCTTCTCCTGAGTCCCATGTCTGCATGGGGAAAAAAAAAAGAGAGAGGGGTTAGAAAGGCTCAGGTTGAAATTTAGAAGTGCAGTGAATAAGAGAATACCCAAATCCCACATGGATTGGGGAAATTAGGACATTTGGTGCCAGATTGTCTGACTAATTAGATTTCTATCAAGTCCTGAGGGACTGGCTGATGCAGCATTTTAATTTAAAGCTGCAGCAGCAGCAGCTTTTCCCCCCTTCTTCTCATGCTCTTGCAAACTGCCTGTGTCTTCAACATGCAAAGGTTTTCCTTTCTCATCTTGCACCTCTGCAAGGCTCAAACCCTTCTTGTCCTGTGCTTTTGTAGCCTGCTGGGTTTCATTAGAATGGGGAAAAACAACTCTCTGTGCTTGCAAAGGGCTTTTCCCATATCAGGAAGCATGGCTTTCCTTGACAGAGAAAGTGGGATATACTCACGTTGGAAGAAGCTGAGGTGTCTCAGAGTTACCCAGCACAGCAGCTAGGCTTTAGAAGCAGCAGCACCTTCAAAACTGAACATACTGCACAAGCAAGCAGATGGAAGGACAGAGTCCACCTCACTGCAGAGTCATGCTGCTCTCTAAATCCCTTCCTGGGCATCAGGAATGCAGCTTGGCATTTCAGATGAAGTGCTGGCAATAGCTTGGAGTTACTTCATTTCCATCCTGAAGCTCCTGAAATGAAGATCAATTCTTGCACGGCTGCTCCCTGCAGGGAGAAGAGCAGAGCACCTCTTTCAATTCAATTCCTTTCTAAGATGCTGCTGCAATTGTTCTGTGTCCAGAAGCAGGCTGGAAAGCAGAGCAGCTCCGTGGCAGAGCTGTGGAGGGAGAACAAGGCTGAAGTGCCCATCCCTGAACTCCAGGGCTAGTTCAGGCCTCTCCTTTAGAGCTGGCAGTTCACTTGGAAGTCCCTGAAGTTCCTGGGGCTGAACTCAGGCTGAGTGTTTATGGAGCAATCATAGAATCACAAAATCAATCCTAGAATGGCCAGGTTGGAAGGGACCCTAAAGATCATCTAGTTCCAACTTCCCCACACTGAGCAGGGATGCCAATCACTAGCCCAGGTCACCCAGGGCTGCATCCAGCCTGGCCTTGAACACTGCCAGGGATGGAGCAGCCACAACCTCTCTGGGCAACCTGTGCCAGTGCCTAACCACTCTCTGGGGAAAGAACTTCCTCATCATCTCCAATCTAAATTTCCCCTCCTTCAGTTTATAACCATTCCCCCTTGTCCTAGCACAGTCTGACCTCCTAAAAAGTCTCTCCCCTTCTGTCCTATAATCTCCCTTTAGGTACTGGAAAAATTTGAGCAATGCACAAATTGCTTCAGAACTGCAAAAAACCCTGCCAGGTTCCTCCTTAAAGTAGACACCAGAATTTAGTGTTAATTGCTCCAAAATTAGTTAGCAATATTGAAATGGAGTAAGTGGAGTGGTTTTCTTTTTTTTTTTACTTGACACAGTCTGAGATTGCAAATATTCCCTTGCCCTCTTTAATGAAAAATTACTATGCTATGATTGCTGTTTTATAGGATGGATACATAATTAACAGGGTCTAGAGAATCATTTCTTCTCCCATTTTGCTTTCCTTCATCCAGATTATTTTATCCAAAGGCAAAAAAAAAAAAGCATAATGGAATTATATCTTATGCTTCAATGAAACTGAAAACTATTATTCCTCTCCATAACCAAACCCAGCATAGTCAACCATTCCAGTGAATATTAAACAGAAAAAAAAAAAAAAAGTACATTTCAGATGTATTATGAAGCTGCTGCAAAGTCTTTAACTCATTGCTTTGTGAAGAGAAGTGGAGGGAGCTCAAATGAAATGAGAGCTTCTAAAGGATCTCCCAGCTCTCATGGATTGAAAGCACTCCTAGAACACTAGTGAAATGGTTTCACTTAACCTCATTTCCCTGTTATTATTTTGTTAGGCTTTT
>VWZO01002107.1:167108-178205 GCA_013396975.1 Bucco capensis
GAAGGTTATTTAACACTTCTGTACTCCAGTCAGTGATCCCTAGATGCTAAAAATGATTGAACCTGACTGAGATGCAGGATACAGAAGGCAAGAGGAGCCTGGCCAGGACCTCCAGCTCTGTTGAGGATCATTTCAATGCATAGTTTCTGTGTTAAAGAGGGAAGAAATCAGCTCTTACTGTAAAAGCATGAAGAGCCTGAGTAGTGGACAACATCTCACTGAAATGGGTAATAAAGAAACAGAGCAAAAAGCACATTTCTAGCCCCCTCCCCAGTGCCCAGAGCTGCTGGGCTTTGAAAGGTGCCACGAGCATCACAATGAGAGCAAATGAGCTGGAGCTGCTGTGGAATTCTAGCTCCTGCTTAGGGTCCAAGGAGGAATTCTGGCTCTCTCCAAAAGGTGAAGGTTCCTAATTCTCTCACCCACTGCTCCTATACAATTTTGTGCTGGTGCTTTTTCACCCTTAAAATATCAGAACTGATAGAAAATACAAAATGATTATAAAACACTTTCAGGAGAGAGATTTGGTTTTGTTCCCCCTCATTTTCTCCTCTCCTCTTTCTCTCTCCACCCAACAGAGAAATAGAACAAATTTCCAACATATTTGGCTTTACTAGAAATTAATTTTCTTTCTTCTCCTTTTCCTTTCACTGGAAGAAAAAAAAAAAACAAAGGAAAGAACAAGCCACCCCTTGCATTGACAATACTCTTTCATTTCCCTCTCTTTTGTTTTAAATCCCATTTTAGTTTCAAAGTAAATTGAAGCACATCCAGAGAATAAGGAGAAAGAAGAAAGAAGAAGGAGAAAAGAAGAAGGAGAAAAGAAGAAGGAGAAAAGAAGAAGGAGAAAAGAAGAAGGAGAAAAGAAGAAGGAGAAAAGAAGAAGGAGAAAGAAGAAAGAAGAAGGAGAAAGAAGAAAGAAGAAGGAGAAAGAAGAAAGAAGAAGGAGAAAGAAGAAAGAAGGAGAAAGAAGAAAGAAGAAGGAGAAAGAAGAAAGAAGAAGGAGAAAGAAGAAAGAAGAAGAAGAAAGAGAAAAAAGGAGAAGGAGAAAAGAAGAAGGAGAAAAGAAGAAGGAGAAAAGAAGAAGGAGAAAAGAAGAAGGAGAAAAGAAGAAGAAGGAGAGAGATGCAGTTTTGTGCTCAGAGAACCTGAGATGTCTGCAACTTTAATGGTTAAAGTTAGAGAGGAAATCCCCCACTGGAAGGCTGAAATCAAAAAAGCCAAAGGTCTTGGTTTGGAAATGATCAAACTTTTGAATTTCTCCTAAAACTAATTCCTGCAGCAGTGTCTGGAGCTCTGTCAGAACTAGTGCAAGTTTGGAAATGGACTAGTTACCTGTTTTTATTTGGATTTGCTATGTGCATAGTGTGAAAACATTGTCCTGAGTGACCATGAGGAATGTTATCCAAGTCATTCTGTAAATAACAACAGGATGAACAAGTCAAGGATTGCTTCCCAACATCAGGTAACAAGTCTAGGCAGATTTGTTGGGGGGGAAATCTAGCCCCAAAGTCTTGTTTCAGTGGTTTCCAATAGCAAACAATTTTGTTTCTGCTTCCAACATTTCCAGGATTCACCTTTCCTGCTTTTGAGCTGGATGAGTCACCTGGGCCAAAGCAGGAGGGACACAGGTCCTGCAGGCACCAGGCTTGGGAGAACTTGGGTGTGGGTGAAGCCAGATGGGAGTAAGTCTCTTCTCCAGGCTTAACAGTGAGAGGATGAGAGGAAATGAATTCAAATTGCAGCAGGAGAGGTTTGGATTAGGTATAAGGAGGAATTTCTTTCCTGAAAGGGTTGTTAAGTCTTGGCCCAGGCTGCCCAGGGAGGTGCTGGAGTCACCATCCCTGGAGGAGTTGAAGAAACATCTAGCTGCTTTCCTTAGGGCCATGGGTGAGTGGGATGGTTTAGGGATGGTTGGACTTGATGGGCTCAGAGGTCTCTTCCAACCTTCATGATCCTGTGAACACTGAAGTGGATATGGGCATAGAATCATTATCATTCATCATAGAATCCTTATGGTTGGAGAATACCTCTGGGATCACCCAGTCCAACCAACACTTCCATGCTCACCACTAAACCATGGCCCCAAGCACCACATCTACATGATTTTTGAACTCTTCCAGAGATGGAGATTCCTCCACCTCCCTGGGCAGCCTGGACCAATGCCTGAGAACCCTCTCAGTGAAGAAATCCTTCCTAACACCTAATCTAAACCTCCCCTGGTACAACTTGAAGCCATTTCCCCAAGTCCACAGGCCCTTGACCAGCTACCTCCAGTCAACACATCTCACTTGCCTGGAAAGTGAGGGGAAATCTATTTTGTTTGTAATAAAGCTGATTATCATAGATAAATGTATCTAATTAGTCTCATTTGCTGACACACAAGCCTTTAATTGCAAGTTGAATAATTAGACATATCTGCATATGCAAATGAATAGGGTTATACTATGTCACTCTTAACATGATTTCTCTGGAGACAAATAGCTCTCTATTTTTTCAGGAGAGAATATGATATATTAATTTACGTAGACAAATAACTTTATTTAGACCCAGTCCCTCTCATGTTTGTTTATATAAAGCAATAAGAGAAGAAACAGAAGAGATTTTTATGTGGAAGGAAACAGCTGTAAGATACTAATTTATGAGGGGGAAATCCTTGCAAACCATAAGGCTCTTCTGTGGTGAGGGATGGGAGAAGAGAGCATTCCTCAGTAGATATCTCCTGGATATCCTGGCACAGCAGAGGGGGAGCTGTGGCACATGGGCATGGCCCTGCTGGACCCTCTGGGCTCCCAATGCCACGTGTTGGAGCAGCACAGTGGGGATGTGGGAAGCCCAGGGGGGTTGGGAAGGGGCTTGGGAAAACTGCACTCTAGGGGGGACCAGCAGGAGGGAAGGAAGTGCTGGGAAGCATCGTGGTATTTCCACATCTGCTGGCAACATCCCTATCCCAGCCTGTTTGGAAGGTAATCATAGAATCATTATGGGTCAAAAAGACCTCTGAGATCAACAAGTCCAAGTGTCTACTCAACAGTGCCATGCTCACCACTAAACCACATCCCCAAGCACCACATTTACAGCATTTTGGAACAATTCCAGAGATGGTGATTCCATCACTTCCCAGGGCAGCCTGTGCCAGTGCCTGATAACCCTCTTGGTGAAGAAATTCTTTGTAATACCTAATCTGAACCTCCCCTGGTGCAACTTGAAGCCATTTCCTCTCTTCCTATCACCTGGGAGAGGAGACCAAACCCCCACTTTACTACCACCTCCTTTCAGGGAGTTGTATAGAGCAAAAAGGTCTCCCCTGTGAATCCTTTCCTCCAGATTAAAGAACCTGCTCCGAACTCTGTCTTCTGCCCCAATAAAGAGCTAAATAACACCACCACCACTAATAATTACAACCACAGTAAAGTAATAACAATAATAAAAATCAATATCATCAGAATAAAACAATACTATCAGAATAAAACCAATGCTGAAGCTGATGACAGCAGAGAAGGCTCTGCCCACCCATCCTGCAGCAGCTGCATCCCCTCTATGCCTTATCACTGTCCCGCAGCAGCTGCATCCCCTCTATGCCTTATCACTGTCCCGCAGCAGCAGAGCAGCATCTCCCGCCCAGCTCTGCGGCTTTGCTCCCCCAGGCTCCTTCTCCTTCAGTTCTGCAGCATCTCCGGAGCAGCCCCGGCAGCGAGATGTCCCCAGCGGAGCGGGGATCGCTTCCCTCCGGTCCTACTCCCACCCCCTGCCCATCTCACACGGGGCTCCCTCCCCTCGCCGTTGCCGCGGTAACCGCAGCCAGGCTCGGCTGCAGAGATCGGAAGACGCCGGCAGAGGGCAGCACTGGCACGAGCCTGCCCGGGGCGGCGAGAGGAGAGGGGAGGGGAGGGGAGGAGAAAGGATGGGGGAGAAGGGAGGGAAGGGGAGGGGTAAGGAGGGTTTGGGGTGGGGGGACAGCGTGCGGGAAGGGTGCAGGCAGGATGCTGTCTAGCTGGGGTCAGGGTGCAAGCTGGATAAGTTCTGGGTGGGTCCGGGTGTGGGCAAGATGTAGGTAGGGTGCAAGGTGGGTGCAGTCTGGGTGAGGTCAGGGTGCAGGATAGGTGTGGTCTGGGTGCATCAGGATGCAGGCAGGATGCTGGTCAGGTGCAGACAGGGTGCTGCCTAGGCACAGGCTGGTTGTGGTGCAGACAGGGTGCTGCCTAGGCACAGGCTGGTTGTGGTGCAGACAGGGTGCAGGACACCCCTTTTCAGGGGTGAGCAAGCAGCATCTCCTCCTGGCTGCCTGGTGTAGGGAAACTCCAAGCCAGTGCCTGGAGCTGCATAAAGTTAGTTTTCCATTTGCACCCACATCCCACTCTGTCAACCAGAGGCAGAGAGTGTTTCTCCCCTCACAGGAGCTGCCTCCTGTCTCTGCATGCTGTGGGCACTGTTATTTGGGCCTGGCTGGTGATGGGTCTCAGTTTCCCTCCATGCAGCAAAGCAGGATTCCCATTCAGACCTCAAATCCTTGTAAGGAAGCCTAAATCATATGCTGGATTTCTAAACCAAGCCTGAATCATTGATTTGACAGGATCCCATGATGCAACTTGCTTCTCACCACTTCTTCCATCCTGATTTTGGACTTGGAATTCATGCATCCTACCCTTAGTTTAGGCATGGGAGTATTCATCATGACCCAGCTCCCCCAGGGTCTATCCCTCAGCCCAGCTAACAGAAAGAATGGTCACTGCTGTCAGCCCAACTCAAACATGAAATAACTCTGAGTGACTTCAGGATGATCACAGATCAACTGGATCTTGGTTAACTCACACTTTGCTCATCAAACACAGTGATGAGCTAAGGAAAATTGCAGTGAAAATCTACATTTTTAATACAAACTAGTACAACAGCCTTAGTGCTATACAAAAAGTGCATCTACAACTCACATAGGCTTTGTGAGATGGAAAAATGGCTGATAAGGCATCCAGACTTCTCTTATCTAAGCAAATTGCCAGCTGATCTCACCAAGCTACTGGGTCATGCCTCAGACTGTTAGGATTCCCACAGCTATAAACATTCCCAAGCTCTTCTAGACCTTTTAGGGGTATGCTGGCACTGCAGGGGTTAACCAGCAGAGAGGGAGAAATCTGCATAAGGCTGATTTGGGGGAAAAAAGAAGAGATGAACTGCAGCTTAGCTGAAATCAGGGCTGAGTGGGATTTGCTGAGTGGCATCTCTGAAGGGAAACCTGCTCTGGAGAGGAGCTGCTGGGCTGTGTGAGGGACACACAGCTGGGGACACCTCTAATTCACACATCCATCCATCCTCCAGGAGCCAGGGGTTATTTAGCACTTCCTGCCTCAGTGCTTTTCCCCTGACTGCAAATAGGGTGCAGGAGGGGGGTGGGGGTGGCTCTCAGGGATGTCCATGGGTGCTGGCACCTTGTCCTGGTCACCACAACATGACCTTGCATGGAGTCACTGACCTCAAGGCTAGATCAAAGTTGTGTTAATTGGCCTTGGTCAGCTCAGGATGAGCCTTTTCCTTTTGCAGCATTATTAGTATTAGTATTATTGACTATTTCTACCCAGCAACACCTAGAAGCTGCATCCAACCCCAGCCTGGTCTAAGCAATCAAATCCTTTCCATGCTGCAGTGAGGTCTTCATGCAAAAGAAGCTCTATGTGACCATCCCTTCCCTTCCCTTGCTCCAGAAGCTATTTCCCCCAGAATGGATGTGTGCTGGGAACCACCCTTTCTGATTCAGGGGAGAAAAGAGGTCTTGGGATGCCTAAACCTTATTGCAGCAGCAAGATCCTGACAGCAAACTCCATGTACCTTTGAGCTGATGCAGGTGCAGCTTGGTCCCAAGCTTACCCTTTCTAATGACACCCTGAGCTCTCACAGGCTTTTCTTTCCCTGCCTGTGGCTGCACACATATGTGTGTTTCTGGGTACACACCCCTAGACATGGTATTTTTGGCAAGGTGATGTCACAGTGTCACGATGCTTTGCTAAAACTCATCAAGGTGTCCTTCCCCTGAATGCCTTTCTTAATCCCAGTGACCCAACCAAGAGGGATCAGACCTCATCCCTGGCTCCTGAAAAGCCTTGGGGCTCTTTTCCCTCATTCATGGTTTCCTTCTTCCTCTCTGGGTGCAGCATTTTAGGGCAGCTTGCAGCTCACTCTCACCTTTTTGTTCTCTCCTCACCTCTTGACACCACAGAGCTTTTCACAGCACAGATGAGGCCAAGGAATAGATGAATTTCCTCAGCTATAAAATAAGTAAAGCAGCTGATTGACTAGAGTTTTCCTTCTCCACCTGGCTCAGCAGCTCTCTTCAGGCTGTGTTCTCTAACTTCTGCCCTCAGCATCTCTCTTACCCCAAAATCTATGACCTGCTCCGAGTGGGTTTGCTCTGCCATTGGTATCCCAACCCTTTCACACAGAGCTTCTCCCAATTCCCTGGCTTAATCTGGGGGAAATCCCTGGAGCAGCTGGGTTTAACCCTGTGCTGGCTGAGGGCTTGGGTGCAGCCCTGAGCATTGACTGTGGTCTGTCAGGCTCCATGGATTGGGCTAAAGATATGCTCCCACCAAAGACCAAGAAACCACCCCATACCCTGCAGGCAGCAGCAGCTCAACCACCTCCTGGTGAAAAGCTGGAGGGGAACCCTCCAAAATCAGCAGAGCCTTCTACTCTGTGAGCAAGTAGGTCTGAAAGCCAAAGAGCAACTCCTTTCTCCTCCCTTAAGTCATCCATCTTAAAGCCCAGATCTCTCCTTCCCCCTTTTACCTCCTTTTCTCCCTCTCTGGCTCTCCTGAGAGTTTTGCTGCCCAGTTTATTAGGACTTACTTCATTTTCCTGCTCTCCAATTTCCTTCCCAGGATGTGTGCCATCAGGATGGGGTTTAGGGAACTGTGATCACCTTGTGGGGTCTCCCCTGCTCTCCCTGGGCTGGGGGTACAGGGTGTTGTTTCAGTGGTTTTGTCTTGAGAGCCTAAGTATTTTGTCTGGCCAAAACCAGGCTGAAAAGCCTGTAGCAGGAAGATGCCTACAGCCATGGGTTTCAGTCCTATGGCTGGATGTTGTGTTGGGGAGCATCATTTAGTGGGGTGATAGGGCTAGGAAAAAGGCTGGACTTGATGATCTTCAAGGTCTCTTCCAGCTGGAACTGTTCTATGATTCTACCTTTTGGCCTGATGTGAACAAGGGGAGGTTCTGTCTTCGTGGGACCCAGGTAAGAAGCTCATCCTGCCCCTGACTCTGCATCTTCCTCTAACCCTTTTCATGTCCATCACCACACGAGGATGCCATCCTTGGCCTGGGTGCTGGAGCACATGAAGTGTGATGTAAGGATGACTCCAGTTCTTCCAGCCATGATGGCTGAGGGCCATGGGCTCTCATCTCATGCTCACCCCACTCTGTTGGCATCTCTACCAGACACTCCCCTTTGGGTTTATGATGGAGTCAGACTGTTCCTGGAGGAACAGGCTGCCCAGGGCACTGCTGGAATCACCATCCCTGGAAGGGTTTAAAAAACATCTGCAGACATAGCAGACATGGTTTAGTGGAATAGTCCCCCAGGGTTGATAGTTGGACTTGAGGAGCTTGGAAAGACTTGTCCAACCTCAATAGTTGTAGGATTCTACCACAAATGCTCACCCCTAGCTCCCCCTCCCTGGCAGAACTCTCTCCCCACTGGTGGGGGAATAAATAAATACATAAAGAGAGCAGCATCCCCCAAAGCTGTGTCACTGTGCTAAGTGCTTTCAAACCTTGCAGGATGTCACTGTGTCACCATCTCAGTTCATTAGGCAGCACAGGGAAGAGGCTGTGACATCAAAGCCCTCCTTTTCCCTATAGAAACAGGAGCAGCTCTTTTGATCTCAGCCCCCAGCATCCTCCCTCCCTCCCCCAGAGTAATATTTACTTGTGCAACTCAAACCTACAGGGGATCCCATGCTTGATTCCACCATATGTTCTGGGGTGGGTTTTCCTTGGTTTTCTCTGGGAAGGTGGTTTGTCAGAAGGGGGGGAAAGGAGGAGTAAGCAGTAATATTTTGGATGTTTCTTTCTTTCCATGCTGCTCTCTGCTCCTTAGGCCCAGCTGGGGAAGACACCCAACCCATGGCATGTCAACTGGTCGCTTTGAAGCTTGCCACAACCAAATGCTTTTGGTTGTTTGGGCTGGGTGGGAGGAAGCCAGCCAGCTGTTTGTTTGCTTCCCTGCTTTCTACTGATTGAAGGAGATAATCTTCCAGGCCTCCACATGCTTCATCTGCTAATGTTGGTCCCTTTGCTCCTGGACTGCTGAGGTATTTAGAGCTGAAGGCAGAGGTTCTAGGCATTAACACTCACTTCCAGAGCAGAGGATCCTACATGTGTCTAATACCATAAACTGCTGTTGGCTTTAGGGAGGGTATTGTCATTCTAGTGCCCCCCCAAAAAGTGACAGTGTAGGAATAGCATGGGAATGTTTGGATAACAAGTGATCAGGTTGGTTAACATCAGGGCTTGGCTGCTGCTTGCATCCACACAGGAGCATTGCTTCACTCAAAGGATGCTTCCCTGAGATACCCAAACACAGGGCATGGATTCAGGATGAGGAAACACTCCACAGGAGGGTGAAGCCCCAAATTCTGTGTGCTAAAAGAGGGATCACATCTCCAAGGCACTCAGAGCAGGATCAGGCTCTCTGTCTACCTTAGCAGCTGACAAAATGGAGTGGAAATGCATTCAATTGAGAGACATCTAATTTCAGGAGAGACTCTCTAAGAATAATTCTAGTGCAGATGCTTAAAGTGATTTCCACATGAAAAGCAAGAAAGAGAAGATGATAGAAAATGGCTCCAGAATTTATACCTTGCTCTCTTCTGTTTAAACCCTGCACAGTCTGCACGTGTCCTGGCATGAAAGCTGAAGAAAAACTGCTGGATGAATCAAACAAGTCCTCCCCTGCCTTTATTGCCCTGAAACAAAAGAGCTGGCCACTGAAGGTATGTATGACCACCTGGACTGGAGCCACAAGGACAAATCTGGAAGGAAAACCTGGGGGGTTTTTTTGTCCTTTTTCTTTTAAATGAATTTTTAAGTGCTGCTTACAGTAGAGTGAAAAGAAGGTAATATTTAAGCCTTATGCTCTGGCCACCAGTCATTCACAGCATCCTGGGGAAGCTCTAGATGATACTTCTGGGCCCTAAGTGGTGGTTGGGAAGGCAGATCTCCAAAGCCCTGACACAGAGACTCTCACTGATAAGAACACATGACCACTAGCCTCTATTTTCTTTATTTAACTGCATTTTTCCTTCCTGCTGTTTGATTTGGGGGGAGGGATGATGGGGTGTTGAAACAGCCTTGATTTTCTGTGGCTGACAACACACCCCAGATGCTATTTATCTTGTCAGAACTTCTTCCCTCTGCCCTCAGCTCCCATTTTGTTCTCATTACTGGTGATTATGAAAAATGGGGCTAAATACTTACTTTCACACGATTTAGCCAAATGTTGAACTGGGTAATTGGAGGAGCTAAGACATTATCCCTTCAGATTCTGTCAAGACTCAATTTCTGCATTTGATTTAATTTTTTAGACTCCTGACCCAGAACAGTACATATATTTATTGCCTTTCTGGTGGCTTGGCTGAACAATATCTCCATCAGTCAGGAGCAGGAAGCTGCATATTATTGCTAAGAATTTAAATAGCATTGGGGTTCTTTTTGTGAGAACACTTGTCCTTAGCATGCAGTTATTAACACAGGGCCCCTAGATACAACCAAATTGAAAGTCAGCTGGAAGGAATGCCCTTCTAATGAAGATATTTAATAACTGGCATCAGCCTCTGTGTTGCCTTTTGGTGACAGAAGCAACACATGAGCAAAGGCAAGCGAGCTTTGCCCTGCAGAAACCTTTCCCCTGCCTCATTCCAGGGCTGGATCCAGCAGTTCCCTCCAGCTTGCCACTGGAAATTGTTCATGGATAAAAAGCACCAATGCATAGGCTCATGATCTAAGGAGAAATTTCTTTACTGAAAGGGTTGTTAAGTCTTGGAATAGGTTGCCCTGGGAGGTGGTGGAGTCACCATCACCAATGTACAGATGTGGTCCTTAGGGCCATGGGTTAGTGGCATGGCAGGGATAGGTATGGTTGGACTTGGTGATCTTAGAGGTCTCTTCCAACCTTAGTGATTCTGTGTGTGGAGACTGGGCCTGTGTTCTGAGCTCCCACCCTGAGATGTGCACACACACAGAGGCAGTGCCAATGGAAGCAATTTTGTGCATCCCTCTCTCCCTGTCTAATCCATCATCTCTATCCCTTCTTTTTCACCAG
This sequence comes from Bucco capensis, assembly GCA_013396975.1. NCBI lineage: Eukaryota > Metazoa > Chordata > Aves > Piciformes > Bucconidae > Bucco > Bucco capensis. The sequence goes on from VWZO01002107.1 coordinate 177,418, forward strand.
GCCCTTTTGCCTGCTTTTAGCCCTGATGGCCAGTGGGATGCAAAAGCTTATCTGCAGTGAATTGTTGTGATCATATAAATTGTCAACACACGACTGGAATTGAAACTAAGACTCTCCTCCAGGCTTCAGGAGCAGCCAGAGAAGTAACAAAGCAACTCCAGCCCAGTATCCTGTCCCCATCACCAACCACCCCACCCTGCTTCCCAAATACAACACTGACACCCTGTTGGAATTGTTAATAAACCAAGTAATCAAGCTGCTAAGAACTGCAAGCTCCATTTTGCAACAATAGATAATAGAGCAAGCATCAGGGAGTGTGCTTAATGTATAAAACAATTACTGGAGGCAGATGCTTAAATAAGAGCCAGAGTGGCAACAAATGCATTACTGTACAGAGGAGCAGCTTACAGCACACAGGATATTCTGCTGGTGATGCCAGAAAGGAAAGAAACAACTCTAAGCATCAGCTGGATGCATTTGGCACCAAATTTTCCCTTGCAGTCTTTTCCCTTGGTGTGAAAGCTGCTAACACACCTCCATGTGCACATAAACACCCATGTGCACTCACAGCCACAGCTCTAACTTAGCATTAGTTACTGGAGAAACTACTCATTACTTCAAGCACACACATCTACTGCCAGCTACTTCATAGAATCACAGAACAGTTCCAGCTGGAAGAGACCTTGAAGATCATGAGTGCAGCCTTTGTCCTAGTAACCTGCTAAATGATGCCTCCCAATGCCACATCCACCTGGCTCTTAAACACCTCCAGGGATGGGGACTCAAGC
>VWZO01002107.1:180922-218429 GCA_013396975.1 Bucco capensis
CCCTGAACTGCTCTCCTCTGGCCTCCACTCAGCAGCTCTGCACACACACTAGTTTGAATGCCGCCCATGGTTTGGAGCAGGCACACAGGATCACTCTGGAGGAGAAAAGACAGCGTAGAAAGAATCGTGTCTTGCAGCTTCTACCTCCTGAGGAGTCCTTGTGCTGTGCCTTTTGCAACCACTCTTGTCTGTCCCAAATTGGCCTTTGCAGCCAGCAGCACTTATGAAGAGTGTGGATGGAGCCCTCCCCGGAGCTGCGTTCGTGAAGCCTGGCCATGATGATGACTCCTGGTGAAAAGGAGCTATGGAGGAGCTATTGCCTTTGTCCTTATTAGATGCTCTATGCAGGGAGAAGAACCTTCCTCTCCTTCTCAGGGAAAGAGCCATTTACACCTCGAAATCTCACTGTGCATATCTTTATTTTAACCACCATGGTATTTATTGATTTGGGGTTGTTTTTTTCCTCCCCCTGCAATTATGCAGTGCTGCTTTTATTTGCATCACTGCTCTGCTGTGCCATACATTAAACCTCCCTCCTGACAGTGGTGGCTCCTAGAAAAAATGCTTCTGATTTCCCCTCAGAGCATGAGGTCAATAGGCCATAACTTATGATTTTGAACCTAAAGCCAGACCTAATTTATGGATCATTGCTGGTTTCTTGTGTTTAACTCTTTCTGGGAGAAGGTTTCATCAGGGAGCTGGAGCTAAAGCCATTGTGCACAGCTGAGATCCAGGCTTTAGAGGGGGAGAGACCTCTGGGTTGTAGTAAAGCTGAGTGTGATGCTATAGCTAATTCAGACCTGCTACTCTATGAATCATCTATAGTTCTTCTGAAAAATACTTGTATTTCCTCATACAGCTCCAGATTAGCTCACTAAAGCAAGGGGAATGTTGGCAAGAGAAAGTCAGTTCTCACTTCTCAGCAATCAGTTCTCATTTGCTAAGCACCAAATGCATTCAGGCCTCAGATTTTGTTGATCAGACCAATACTGAGAGTAGATGGATTTGACTTTCTCACTCTCCAACAGCTTTGGCACTGTTTGCCACGAACAAAAGGTGAAGTTTTTGCATTAAAAGCTGTAAACATTAACCCTCCCAAATGTCCTGCTGTGTAGCAAGCTCAGAGCTTGCATTGCCCAGCAGCTGGGGCAGCTCTCTGGGTGCTGCAGGGTGATGGAGCATCAGCCAAAGGCTTCCTGCTTTGAGTTTCACCTGCTGTACAGCTGTTTGACGCACACACACTCTTAGCTCTGACTCAAACCAGCTTAGGAAAGAACTGCTAACCTTTTTCAGCAGGTTTTAGATCAGCCATAGAGCAAGCTCTGGGAATAACTGGCTGCAGAGGGACAGCCCAGGCTGCTGGTGTGGGAGATGGCAGGAGCTGGCTGGGCTGTATGCATCACTTCATCTCTGACTTCACTGCCTCAGCAGCTCTTGGGAGTGATCCCCTTGTGCTTTACATCACCAAAACCATCTGCTAGAGCTGTGCCTTGAATCACCTGCTCCTCTGGAGGCAGCACGAGGGGGGGAAAGGCAAAGGGAAGTTCTTCCATGGAAAGAAGTAAAAAAAAAAACCAAACCAACGTTAAAAGAAAAGGACAAATGAACCCATTCATTCCTGGATGAAGTTTTTGCAAGCCCAGCCCAGGTGAGGCAGAGGCTGGATTGAACCCATCCTTCAGCAACTTGCTGGGTTTGGGTGCCCTGAGGTTAGCCAAGTGCCTGGAGGGGAGATTGAACATGCCAGGGAACAAATAAACAGCAGTGACAGAAGCTACTGATGAGTTTTGGATAGGAACTGGTGCCAGGCATGATCATCAGCAGTACTGCAGTGTTGGGCTGTGTCAGCACGGAGTGTGCCATGAGAACCTTTTCCATTCCACATGCACATCCAGGCATGGATGAAACCCAGAAAGAAAAATGCCATACGGGGTGGAGATTGAATCCTGAGCTTCTCCTCTCTCTCTGGGCCATGAGCTGAGCAACTTGGGCTGCTCATGATGCTGCTCGGGCACCTGCATACCTGTAATGAGTTTGTGAGTGCTCAGGTCTCCTCACAGAAGGCTCTGAGGCAGCACCCAGGGTGGGTTGGAGATGAATCCACAGCCTTTAATTCTAGATTTATAGCTGTTGCTGCTCCTAAGCTACCCTTTTGCCATTATAGTGTCTGAATGCAACTTTGGGGATTAATAAATGGGGAAAGTCAGGACCTTAACCATCAGGAATAGAGTAGATGTGCCCAGCACTAAAACCAACAGCCATAAACCATGGAGGAAGCCACTTCACCTAAAGAAAAACCAGCTACCTGATGCATAGGCTTAATAACATCCAACCAAGGTGCTAGAAGACCAAAGCCATCACTCCAGGCTCTGCCTAGCAGGATTCCAAGGAGTTAAAGCCAAGCAAACCTCCTCATGCATTTTATGTCACAAGTCTCTCTTACCCCCCTCCCCCTTTTCTTTTTTGTCTGTGTCTCTGTGTGACCAAGCCAAGTTCTTTTTTAGCTCTACCCTTTTGAAAACTGCTGGTTACAGATAAATTAAAATGCCAGAACTGAAATTGCCCACGTTAGCCCCTAAGGGAGCCTGCACTGTCATCTTTCATTAGATGCTGAGAGACCAAAAGCCCAAGGCAAAGTGAAAGCTGGTTCCCAAGAAAGGGCTGGGAGCCAGGAGCTGCATCTCTCTGCTGTAATCTTGCATCTCTGTCCTTTTAAGTTTAAGCTGAGCAATGCTTTCTTGGCCATGTCTGTTTTCATACTGCACATTTCAGTCTGAAAATCAACAGCAAATATGAGCAGGGTATTCCACTGAGCCTTAAATTGTCAAGACAAGCCAATGCATTTTCTCAGAGCAATCTGATGGCTTTGTCTGGTGTCAGCCCTTACATCCCCCACTGCAGCTGATAGGTTTGGATGGGTTAATAAAGAGTTGGGGAGAAATGTGACTGGTTTTCTTCTTCTTTCTTTTATTTTTTCCCTTCCAGCAGCAAAGGTAGGATTGTCCCTTCCCTTCTTCTTCCATCCTCTTGAAGGAAGGCTGGTGGCTTGCTGAGGTTTTGGGAAGTGCAACACAAAAGTGGTCTAGTCTAAGGAAAAAAAAAAATATAGGTCTGAAATTCTGCCTGCCCAAGGAGCTTAATAAACCATAAAGGCCAGTGGCTTTGCAGCATCTTTTCACTTTGTGTTTGAATGAGAGATGTGCTTTGACTCAGAAAAAATGGAGCTAGTCTTGGCTGTGGGGAGGCAGCAGGGCAGCAGGCTGCTTGCTGAGCTACAGCAGGAGCCTCTCAAAGCCCCAAAAGCCCAAATCTGAGCTCTCACAGGCAAACTGCACCTTGCTGTTGTGCCCAAAGGGTAAAAACTTCCTCCTGTTCTCAGGATTGGTGGAGAGGAAGAGGAGGCTCTCAGACATCACTCCTGTGTCACCTTATCCCTATAAAATCCTGCTGAGGAAACCAAGCTGGAAAAGCATCCTGGTTATTAAGAGCTTTGGATGGATGGCTATCATGAAGTTCAGTACCACAAGACAAGGCTGGAGGAGGTAGCCCAGTTGGGTTTGCACATCTGTCACTCTGGGCAGAGAAAGAATTTACTCCATTTCCATCCACCTTCTTCTCTTTATATGGATTGAATTACAATGGGCAAAGGAACCTTCTTAGATATCTCTTACTTTCCTGGAGTAAGCAAGAATTTAGATTTCAGGCCATTCTATCTCTGTGCTCCTAATCTCAGTGGGTTTTATTTTCCTAGCTGCTCCTGAATTAACTTTTATTCTGTGTATACAACACAAAGCAAACATCTCCACAGCAAAGTCCAGTGAGCTTTTCTCTCTGTGGCATGGTAGGAGCACCACTGGCTGACATCCACAACTGATTGAGTGTCTGAAACCTTAATACAAAGTAGACTAGAGGCTCTGTTGTTCCTAAAGTTGTTGGGCAAGCCCATGGGGAATTAATCTTCACTGCACTCCAGCTCCAGAGGAAGCAATAATGATCAGCTAACAGTGAGGAAGGTGCTTCTGTGGCCTTCACTGAGCAGCATTGCCACTCTTCTGCCTTCCCACATTCACTCCTTCTCAGTTTGTAAGTACATTTGTGCTCCCAGACAGCAGATGAAGTCTCAGCCATCCTGCCTGTTGCCAGAGGCTGCTCCTTTGGGATAAAGCAGAGGTTTAATCTCATGTGTGTGCTCTAAATACAGTCAGAAGAGTGAAAAGAAGCAGATCAGACCTTGGCCCTCATTTTGTTCTCGCTTCTCCTGCCTCTGAGGATAATTTTTGCACACTGNTGTACTCTGAGGGCTGGTGAAGGATATGCCTACAGCCAGCAAGCCTTTGTGATGCCCACTGAGGATGCAGCTACATCTCCTTGTCTGGCTCTTCCAGCCCTCTAGCATCCACACTACATTGAAAGGACATGCTAAAAAACCAACCAAGCCTCCAATCCTTTCCAAAAGAAGCCTGGGAGCAGGCACCAGGCAGCAATGGTGCCTGAGCTGGTGCAGATCAGGGTGGCATCTCCCATTGGGGTGCACAGATGGGTGCTCTAAAGAAGCTGTTTTTGGCCATGAAGCAAAGGTTGGGGCAGCAAAAAGCTGCAGGGTGGCAAGAAAGACAAATTTGGTCTAAAATCAGCAATGCCATTTAGTTTCCTGACTTCCAGAAGAGGATAATCACAGTCCTTTTCCATGGGTATCATGCAGTTTAATTAGGAAATGATTAATTTGTTAATGATCTCCCTGGCATGGGAAGCACTACTGAACAGCTTCTTTCCTCAGCCATGGCAATCTGCAGCAGAAGGGAGGTACATCTGCACCTTCCCAGGGCTGTGTGTGCTTCCTCCTCCCTTCTCCTGCTGCTCTGCCCAGATCTGCTCACACTTGGGAGATGCAGGGAGTGAAAGGCAGCTCTGGGAACCCATTTCTGCAGCATCTCTGCATTAAGGCATGCAAAGATTGCTGTGCAGCTCAGCCACATTACTCCCCTCCTGGAAGTGAAAAGAGTTTTCTTGGAGCTGGATGAGGGCTGGGAACTGAGTATCAGCTCTCCTGGTGCCCACCACTGTGCCTTTCTCAGAGGCATCTGCAGAAGGTGCTTGTCTGTGTTGTGAACTTAGACATAAACCAGGTTGTTCTGCTTTATAGACACTCAAATAGCCCCAATTCTCTTTCACTCACAGTTGCAGCAAATAAGGTTATCACTGCAAACAGGAGGAAGCAGAAATGAAGAGCAGCCTTGCTGAAGAAAAGGGAAGGAGACCCACTCAAGCCAAATTGTCCCATCAAGAAGAAAGGCTCTTGGGAATACAGATCCAAACAAGTTTAGTTTCCTTGCAAAGGGAGCTGATCAGAATGACAGTAAAAGGGCTGCAGAGGCTGAGGCTGTTCCCCAGGGTGGTTTGCACCTTTGCAGCACACACTTCCACCTTCCCATCCCCTGGAGTGGCTCTTCTTCCCCTTCCTCTGCCTCCCAAGGGGTTACTTTGCTACACAGACAGTTGAAATGCTTCCAGAAAGATTTCTTTTTTCCTGAGCCTGCTCCAAAGCTTCCCTGACCAAGATGAATCTGCTCCCTGGCTCCTGGGAGCATCCCAGCTTTCAGGCAGCTTGGTGATAGCAGAGCTACAGCATTTACCCAACCTCTGCTGTGGGTCCTGCCCTTTTAATTCTTGTGAGCAGCTTATCTGCCTTTCCTTATCTCAATCCTTCCCTTCTTCATGATGCCCTTGTTACCCTCACCTTCCTGCCATCCTTCTCCTCAGCCCAGATAAAGCTCCCCTGGGAGGGGACTGTCCCTGCTATAGCTTTTTGCCTGGAGCCAAATGACTCCCAAGCAAGTGCTTTCTTTTTTAGGGCTCTTGACTTTAAAAAGCTCTGCTCGTGGAGCTCAGTGGTGAAATAGAATTCTGACATCAGCCTTGTGGCACCAAGAAAAAAAAACCTGCTACAAGTGTGAGCAGAGCTGGACCCTTTGGATCTTGAGTGGCTTCATATTCCTTAGGAAAGCTTAACTCCCAAATACACTGCCTGTTATGTGCAAAGCCATCCTTTCAGCTCCCTGCAAGCTGCTGAGATTGGCTTAAGAATAATGAGGTTTAAAAATAGAGTAAAATACATTTTGGGCAACTTTCATCTGCTCCTTGGCTTTGGAGTGGTTTTCAGTTTGGCTCTGGGGACCACTTCAATCCTATTCCCAAGTTCTCCTCTCTACCCTGGAGAGCCAGACATCTACTTGAAGAAATCAAATCAAACCAGAGATTGCCAGAAACATCCCCCCACCCCACCAAAAAAAAAAAATAAATTAAAAATACTGATGGTTTTTTGTTTAAACCAAACAAAATCTTCCCTCCAAATGGCAGCCCAGTCCAGCCTGACAACAGCAATCCTGAGCTGGCAGTGCAGCCCTCCTAGCATGGCAATCCTTGCTGATTAGTGCTGCTGCCTCATTAACATGCATACTGTAATCTCATTTGCTCCAGCACTGCTTTGATGTTAATTCCAAGCGTTTTGGTGCAGTGTGGTACTGCACTTTGTGTTTCCAGCACTAGCATCCCTCTCTTCTGCAGCCTTTTCTGTCTCTGGAGCCTGCCCTTGCTGCAGCCACTAAGTCACCAGCCACCTTCATCCTCCCAGCTTTGTTCCCCTCCCTTGCAGCCTGACCCATACTGGTTCTGCTCTGCTTTCCAGATCATTTTCTCTCCCTGTCATTTTCAGCCTTTCATAGATTTTTTTTTCAAGCTCCATTGCACCTTTTCCCCAAGCCCCATGACTCCTAGGTAAGATGTTTAGCCATGAAGGTTATTCTGGGAACAAGGCAATGAAATCTCAATGCCTCCTGCCCCATGGCTTTGCTCTTTGGCTCATGAACAAACCCCCCCAGGCCTGCTCCTGCAGCCTGGCCGAGCTGAGCTGCTTCCCTTCACTGTGACATTGGGGACAGCTTCAGAGCAGAGAGGACAAACAGACAGCATCCTCACAAGGATGACCAACAAGCCTGTTCTCTCCAACCACACTGTTCCTGGGGCTATTTTTATGGCTAAAGAAGAGCTGGATAATGTCCAGTTGGAGCAGGAGCTCTGAGCTGGCTATTATCTGCCCAACAGACCAGGAGCAATGTGCCTCCTGCCCCCAGCCATGGGGCCATGGTGGCTCAGCATCCACAGCCTCCCACACACTCAGGGATGGTGAGTCTGGTGTCTCCAGAAATCATGGTGGGTGCACAGCCATCAAAAGCATTGTCTAGAGGTGCTCCTGGGGAGCACATAACCCAGGTGCCTTGCATCCCCTGGGAAATACCCATTTCTCCTGGGGAGCCCTGAGCTGGAACATGGGAAATGAGCACCAGAAGCCACAGAGTAGTAAATCCCATTTACTCCAATCAGCAAATAAATGCAGTGGTGCAGCATGGACAAGGGAAGAAAGTTTAATGCATGTCATTAGGAGGAGCTGAGTTATCAAGAGAGGCAGATGTGTGGCCAAGGGTCAGCTGGGGCTGAGGATGCTGTAAAGAGGTTTTGTTCAAAGCAAGATGGGGACAAAATCAATCCTTGACACACTTCTCCAAAGTGGCTTGCAGATATCTCTGGTGTTGAGGAGTGCCAGGGCTCAGAGCTGCCTCCAAACATGGGCAGGGCAGGAAAGGGAGTCTGCTTTATTGTCTGGGAGATCAATGACTTTAATAATTAGCATCTTACTTACAGATGATCTCTATACTCAATTTGAATCTTAATTAGAGATGGAGAGGGAGATCTAGAAGCACAAGGCTATGGCAGTGAGTGTCTCCTGCTGGCTTGGAGAAGATCCTCCAGCAGGACAAAAGCCACAAAGCTGCTGCTCCCTGGGGAGCACTCAGTCCCTCTGGGGAGGTCACCAGAGCTGAAGGCTCTCACAACCAAGTCCCCTACACACATACTGCCCCAGAGCACAGCTCCAGCCTGCAGAGCCAGGGGCTGGCCAAAGAATCTCCCACCTTGGCTGCCCACTCAATGTGTGTCCTCACACGTGGCAGGTGCCACATGTCACCAACACCTTCTGCTAAAGGGAGATGTGACCAACCCTGGGGCTATCTCCCCTTGCAGGACAAGCTGCAGAGAACACAAAGCTATTTTGGCTGTGGCTGAAGGTGTGACTCGCTCAGCAGCTGTAAAAATCCACTGCAGTGGAGGGACCAAGCAAAGGATGGAGAGGCTGTCAGTGCAGGCAGGCAGCTTGAAACCTCTCAGCCTTACATGGCTTTGCATGAAAAAGAAAAAATATGAGAAAAGTGAAACATTTGAAGGCCACCATTTTAATTAAACTGATTTAACATCCGAGCTTGTGAGGGGCTCAGGGCTGGCACACACAAAGGAGCCACACAATCACTTTGGCTCCATTGTTGATGGGCTTTTGCTCTCTGTTTGTACAATAACCTATTGAACTTTTCCAGACTGTAATTCAATACAGAATAGATCCTTGCAGGAGGCTTTTTTTTTTTTTTTTTGGCAGGGAGCACTGAAGGCCTTGAATCAATTTCACTTTTCCAGTGTGGCTGTTTAATGTATTGATACCAGCTAGGGAAAAAAAAAAAAAGAACAAGAAGAAGAAAAAATAAAAAGGAATCAATGTTACTTTTATTTGTCCTGAGCTGAAGCCTTTTGGGTCTGTTCTTTGTGACACTGACACCATGCAGCGTGTGGCTATTGTCCCACCTGTGCCAGGAAAAGCAAAGGCTGTTAATGTGAAACAAGAAGGGTTTTTTTTTTCTCTTCACAACACTTCCTGATTTTACAAAGGCCTAAAACCTTTTCTAGGAAGAGAAAAGTCCAGCATGGCTTAGCTGGTTGTTCTAGTGCTACTGGGATAACACAGCTCAACACTTAGGGCTTTGGATGTGCAGCCAAGGACCAGGCATCGCCCCATCGCTCAGGCACACAGCTGGAACTGAGCTCAGGGGCACTCCAGACAGAGCTCTTCCACATCCTCTTTGAGGACTTGGCTTAAAAATAACCTTATGAGTTGCTGCCATGGTCTGGCAGCAGAGTTGGAGCCAGCCCTATGAGGGGATCTGTGCTGCACTGCCAGAGGGACATCCTCATCCTACATATCCTGGGATGTCTGAGCAGCCTCAGAGCAAGGGCAAAGGAGAGGAAGCATAGAATCATAGACTCCTAGAATGGTTTGGGTTGGAAGGGACCTCTGGAGCTCATCTAGTCCAACCCCCCTGCAGTGGCCAGGGACATCCCCAACTAGAGCAGCTTGCCCAGAGCCCTGGCAAGCCTCACCTGCAATGCCTCCAGGGATGGGAACTCAACCACCTCCCTGGGCAACCTGGGCCAGTGTTCCACCACCCTCGTGGGGAGCAACTTCTTCCTAGTATCAAGTCTAAATCAACTCATCTCCAATTTAAACCCATTGCCCCTTGTCCTTTCCCTCCAGGCCTTTGCAAACAGGCCCTCTGCAGCCTTCTTGGAAGTTCCCTTTAGGCACTGGAAAGTCACTAGTAGTTCCCCCTGAAGCCTTCTCTTCTCCAGGCTGAACAATCCCAGCTCCCTCAGCCTGTCCTCAGAGCAGAGGTGTTGCAGCCCCTGAGCATTCTCGTGGCCTCCTCTGCACCTGCTCCATCAGCTCCATGGCCTTTGTGTGTTGAGGGCTCCAGAACTGGACCCAGTATTCCAGATGTCTCACGAGAGCAGAGTAAAGTGGCATCATCGTGGCTGTGGATGGGCTTGGAGATGTGGTGCAGTCCCATCAGAAGGATGAGGAGCAGGAAGGAGCTGGGGGAGCTCCACAGTTTGTAGGTAACAGGGCAGGAGAGTGCAGGCAGTGGAGCGATGCACCAGAAGCACTCCCAAAAGACCAAGCTGTTAATTGTTACTTAAGCAATCAAGCTGCTTCCAGATTGCCTGGGGTGAAGCAGCGGTGGTGGAAAGTGTCTTGCTGCCAGAGTGAGAAGTGGCAGCCGTTGAGCTCCCTCTTTGCTGGGAAACTTTGGCTGAGAGTGTGAATGAAAGCTGTGGGCTGCCCTGGGGCCACTGGTGTGACCTGCCAACATGAAGCACCTGAGAGAGTAACCAAGAAACCAGCCCAAAATGAGAACACGGCAGAAAAAAACCCCTCTTGGGTTGAGCCAAACTTCCACATCAAAGCAGGGAGGAGGATTGGGATGGGTCAGACCTACTTTGAGTCCCCAAGCATCTCTGCTGAGCCAGTGTGCCTTTTCCAGCTCGAAAGAGGAGCTTTTCCCCCTGCCTTGTCCCCATTCTAGCCCTGCCTGAGCCACGCTGCCTGCAGAGTGCCTGGCCTCTATCCTGTGGGATATCTATGTGTGTGCACTGATATAAGATGATGTATAATACAAACACACACACAGAACATAGATACACTTGGTGACTATTGCCAGTTTGGCTAGGAGAAGGAAAGGCTGGATTTCACCAACCCTTAAGCAATGGAAAAACACAAATCCCTCTGACTTACACTTTCCTCTCAGAGTGTTTTCCTGTTAGGAATTGCCCTACATGAAGAGGAGCCTGATAGTGCAGCAGTTAATTACAGGAAACAGGATGATTGCTTTGAATGGAGTTTCACTTGCTGAAGATCTGCCCTGAAGATTTAGTCCTGGCTTTAACAGACAGTTGCTGCAGGGCCACGTAGAGCTTTCTACCCCGGGTTTAGCAGGGGCAGAGAGGGTAAAACACATGCCTAGTACATATATATATATTTATGAATGCACTGCAAGGTGTCTGTGCCTCCCTACCTGATTAGAAATCCAAGTTGTCCAATATGACTGTAGCAAGCTAGGAAATAAAGTCACTGCTTATAATTAGCTGCTGCACTCTCTACTCTTCATTTAGAGCAATTGCTGAAAGACAAAGAAACAAAATCCACCTGACAAGGTGCTGGAGAACCATAGGACATAGGCACACATCTCAAAACTTAGCTGGGAATGGAGAATAAACATCAGGGGAGATGCTGATGAGGTAGCACACACCTCACAGGAGCTATCCCTGGGCAGGATGGGACCCAGTGGGGATGCTTATAGGATGCACAATCCTGCTTTGCTATGTTCCCCTGACCCTCAGCATCCCCTTAGCTCCCCTTTTCCCCCTGCCTCCACTTGGAAAGCAGAGCAGAATTCATTCAGGCGCCACGTTTTTATTTGATAAACGTCAAAATATGTAAATAGCAGGCTCCCTTCCTCCAGTCCCTTCAACAAATGGAAAACACATTTATTAGCATAGAGATGAGTTTAATCAAATCAGCAGCGAGGACAAATTAGCCACAGGAAACGTAATGAGCTGGGAATTAATTAGCAGCATAATGGTAATAACTTTGCCTGCTGATTACCTTGCGGCCATGGCTCTCCCCCAGGGCTTTCCATGGGTTCTCCAACAGCTGATCTTTTTTTTTCCTCTGGTGCAAGGAGCCCCTGAACTGGAACAGCATGGCCAACAGCTCCCTGTGCAACAGACTGGAGGAGGGGAAGGAGAAAGAAAAAAGCCAAGCCATGTGAGATATCCACCTCTAAGCCACCAGCCTGTTTCATAGAATCATATAGAATCCTAGAATGGGCAGGTTGGAAGGGACCCTAAAGATCATCCAGTTCCAACCTCCCCACACTGAGCAGNTCTTTATCTGTTTCTTTACCTATTGCTCTCGTGGCAGGCTGAGCATCCTCCTTGTCCCTGTGTGGTGCCTAGGGATGGTGTCCTCATGGATCATGTGTTGAGTGGGACATCTGCATTAGATATAAGGAGAAATTTCTTTACTGCAAGGGTTGTAAAGTCTTGGAATAGGCTGCCCAGGGAGGGGTTGAAGAAACATTTAGATTAGGGCCATGGTTTAGTGGCATGGTAGAGATCTTAGAGGTTCTGTGATTCTGCATCACCTTCAGCAACTCCATATTCCCTCCCTGGCCAGGACACATGGCACATTGCAGAGTCACTCTGCACCCTGAGGTTATTCCAGTGCTTTCAGCATCGTGCTGCAAGGGAGGTGATGCTGGAGCTGACTTGTCCAGGAAAAGAAATATTTTGGATTGAGGCTCAAGGGCAAGAGCAGGGTGACCCCGGGAGACTCAGCTGGCTTTTTTTGAGGAGCTGATGTTGCATGAGAAAGGGACAATTGGTGCTCCAGGGGCTTTGTCAAGTGCTGGGCTTGTAAATTAACTGTTTGACACCAACAGTGATGGAGAACAGTAGGGGGGAAGGGGCTGGAGGGAGGAAAGGGGCAGTTTCTCTTCTTGATTTATTTGTATTCCTTCTGCAATGCCTCTCCTGCTAACACCTGAGCAGTCCAAAATAACTTGCACTGAGCCTTCCAGTGCTGGAGCTAAAAGCACTTCATAAGCCTTAATGAATCAAGCTGTGCAACAGCTCTGGGAGGAATTATTATTCCCAGTGGTGAGGGAAGGTTAAGGGAAAAATGCTCACATTTGGGGGTCTCCTTTGAGATGCTCCAGTCCATCCTCCTGCACCTTCTTCCCACAGCAGCCTGCCATTCCAGGGAGCACAAGCCAGGCCTTGCAGGGAGGTGCTTTAGTAGGGGTCTAGTGGGGGAATTAACTGAGCATCTCAGTTTCAAATGTGATTTAAAGTGATTGCTGGGAATTGTATGGCTGCTGAAAAGTGGGAGCTGGTACTTATAGAGCATTTTCTTCTCCTCTCTGACCTGCAGAAATGTTCCATGACATGCAAGGAAGGCAATCAGGCAAAAATCCACTGCTGACAAGGGCATGGTGAGGTTTGTTTGGTTTTTTTCCCCAAGGAGATGATGTCAGTTTGGACTTGTGCATCTCTGGGGCTGTCAGTGGTACCTAATAAATGAGGCTGGGGAAGGCAAGGTGTGATGCTCACCATATCCATGCTGCATCTGTGCCAGTTATTTGGGTTTGGGCAGAAGTTTGGATGGAGCTGGTGGATTGAAGTTGATGCAAAGAAGGAAGAAGTCAGCACGTCAAAAAATAGATGGGTTTGGATGAAAAGGGGCAGAGGTTCTTTCATTTAGTGGAGACTAAGCAAAAGAGAGAGAGGAGTTTTGCATTTTACAGAGAGTGTCTGTGCTAACAGGAAGGAATCTGCACTTTGGGGTCTAACTCCAGGAGGTTTCAGAGGAGCAAGGGCTTCTCTCACCACTGAGGTGAACTTGGACCTAAATGAAGGCTCTGTCTTGACCTTAAACATAAAGAAACTTCACATTCATCTCTGATCTTTGAAGCTGAAGCTCAGTTCTCCTGCTTAGAGATCTTAGTAAAATCCATATGTGACCTTTGGATGCAAAAATAAGAGAGTAGGCACATAAATTCCTCCTCAGACACCCAAGATAAAGCTTTCTCAGTATTCACCATTGCCTTTGATTCTAACAATGTTAGGTCATTGATTCTACCAACATCTCCCTAACCAAACTGACCAAACCTGCTGATGTCAGCAGCACTGGTTGGTAGAAGAACTTGACATCCTGACAGTTGTCCCCCCAAAAAACCTTCTTAAGTGCCACCAAAAGCACAAATCAGAGGAGCAAAGGAGCCCTGCTTCACTCCAAGATCAGAGCTACCTTCCTGCAGGGACTTGAAAAGCTTCTTTAGAACTCCCCCAGCATGGCAATGAACTGCAATCTGCTCCCCAGAGGAGGTTTTGGTGATGTGTGAACTTTTGTGGGAGCATTTGCTCCTTCCGGAGAAGCAGAGGCAGCATGAAGGCACAGCAACTATTTAGAGCCCACTCTGCAGAGGGACGTGGGAAAAGGGAGCTTGGCAGAGATATTTTCAGCATCTTTGCAGAAGTTCTCCTTTCAGGAGGCAGTTTGCCTGGGTAGTGCCTTGCTTGGGCTCTAGCCTTTCTGCTGCTTTGGCCCCAAATGTTGAAGGGCACCCAAAAGTGATGGGTAGCTGTTGGTCTACTCTCAAAGGTCATCACTGGGATACTCCTCTTTGGAGATGTCACCCTGAAAGAGTCATGGCAACAAGAGCCTGACCTGGGATGCAAGTTGTGTTTCCTCACCCAGAGGAAAATGGGAGAACCAAAGGTCACCCAGCATGCCTAAAGCTGAGCTTAAACAGGAGGTCTAAGTTGCTGGCTCATGCTGCAGCCTCCCATGCAGTCAGTGCTCCCTTCTGAAGGCAGAGGCTTTTCATCCTTCAAAGTGTCTCTTTCCCTTTGCTACCTGCAGACAAATAGGTTGCTCTCAGATGCATGCCATGAGCTGATTTTTGATTCATGAGAGCCTGAACCAACACTGATCATAAGAGAATCAATTGACAGTCATCATAAAACCTAAAAGGATTTTAAGCAGGACTCTACATCATCTGGAGGTCTGCAGTAGGCTTTCTGCCTAGAAGCCAGAGGGGAGAAATACAACTGTAGTTTACTAAGGAAAATGTGGGAGTGGAAGCAGTGAGAGCAGGATTTGTCCCTCTACATTGCAGGGCTACCTAAGTTCCTCAGGAGCTTGTAGGCAAATCTACCACTTGAAGCACAAACAGAAGACAATTTTCTTCTCATGCACTTTTCTTGCCAATGCTTTTCCTTAGGAAAAAAAAAAACCCAACAAACTGTAGGGCTGTCATCTAAAATATGCCTGGGTTTGTTCTGGTGGAGATGACTCAGATTTGTCCTTGCTGAATGATTGATTAAGTGCTCTGATCTCCACTGCTATGCTAGCAGCAGGGTATCTGTGCATGAGCTTTGGAAAGCTCACTGGCTAAATGGCTGCCACGAAAGCCTAGCTGTTACAGATCTGCTCTCTTGTTCACAGCCAAGGCAAATGCTGTCTTCTATGCAATAACAAACATGCTTGGGAAAGTAGTGTTGAGGCTGACTTTGTTTCTTCATGGTAGGGCTTTAAGCTGTCATAACACCAAGACACCAAAGTCTGAACGTCACAGCTCTCACTGCAAAGTGAGTGCCTGAGTTCACTAGATCACTTGTGATTTATGCTGATGTCACTGCAAACAAAAATGTCTCTCACTGACATCTGTGGAGCTGCTCTGATAAAACCAGCAGAGAAGCAAAAATAGGGGGGGTGGGGAGAGATATCTCTGTGCAACTGAGCTCATTCCAAGCATCAAGCATGCTTTAGCAGGGCTGGAAAATCACAGAATGGTTTGGGTTGGAAGGGACCTCTGGAGCTCATCTAGTCCAACCCCCCTGCNTTTTCATCCCTAGCATGTGCCCAAGCCCCTAGGGAAGGTGGAATGACAAACCCAGGCACACCTGGAGTGGGGTCTCTGGGACCACTGAGGTATTTGTCCTTCATACCTGTCACAACAAATTGGTGATTCTCTGAGGAGTAGGAAATCATTCCAGTGGCCTCAGTTCAAAATATTGCCTGTTAGCCTCAAACAGAGCTTAGTAGGAAAGCCAGGCTTAGCTAAACCACTGCTTCTCCCCTTTGGGCTTGTAGTTGCTGTTGCAAAGGGTTAACAGAGGCTGCAAAACATTTCTAGGCTGAAGTGCTAAGATTTAGTGTACTGAATTAATTCCTAAATTAGAACAGGGGATTTGCAGATGATTTCTAAGGGAAATTATCTTCTGGGTAAAATTAATACAGGAGGATGTTTCAACATCTGGGCTGGCATTATTATGAGCAATGATTACCCAGACATCACCAACAGAAAGGGATCACAGTAGGCTCTTTCTGTTCCTAACCAAAAGAAACTACTCACCCTGAAGGAAAAGAAGCCTATTTGCAGAAGGATTGGCTTATTTGGAAATGCACATCAAGAAGGAAATTTTACATGAAAAACCAAACCCACACTGCCTGCTTTGCTAAAGGATGCTTGGGAAAGAGAAGTGGAGGCAGCAAAGGTACCTTCTGTATGTGGGCTTCCAGGCATCTGTCTGCCTTTGAGCTCTTCATCAAAATGAGATGCTTAATGCAGTGCTACAGCTGTCCAGGTGTTTAATGTTTGGAGGTTAAAGAGGAAACACACTGGCAGATGTGACCTGGAAAACCTCCAAAAGGGATGCTTGCTTCATCCCCTCTCCATCCAGAGACCATAAAACTCATCCAAATGCCTCCTCTTCCTTCAGAGGGCTGTTTTTTTCCCTGCCTAGAATGGAAATAGGGCAGGGAGTAAAGCCCAAGCAAGACCTGCTGAAGTTGTCAAAAACAATCACACCCTAGGAGGAGCTCATAAATATTTATTTTGCTTCAGAGGATTTCATTTTGCCAAGAAAGGAGGAGGGTGCTTGAGTGGGGAAAAAAGAAGACCAGTGTCATGCTGGCCTCTGCCTCCTTTCATTGGAAAAGAACACCAGTGTTTGATTTAAAAGGGCATAAAAAGAGGAGAAATGCCTCTTGCCTTTCCTGTTAGTAGCTGGCTATTAAATTACATCACAAGTGCTACGTGTGGGACTAGGCAAGTGCATGGTTATTTCTGTCTCCTAAACCAGAGTGCAAGTCTCAAGGTAATTACTTTGGATCCAAGTGTAATTACCAACTGATCTGCAGGAACATACACAGGAGTGACATCCTTTCAGGGCAGTGTGAGAGCCTGATGATAACACAGCATCATTAACACAGCTTAGCACTTCCACCCGTGGCTCCAGGCCATGCTTTGCCTGGCAAAAGGGCTCCTGGTTCAGCAAGCCAGGCTGGAGATCTCAGCACACAAGTCACCTAAGCTCCTGGCCCTGCTCATCACATCTGGCTGAACAGAGCAGTGAGACAACAGCAAACACGAGATCCTAAGCACTGGAAATGAAGGCAAAAGAGATTTCCCCCCTCCCCCCCTAAGTTCTAGCTCCTTATTTGGGTATTTCTGCAACATGTCCTTTTTTCCCCCTAAAAGCATTGAGAAGAAGGAGGGTGCTGAGCCCTGCTGCCACCCCTGGGCTCACTCCCTTCTTGTTTAGTTTTGCTCTGACAGCATCATGCTCAGATTTGGGAATCTTGTCTCTCTGCAGCTCCTACCTCACCCATCAGCAGGTAGAGGGATTTTCCTTTCTTTATTCTTTTTACCTTTTGTTTTCCAAGGCTGCAAGCATCACAGTAAACAGCTCTTTTGTTCTGCTGGTCCTGAAAGCTTTCTCTGCATCTCCAAGAAGGTCAGGAAAAAGCTCCAAGGGAAAAAAAAAAAAGGACAAAAAAAGGAAAGAAGAAAGAAAAAAAAAGGAGGGAAAAAGGGATTGACAAGGCAGCTAACCCCTGAAGGAGCATCTGGAATACTGGGTCCAGTTCTGGAGCCCTCAACACACAAAGGACATGGAGCTGCTGGAGCAGGTGCAGAGGAGGCTATGAGAATGCTCAGGGGCCTTTCTGCTGGAATTGTTTGCCCATGAGTGAAAACAATCAAAAGCCCCAATCTGTCCATTCCATGCCAGCTCTGTGAGCCCAGAGCACAATCTAGCACACCTTCTGCAGAGCAGGATGCTTCCAAAGCCATGGAGCTTCTGTTTGTGCTTTGCCTTTGTTGTCTTCTTTCTAGTGGTATTTGGAGTACAAAAGAATTTCAGCTCTCAGTACACTGAAGTTAAAAAGAGAAATTCAGGCAAGGAATTGGTCTCTGGGGTTTTGCAGCAGCTACACAGCTTGGAAACACACAAACCCATATTAAGAAGATCATGCCACCAGCTCTGAAGTGTGCACTCAAACCATCAGAGGATCAGAGAATCCTTTCAGACAGGATTTTTACATGTGTCTACAAATGTCTCCAGCTTCCCACCATAACAACATGAATTTATTATGTCTCTAGCTAGGCAATGTCATGTCATATTTTGGATTTCATTGCTTTTTGCTGCTGGTGCTGGCTGGTGCTGGCACAAGCAGCAGTAGCTCATGCTTTGTGCAGAGCAGAGGGCAGGCCAAGGACCTTCTCCAAAGAGGATTCATTCAGGATCAGCTTTGATAATTATCCCAAAGTGATAATATGTGATTAGTGCTGGGCCATGTGAGCCCTTTTGCCTACCACCTCCTGAACTCTCAGCTGCTGTGCTGAGCCTGTCCAGCAGCTCAGCCTCAGAGGAGAGGAGGGATGCAATCCCCCAGAGGAAAGCCAGGAGCAAGGACAATATTGCTCATGGTGGGGCTAAACCCATTTTCCTTCCCCTCTAGTGGTTCTGAGCCTGTCTGGAACCTGTGTGGAAATGCTCAAGAGGTAAGGCAGTCAATCTCTCTGGAAAGGGCACTTATTTCTCCCAGGCTGGTCATCAGATTGAGCACTATCTTGGCATAAAATAGTACAAATGCAAGGAAGCTGTTCAGATTTACACAGCCAAGGCTACACAGAGGTCCCAGCATCAGAAAATAATGAAAGAACATGATGGTCACCTGTCCCATCCCATCTGACTGGATTGAGGATCCCATGCCAGGTCTCCACATCCTCCAAGCAGATCTTCTGCTGGAATGAGAGAAACAAACCATTGAAACCTTTCTCCTTTAGTCACAAAAGATATTCTATTTCAAGATCCCCTTGCTAGGCACTGCCAGTTTTTTGCTCCTGCTTAGACTTCTTGTTTATTCTTTCTCTCTTGTTTCAATAAAACAGGCTGGAAAAATATTGCTGTGTCCTTCTGGTCCTTAAGGAAGGGAGATTGCATTTCTGCTCCCCTGAAATTCAGCATCACTGACAAGTACAGGATGGATCTGCTGGTCCAGCAGCTCCAAGCTGGTGCCTTGGTTATTATTCCTCCTGATGAATTCACTTGAGGGATCTGCTCCTTGAATGCAAAGCTCTGGGGTCAGGACAAATGGAAAATGCATTACATGGAGCGTGACATGCAGTGAGTCCCAGAAATGAGTGTGTGTTGAGATATGTCCACAGGCAGTGGCATAAAGCCATTTCTTTATCTCCAAGTTGCTGCTGTGGAATTTCCTTCTCAAAAACCTCTGTTTGCAGCAGCAACAGCTCCTGGCAGCAAAATATTGGGAGCTTCTGGGCTTTGTTACATACTGAGATTTAACAAGCTCAATTCACAGCTCTGTTCTAATTCTGGTTAGTGAGGTTTGTACCTCCCCAGTTCCAGTGCTCTTGGACCTCTCACCGTGCACTCAGAGACCAGTCTCAGCAAGGAAACTCTTTTCCCAGATGAAGCAGCTTAGCTTCCTTCCATTCCTTCCTCCTTCCCTCATTTGGCATCCCCCTTCCCAAGGCACACACAACCAAGCCAGGTCCACCCACCTCTCAGCCACCTTCACAGCACACAGAGCTCAGTGCAATTCCTCTCTGCCTTGATGGGCATCTGCAAGTTTCTCTTTGTGCTATAAGCTTTATTTTCCCATCTCCTTAGCCTTGATATTCAAGTGCCCAACCCTATATCTGCATCACTGGACAGCTTCTCTTTGCCTGCCAGACCTTTATCTCTGGCCCCACTCTTGCTATCATGTTCCTATTTCCAGATACAGCAGCAGCTGTCATTGAGGTTTTGTCAAACCTTTCTCCCCCAAACCCACAACTTACAGTATTTTTTCCTCTTGGGAAAGCTAGCTGTGGTTTTCCTGATAAAACCTCCAGCTCAAATTTTCTGCTGCATTTCAGGATCCTGATCCCCCAAAAGGAAGAGTTTGTGGTGTCTGAGGGCTTGATAGTGCATTGAAACATGTGCTGGCTGCTCCTGCAGGGATTTTCTCCTGTCTTCAGAGAGAAAAAGACATGTTTTAGTGTTATTTAGTGAATTATCACAAGACAAGCAAAGCTATTCTCACCCAACCCACTGATCTTTCTAGAAGACTCCATGTATGCTTTGCTCATCTCCTGAGCTATAGGTTGCTGTGTTCTCATTCAGGTTGTTTCATATTCAGGTCCTAAAGCATCTTGTGAACTAGAAGAATATCTTCCCAGCCACATTTTGCAGCTCAGATCAACATGGTAAAGTCTTGGTCTCAGCAATAGCATCCCAAACCTGTAGGATGTGGGAGGTTGCTGTGTGGATGTGTTGACATAATCAAGATGCAAAGGGTTCAGGAGGTCCCTGTGAGGCCTGGGAGAGGTGCTGGTATCTGCTGGAGATGGCAGGACAAGTCCTGTGCAGCCTGTTGGCAGCAGGAAGGAAGAAAATATCAGGGCAGGAAATGATGTGCAGTGTCAAAGCAAAGCAGAGCAGAAGCTGAATGACTGCATCTTGGTTTGCCTGCAGGTAAGGGGAGGAAGCAAAGTCAAGTGGCTCTACATGGAGAGTTGGACTGAGGATTTTTGTCCAACCACCTCTCACTGGGACCACATACTCCTGACAACCAGCATGGGCACCACAGAGCATTTGCTTTTCTCTCCCTTCATTTCCCCCCCTGCTGGGGGAAAAAATAAAAGTTGGGTTTAAAACCTGCTCTTGTTTGATTACTTCCCTTAACTCTCAGCTAAATAATACATGAGCCCTGTGCTGACTGATGACTCCCTCTGCTGACCCTGGTTTCTTTTTATTGCTTGGCTCGGGCCAGTTCCTTCAAGTCCTGAATCATCAGAACAGAGACCTTGAGGTATTGCAGCCAAATCAATCCCTGGCCCATTGACATATTGCTTTACCTAACCAACCATACCACTTGGCTTTTCCCTGATAATTTCTCAATTAATTGCTTTTCAGCTCTCATTTGTTACAAGGTCAGGCTGTGACTGGGCTTCTACATTCCCATCTCTGATACATTCCCATCCTGGTCCCCTAATCAGCCACGACTGGGATTTTAGTTCCATTAACTTATTCATCATCTAGACATTTTCATCTTGGGGAGCTTGACTTTGGATTCTATCAGTGGTGTCTTCAATTATTTAAAAGGCCTTCAAATTCCCTTCTTTACCTCAAAGGAAAATGCATTCTGAGCACTGGAAGTTGAGCCTCTTAGACCTTTTGGGCTGTTTGTATGTGCAGGTTCATGTTAAACAACTCATGCATGGTGAGAGCACAAGAATTGGCTGTTGCTGAACATGTGTGTGCATGGGGCTGGCTCTATTAAGATGTCAGATGCAGGGGGATGACAGTCTGCTGATGACTAGTGGCTTACTAATGCTAAAGCAAGCCTGAGATTCTGTTCCATGATGTCAAACATTGATTCAGTTTCCGTGGGAAGTTATGCAAATGACAGAGCCCCTCCAGGAGATCTGAAACTGAAATTGCTAAGGAAAAAAAAAAAAAGGAAAGCAGTTTGTTCTCTCCTAGCAATAAATCACTTTAGAAAAGCTTGAAGGTATCTGCTTTGGGAAGGGAGTGCATTTGGAACATGCTTTCCCCACAGAGAAGCTCTTGTAGGACTCTTCTTTCAGCTTTGGTGCTAGATGGGAGTCAAACCCTTCTCTTCTGCTGCAACTTTCTGTGCTTCATCTCTGCAGCAGCTGGTCCAGTCCAAGGCAACATCCCACTAAAGCTGCTTACTACAAAATGAACCTTTGCAGACAAGCAGCAGTCTCTGTTGCACAATAAAGTGCCCTTCATCTCAACTCTTCTTCCCACAGTTTGCAGCCAAAAAAACCTCCCAGGAACCTGCAAGCTTCTCCCAGTAAGAAAACTGATGATAAATAACTAGTATCAGCTGAGAAATGGTAGATTCCTGAATAGACTGATGGGATCAAGAAGACTGCAGGTCCCATCTTGCTCTTTGTCCCAGACTCTGTGGAAAGGAATTGACTGAAAACCCCTTTCCTAGGATGGTGTCAGGGGATCTTTTCAGATGATCTGAGCACTTCAGGCTCTGAAGAATATCCATAGAGAGAGGTCAAACTGTATTGACAGACCCTCCAGGAAGAAAAGCTGGTTTAATATTGGCAAGACAAGACCTGCTGCATATTAAAAGGAAGCATCTCCTCTCAGGAAATAGCTGCTCAGGTCTCAGTTTCCTCTCTGCAAAACTCAGGTGATAGTTTTTAACACTCAGGATTTCATTCCAAACTGTAGTATTCTGGATTTTTCTTGCAGAAGCCAATACTCACACTTGCATGTGTCAATTTTCTGGCATTCATTTGAAAAGAAAAGCCCACACTGAAAGCTTAAAAGCACAGAAAATCTGCTTGGGTCAGCACTAGTGTGGCAGTGGGAGTAGGGCAGGGATTGTCCTCCTGGACTGGGCAATGGGGACGTTACAAATCCTGGGTTTAGTTTTGGGTCCCTCACTCCAAGAAGGACATTGAAGTGCTGGAGTGTGTCCAGAGAAGAGCAATGAAGCTGGAGAAGGGTCTAGAGCACAAGTGTTCTGAGGAGTAGCTGAAGGAAATGGGATTGTTTAGTCTCAGAGGAGACCTTCTCACTCTCTACAACTCCCTGAAAGCAGGTTGAGGTGAGGTAGGGTTGGTTTCTTCTGCCAAGTTAACAAGTGACAGGACAAGAGGCCTCAAGTTGTGCCAGAGGTGGTTTAGGTCAGATATTAGGAAAAACTTCTTCCCCAGAAGAGTTGCCAAAGCCTGGCCCAGGTTGCCCAGGGCATTGCTGGAGTCACCATCCCTGGAGGAGTTCAAAAGCTATGGAGATGTGGTGCTGAGGGACATGGTTCAGTGGTGACCTGACAGTGCTGCTTAAAGGTTGGACTTGATGATCTTAGAGGTCTTTTCCAACTTGAATGATTCTATAAAACTGGAAAAAAAACCCCAACCATCAGTAGGCAACGTGTGGTGATGAAGAAAAGCACAACAGCAACAACAACATCAACTCTGGAGTGTTGCTTTGTTGGTTTTTTTTTCTCCCCCTCCAACTCTAACAACTGCCCTGGAAAAAAACCCTCTGTCCTTTTGTGCCCTTTCTTGAGGCACTAGCATGAAGGACCTTTCCAAGGTCTCTGTTGCTCCCTGTCAGTTCTGTAGCAGAAGGCACCAACACTTGGAGGACGTGAAGAAACGAACAGTTCTCTCTCTGCCTGTTGCTAGGATTCACAGCTCTACCCCACCACTTCCTGGGCCTTCAGCTCCTCTTTTGGCTGGAGGAAAAACAAGAAGGAAACCTCATTGCTTCTTCCAAGCTCTCTGCACCAGGGTTTAAGCAGCTCCAGTGCCAACCCTTACAATATTGCTACAGTCAGCCATGAAATCTTAATGCCTGATAGTGCCTCGAATCTTACATCCTGCTGAAAAAGGTGAGTCCCCAGTAGTAAATGAAATATTAAACACTATTAAATATGAAACAGCTAAACCTGGATTCCATTAAAATGAATCTTTCATAGTTTTCCTGGTTGGTTTCTCTATTTTTCCTTTTCCCCCTTTTTTTTCCTTCTCCCTCCCCTCCAGGGAGCACAGTGATCTCAGGAGCTTTCAGGTGTCCTTTTAAAGGCAGGAAAAATCACAGGTAATTTAGGTCTATTCTATTCAGATTTATTTGAGCTGGGAAACAAATGAAGGCTGTGAAACTCTCTCTTTCTCTCTCCCTGAACCATTGCACAGGCTGTATCAAAGGCTCACCTAAAGAGGCTGCTGTAATGCCTGCTGACATGTGCCACCTATTTAGAGATCTTGTAGCCAGTTACACACTCCACTTTCATTTAGAAGAGCTTTAATCTTCCACCACATGCTCCAAAACATCCCTTTTTTCCCCCCCTTATTACAGAGGAGATATTGAGAGCTGGTTTTGTTGCTCCTGCAGGTTTGCTGGGAGTTAAGCTGCCACTGAAGTGAGCACTGATATGTGAGCTGGCAACTGGGCATCTGAAGGAGGATCTGCAGGAGAAAACTCCCAGGTATCCATCAAATGTTATTAGTCTGGGGTAGGCTGATCATGCAAAGATGAGTGAGGTCATGGATTTCACTGGGCAGACAACAGGAGAAACCATGAGTGAAGATTGTTGCTGTGTTTTGTGACCTCAAAAGTCATACATGTATGGGCATCTGGGGGTGCTTGGCTGAGTCTCTGCTGCTAAGACAGACATTAAGATGTGTAGTTGTCATTAGATGGTTTTAAGTATCTAAATCTCTAATGCTTATCAGTATTTAAAGGGTGGGTATGAAGGGGCTGGGGCCAGACTCTGCTCAGTGGTGCCCAGGGACAGTGGACACAAACTAGAACCCAGAAAGTTCCATTTGAACAGGAGGAGAAACTTGTTTGCTGTAGAGGTGCCAGAGCCCTGGCTCAGGATGCCCAGAGAGCTTGTGGAATCTTCTCTGGAGAGATTCCAAGCCCAGCTAGAGGTGATGCTGGGCAAGCTGCTTTGGGTGAGCCTGCTGGAGCAGGGGAGTTGGACTGGATGATCCCCTGAGGTCCCTTCCAACCTCCAGCATGCTGGGAGTCTGGGAGAGGTATTTATATCCTTTCATTCAGAACTTAAGCTCTCTCTTTTATTATTAACTGCTGTATTTGACCAGGACTGACAGAAATTATTAAAAGAGGATGGGGAAGAGAGCTCTAAGAAGGTCCCTGAGCCTGCTTCTATGCAAGGCCATTCCCTCCCTCTGCACTGCAGGGACCACTGAAGCAAGCTGGGTCTGGTGGGAGGTCACAGCTCCAGCCCAAACCTTCCTGCCTGACCCTTCAGGCTGCTGCTTGATGCTCTCCAAACCCATGCATGAATGAACTTCTCAATCCACAGACACACTTTGGCACTGAAAGGCAACAACCACTAAGAAAACTGAGCTAAAGTGGCAAAGAGGGGTAGAAAGCCATGAATTATTCATGTCCACTGCTCCATTCTCTGCAAAGGGATAAAAAAAAAAAGCCTTCTACCTTGCTTTCCATTTGGCTTTCCTTAGGTCACTTGTGAGGCTCAGCAGAGCAGCTTTAAAAGGATCTCCTGACTGCAGGAGCTGGGGCTGCTGGCTCAGGGGGGTCAGTGGCACCCAGCTGGGGCTCACATCTCCTGCAGGAGCTCAGCAAAGTGGGGCAACACGAAGATGCTGCTTCTGCACGAGGGTAAGAGAAACAAAACTCTGCCCTATCTCACAGTTATAAGAAAGAAAGGAAAGGGAAGGAAGGAAGAAAGAAAGGAAAGGGAAGAAAGGAAGGAAGAAAGAAAGGAAAGGGAAGAAAGAAAGGAAAGGGAAAGAAGGAAGAAAGAAAGGAAAGGGAAGAAAGGAAGAAAGAAAGGAAAGGGAAGAAAGGAAGAAAGACAGAGAGAGAAGGAGAGAAAGAAAGAGAGACAAAGAGAGAGAGAAAGAGAAAGAAAGGAAGGAAGGAAGAAAGGAAGGAATGAAGAGAGAAAGAAAGAAAAGAAGAAAGAAAGAAAGGAAGGAAGAACGAAAGGAAGGAAGGAAGAAGGAAAGAAAAGAAGGAAGAAAGACAGAAAGAAAGGAAGGAAGGAAAGAAGGAAGGAAGAAAGAAAGGAAGGAAGAAAGGAAGAAAGAGAGGAAGGAAGAAAAAGAAAGAAAGATGAAAGAAAGAAAAGAAGAAAGAAAGGAAGGAAGGAATGAAGAAAGAAAGGAAGAAAGAAAGAAAAGAAAGGAAGGAAGAAAGAAAGAAGAGAAGAAAGAAAGAAAAGAAGAAAAAAGGAAGGAAGAAAGGAAGGAAGGAAAGAAAGAAAAGAAGAAAGGAAGGAAGAAAGGAAGGAAAGAAGGAAGAGGAAGAAAGAAAGGAAGGAAGGAAGAAAGAAAGAGAAAGAAAGAAAAGAAGAAAGAAAGGGAGAGAAAGAAAGAAAGAGAAAGAAAGAAAAAGGAAGGAAGAGGAAGAAAGAAAGGAAGGAAGGAAGAAAAAGAAAGAAATAAAAAAGAAAGAGAAAGAAAAAGAGAAGGATAATTGTATGAGATCGTTTTCTGTGTTTAAACCTTTTTTTTGCTTGAGCTGAGATGTCAGAGGCATCCCCCCAGCAACACTCTTCTCACAGCATGACCAAACTCTCTTGGTGTGGTTTTGTAAGAGCTTTTTAATACCTGCTCCTGGCCTGACACCCTTGGGATGGAGAGGAACAAATCCCAATGCTATTCCTTCTTGATTTTAATGAACTGTTATTGGCCAGCTCAGGTTTTCCCCACCTCCCAACAAAGCTTTCCAATTGCCCTGGAGCAGCAGAAAAAAACCATGTTGCAAAACTGCTAGGAAGCTCAGACAGGAAGATGTCAAAGAAGTGATCCACATGAGAGCAGATAGATGTGACATTTAGTAATCATCTTCCTTGGACAAAATGGGACATTGCTGTCACTTTAAGTAAATCTCAGTCAAATTTCTGGCATTTTACCATAGGGAGAGCAAGAGGCATAATAGTAAATTTCTCTTTAAAAAAATGGAAAAGATCAACCTTGGGAGAGGAAAGAAAAGAAAGGTTGCCAGAATTTAAGGTGCAATACCTCATCCTAGCTTGGCCATCCATTTCCTTGCTGCTGATATCAATATGTCAGCCCTAATGTTTACTGATGCTCACTTTACAGATGACTTTTCCTAGCTGTCAGGATATGTGTCAGCAGCCTCTCTTCCCCCTCTTTGCCTCCCATCCCCTGTAATCAAGATGAATATCTCTGAGGTTAAGTAAAAAGACCAGCTATTCTGTAAATGACACCATGGGGCTGATATTTAAACAAGGTGAACACCTAATTGCTGAGATTATGGGAACAAATTGGGTAATTCCTGCCCTAAATGAGCAGAGTTGGGTTTTGGCAGGGTCAGTGAAGAGAAATGCACATTTTAAATGGCTTCTATTGTTGTGCAAGGCCTTGGGGCTGCTGAAGGTTGACCTATTTGAAGGATTAGAGGTGTCCAGAGCAAAAATTGGTGAGTTTAGCTTCTGCAGCTTCTCTGAAGTACTAATAAGTTCAAAAGCCATGCAGAATGGGGATACTGTAAATTATGGCACCTTGGTTTTTCCATATTTATAGTCCACCAGTGACTTCTATATTAAATGCTTTCAGTCTTGGAGTCCAAACAAGATTTTTCAAGCTGTCACTTGTGCAGCTCAGGCTGGTGCATGAAATGCTAAACATGCTCTGGCTGCTTAGTACATCTTCCTTGACAAAGACCTGGAGTAATAATTCCAGAATGAATATCTAGCTGGCAATTTTAGGGAGGAAGCACAAAACAGTGATTATTTTGGCTTTGAAATGCTCAAAGTGTTTTGCTTTTTAAAGTTGTCAAATGCCACCAACCACAGTGATGGACTCTCCAGTTTAGGGAGTTTCCTGCAGACCTTCCAGCCAGGCTTTGGGAATCCTATCTAATAAAGAAGGTAAACACCTTCAGCCTTACTTTGCAACCTCTTAACCTGGAATCCTTCCCTTTTTAGGACTCCAGTTTTGGATGTTGGAGCTTTCTGTCACCTACAGCAATAATTCTGTGTGGTTGTCTCCTCCTCACACTCACCCTTCCCATATTTCTAAGCATTGCTGAGGTCTCCTCTCAGTCTCCTCTTGTCCAGGCTGCAGAGACCCAGCTCTCTCAGCCTGTCCTCCTAGGGCACATGCTCCACTCCTTTCAGGATCTTGCTGGCCCTGGGCTGGACTCTCTCCAGCAGCTCCCTATCCTTGTGGAGCTGAGGGGCCCACAACTGGACACAGCATTCCAGGTGGGTGATTCCTGACATGAGGATTGCAGGAGTGACTTCTCTCCTGTGCACCAGCAAAACTGTTGTCCTCAGGAGATGGCTCTGAAAGTGCCTCTGGTTGTGTTTTGTGTGCAGTAGGTTTTTATACCTGCAATAACCACCAGGTGATTTGATTTCTAGGAACTAGATTACTTGACAATAAAAGAAAAGACTCTCTGAGCAGTACTTTAGGAATCCTGTTCTAAAGAGAAACCTACATCTAAACATTCCAGCAATATTCTAATAGCCTAAAAAAAATCCCAACCCCAAACCAACAGATTGATATTTGCACTATTTTACAACATTGCTTTTCTTATGCCAACAATTGCTTCTTTTAACTCTAAGTAACTTGATTCTTCATGTGGCAGGAGCTGAGAGCAGCAAACCACCCTGCAGCCAGCAGCAAGCAGAGGTCTCTCCA
Organism: Bucco capensis; assembly: GCA_013396975.1. NCBI lineage: Eukaryota > Metazoa > Chordata > Aves > Piciformes > Bucconidae > Bucco > Bucco capensis. The sequence goes on from VWZO01002107.1 coordinate 208,657, forward strand.
GCAAAGGCATTACTTGAACCAAATGATGGATGTGCATATTGATTTGCTCTGTGACTTCCATGTCAGGTTTGTCATCTTTCCTCAAATTACTAGTTAAAACCAAAGGTTTTTTTGGGTTTGTTTCTTTTTTTTTTGTTGTTTTGGTTTCTGTTGAAGCCTGCAGGCTCTTCTCTATATCTTCTAAAAAAAAACACCCCAAGCTGTAATTTATCTGCTCCATAGATCATGTGTAACAATAATCACTCCAGAGCCTGGGCTGCCTTCTGATGTCTGCCTTTGTTGCAAGAGATGGATGAAGTGAACAAAAAAGCTTCCTGATTTTCATCCTCTGTAATAAAGCTGAAAGATGGAGAGGAGTCAAACACATATTGAAATGAAACCATGGAATCCTGACAAAGGAGCACAGAGAAATACACACACACACACACACCCCCAGGCATGTGTGATGCAATGACACAGAATTCTTTCTCTTCCCAGATGGACCTCTAACAAGTTATGCATCCTATATCTCACAGACATATAGCAATTGAACTCATAAAACAGTTTTTATCCTGAACTTGGACTTGTCAAAGTGGTGAATATGTTAACTTACATTTTGCAGGGACAAAACCTCTTTGTCAACAGAAAAACACATTAAAAAAAACCCCAAGCCCCAAATGGGTTAATATTCACAGGCACTAACCTGCAATAAGTGACACTTCACACTGAATTCTCTGCTGGGTGTTAGTGCCTATTTCACAGACATATTGGGGAATTTGGGAAAGGCCACAAACGAACTTCAGAGTTTATTGGTAGATATTTGCAACAAATAATGATAATAAAAAGCTAAAGTTAGGAGATGACCAATCTAACTGCATACAAATGGAAAAGGGATAGAAAAACTCCCAGCAGATTGTTGTAGCTTAAAACCCTCCCCTTCCCACCCACCCCCAAATACAAACCCATACCCCACACAGACCCCTGTGAGGGCAGGAAATAATATGAATACATAGGAATGATTTATTGCCCTGGGTGGGCAGTTCCTCCTGCAGATGTTGGTAAAGCATCTCCTCATCTGGAGATGCATGCCTCCAGGCTGCTAGACCTTGTGCCAAGGAGCTTGCCAGGGCCACTACACATGTCCTTTGTCACCACATGGGTTAATAAGCACTCAAGTGTTGTCAGAGAATCACAGGATCATTGAGGTTAGAAGAGACCTCTAAGATCATCAAGTCCAACCATACCTAGCACTTCATTCATGGGCAGGCTTTGTGAATGCAGCTCCAGGGAGGGCTCCATCCACACTCTTCCCAAGAGCTTTTTCCAAGTGCTGCTGGCTGCAAAGGCCAATTTGGGACAGACAAGAGTGGTTGCAAAAGGCACAGCACAAGGACTCCTCAGGAGGTAGAAGCTGCAAGACACGATTCTTTCTACGCTGTCTTTTCTCCTCCAGAGTGATCCTGTGTGCCTGCTCCAAACCATCCGCGGCATTCAAACTAGTGTGTGTGCAGAGCTGCTGAGTGGAGGCCAGAGGAGAGCAGTTCAGGGCAGCAATATGGCCAAGGCTGAGCTGTTGGTTCAGGGAGTCCTTGCATCTCCTCTTCGGGGCTCCTCTCTTGCCACAGCCAGGGGCAAGTTGCCCAGAGAGCATGAGCTTAGGCAGGCAGGAGTTCTTCATCCTGGAGCCGTGAGCTGCCCAACGCAGCTGCGTTCTCAGCAGCATGGCCTCAAGGCTTGGAATTGCTGCTTGTTCTAGGACANGCCTAAACCATGGCCCTCACCCCAAGGAAGCCAAAAGTGGAGAGATGAAGATTGCTGGTCCACTGGCAGAGGGATGCACATCTGCAGCCAGGCCCTGGCATTAAGAGCAGAATGGAATTTTAAGGTGAATGAATTCCCTGCAGTGACTTCAGTGGGAGGGATGCAGCCCTGATCTGGCTGTGGGAGGAGTTCCTCCTCTGCTCCCTAGCTCCAGCAATGCTTGGGGCTGTAAGGATCAAACACACTTTGGGAGACACTTCCCAAAAGAGCAAAGTCAGTTTGGCCTGCAACCTGAGTTCCAGGACAAATCTGACTTTGCTCTAGCTCCCCAAAATCTCTCCTTCCTTTTAATTTAATAAATAAAACAACCAACCTGAGTTACTTTACTGAAAGGGTTGTTAAGTCTTGGAATAGGATGCCCAGGGCAGTGGTGGAGTCACCATCCCTGGAAGTGCTTAAGAAACATCTTAGGGACATGATTTAATGGCATGGTAGTGCTAGGTATGGTTGGACTTGATGATTTTAGAGTCTCTTCCAACCTTAATGATTCTGTGATTCTGTGAAATCTGACTCTGCTCTAGCTCCCCTCAACCTCTCTCTCCTTTTAGTTTCATAAAAGCAACCTTAACTTGCAGTGGCATCATCACAAAGAGATCCAACAGAAGCCTGGAAGAAGAGATTAGCACATAGCAGAGTGAGAGGGCTGCTAGGAAGGGGGGGGGAAAAAACACCCTAGACAACATCAGTGCAATGTAGCATTAAAAGCATGGAGTGACAGCTGACAGTTGGTCTGTGATGGGGTGATTCAGCTAAATGGTAAACAGAAGGGCAAGTTCTGATCTCACTGATGCCAACACAAACCTTGGGTTGCAGAGGAGCTGCTTCATGTCTCTGGGAGCAGAGTGGAGCCCAGGAAAGCTGTGACTCAGCCAGATAATCTCTGACAACTGTTAGTGCTGTGGTAAATATGGCAACGTGGCAGGCTGGAAAAGAAGCTAAAAAAAGTTTTCACTTCCACACTTCCAAAACAAAATGTTTCAGAGCTTTTTTTTTTTTCCCCCTCTTCCTCCAAACAGCATTTTCAATCTTGGTAGGGATAATAGCAGAAATGTTGAAGTAAAACATATTTTGTTGGTTTGTTTGTTTGTTGTTCAGATTGGGTGAAATATTTTGATTAAGGCCAAATTAATGAGGTTGTTCAGCCAATGAGCTGAAAAGTCAGTTCTTGCCATAAGTCCAGTCCCAACCTGCATCAGACCTGAGGGACACTTTCCACCACAATTAGTGATGTTGCAGTGGACAGACACTAACTCACATCTGCATCAGATGCACCTGAAGAGGTTTTGAAAAGGAGATATTTCCTAAGAAAACCTTTAGCCTTTCACAGAAAAATAGAATCAAAGAATTGGTTTGGTTGGAGGAGACCCTTTAAGATCACCAAGCCTAACTGTTAGCCAGCACTGCCAGCTCACCACTAAACCACATCCCTCAGCATCACATCTCCGTGGCTTTTCAACCTCTCCAGGGATGGTGATTCCACCACTGCCCTGGGCAGCCTGGGCCAGGCCTTGACAATCCTTCTTAGGGAAGAATTTTTTCCTGAAGGATTCCATCTCAAACATATGTCACCCTCTTGGTGTGGGCAGAAGTGCAAACACTAGTGTGGGACCTCCTAAATAGCAAGGTAGAGCTGAAACCTTATTGAAGTCAAAGCTGAAACTCTCCCAGCCTGCCTGCTGAGGCTTCCTCAGGGTAAGGCTGGCTGCTCTTGGATTTAAGCACCAAGATATTTGAAACTCAAAGGGTTGGATTCAGCTTGTCCTGCCTTGGACTGCCTGAAACGCCTTATCCATTCTTCTGGCACCATGTTGTTTGTGTTCAACAAATTACAACTTAATAAACTATTGGGACGTGAAGGTGTGTCACACTGCTTTGGTGATTAAAAGAACAAATTCCCTATTTTTTGTGTCCCTGGTTTCACTCTGAGGGGTATTGATATTTTCATTTCAGTCCACACAGTGCCTGCTTTCCCTGGCAAGCTACTTGTGCTATCTGCAGAACTAAAAATAAGCCACTTCTCATGAAAAACATCCTCTTTTTCACATTGTAGCTGGTCTGAAAGGCAGCTATGCACAGAGCTGTGAAGATCTGAAGTTGGCTTCTGATGTGCATGCAAAAAATTGGGAAGGCCACCTGGAAAACCCCTGGAGCTGGAGAGAAGAGCTTGTCCCATGGGGAGGTCACCAAAGGAGCTCATGGCTCTTGTGTCCAGCTGGCAGGAGAGGAGCAGGGCCAGCAGCAGTTTGTTCCTGCTCCCAGCACCCTCCAAGCCTTTAGGAAATTTGGGATCCCTCAGAGTTGTTTTCAGATCTGGGAAAAGGTTTTTGCAGGAAGCAGAATGAGTTTTGCTCATTCTAGGGAATAAGTCTAGGAAATAGAGCCCTGTGGAAGTATTCACCTTATAGGAAAGCCACCTCCCCAAAAAATAGGGATGGATTGTGGTATTAGTCTTTGCTGAGATGAGGATTCAGGTTTTATTCCTCTTATTACTTCTTATTTCTTGTGTCTTTACAACATACCCAGGCAGATTATTCCCTAGCTACCAAAAAACCCCCACTTGTAGTGAGATGCTGCAGTTGAAAAGAACAAAACAGGCAGCAGTTCAACATTCTCAGTTAAGATAATTATGTTAATATTAATGGGTATTAATTTCTGTTTATTTGACAAATACTGCATGAGGAAACTAGCTTTCCAATTCACACCTCACCAAATGCTGCTCAACAATGATTTGTTTCATTAATTTTATCAGCTGCATTCCTCCTTTTTTTTGTTGTTGTTGTAGCACATTCTCTTTGCTGAGAGACATTAATCCCTGATAGAGCTCCCTAAAAGTCTGTGCAGAGGAACTGAGCTGATAAATTGTTGGTGTACAAGCTACCCACCACTGCCAATTCTGATTTTTCTTGATTTATTTTTGATTTCCAAGAAGCCTTGAAGAAAAAAAATATGTCTGTGCATATTTTCTCACTGTTTTTAACACACATGTGAGCCCTTCACATTCAAATGTCACATTATGTGTGATGTGGGTTAGGTAAGAAACCCTCTGGTATTATTTTTAGCACACTGATAAAAATAACTAAGTTTCAAGTCAACTTTTCAGTGCAGGGTTAGTTTTTAGCTGAATTCAGGATCCACAATTACTGAGTTGTTCACTAAGAAAGAGGAAAAGCTAATGGAAAGGGGACAGGGAAATATTCTGCATATGCACCTGAATGAAACAGAAAACAGTGAACAAGTGGCTGTTGAATATATTTCCTTTAAAATCTCAGGTGTAGAACATATCATGGCCTTCTTTATCATGGCAAAAACACAGAGGGGCAGCTGACACTACATTTGGCTTCTGATGTTGATCCAGATTCATTCTGCTTACTTCTGGAGGATATTCTGCTAGGAATAGTACAGATTTACCCTTGCAACCCCTTTAGCCTTTCCTGGGGATGCTGGTGAGTAACTGGCACAAGGGAGCAGTGTCTGGTACCCTCCAGTGCAGCAGCTCTGCTTGAGTTATACCTGATGCACATGTTATTCTTGAACTCTTTGGCTTTTCCTGCCACAATAAGATGATTGCATACAAAATTACATCTGCCAGATGGTTAATTCTTCCCAAAGATGAGTGTGTAAAATCAAGGTAGGGATGGAGGTCTGCAGAACCTTCTCCTGGGTAAGAGTTTCACAGGCTGGAATAAGCACCCTGAGCAGAACATCAACTGCTTTTGCTCTGAAATTCCCTCTCAGGTTGCTCTGAAATTCCCTGTCAGGTTGCTCTGAATGCTCCCCAGGATGCTGAATTCCTCTGCTAAAAACTGGAGATGGAGCTAAAATTCAGGTCTTGTGATCAAATCTCCTTGTCCTGCCCTGACTCTTGTGTCTGAAGAGCACTGCCAGTGATGGATCAGGGTGGGAATGTCAAGAACTAGACATTACAATACAAAATGGGTGCAGTTACTTTTTCTCCTCTCCTCTTGCCATAGGTAACTCAAAGCCAATGAAGTCAAGAGAAAAACTTGTTGACTAGACCCTGCCTCAGCCCTTGGCTTGCTTAAACCAGCCAGTGCTGTTGAGTTAACCCATGACACACATCAGTTTAACTTCACCTTTTCCCCAGAGCAGGCAGAGAATCCTATTTTTCATGTTTCTTTCCCTGGACCTTGGCCAGCTGAACAGAGGTCAGATTTGTCAAGCTGGGTCTAAAACAGGGGAGAAAAAAAATGAGCTTCATTTCAACCTTTTCCTCCAGCAGAGTGACAATATAATTCATGTTTATATTCCTGCCTTTGCCACAGTCCTGCTGGTTGACATTGGGGAAGTCACTTCATCTTTTGGGACCTTCAGTTCTCCTCCAGTTTGTTTCTTGGCAATTTAGACTAATGTGGAGCTAAAACAGACCAAGGCATCTGAGGCAAAACATGGCTTAGGCTGTCCATTTGCATTGCTGCCACACACAGCATCCATCTCCTGGACTTGAGGTCTCAGGCAGAAGTTAAGGAAAACAATCTCAGGGCAGATTCCAAGCTGTGGGATAAATGGGAAGCGAGGCACTGGCTCTGTGCAGGCACACATGGCATGTGTTTTCTGTATGCCTTGCCTAGTTAAGATGACTCAGAAGAATTTGTTCCCAGCCACCCAAATTAGCAAGGCAGCCTCTTTCATGCAAAGCAGCTTGTGCCCACCAATTCTGCCAGGCAGCAAGCAGCAGAAGCAAAGCCCTGGCTCTGTGCTGACCTGTGATTGAATTTGTTCAGCTTAGACTGAGAGCTGAGCAAACTTGAAATGCCTTCATTTGAGTGAGGCTCCCATTTTCATGGAGATGTTTGGCTGTCTTCAGATCTAATTTCAGGCCCCAAACACTCCAATTTCCCCATAAGGATGTGTTCAAACACTGCCTGACTGCTATTCTTCTCCCTTGCTGCAGAGCTGAGAAGTCGTGGTGGCTGATGAGGATTCATTCTAAAGTTGACAATTTGCCCCTTCCCTTCAGAAAAAAAACCTCTGCAGAGCTTCATTCCTTTCAGCCCACACCAGCTCTCATCCCAAACCTTCCCTGCTGCTCTTCAGAAACCTAAAATATCTGAACTGCAAGATTAAACCAATCCTTGCCCCCTCCACACAAACAAACAAGCCTCAAAAGAGGCAAGAAATTATCTGTATGGTAGGATGATGAATGTAAAGAGCTTATATGGTAATCATTAGCAGAGGAAAAGAAATCCCAACTGCCCACACCACACTGGAAAGAAACGGGGAGATAAAGGGAGAACATGGACATCAGGAAAAGAAAAGAGGCAAGAGCAAGAAACACAAAGTGCTGCTGGCAAAAGTATTGTTTGTCCTCGGCTGTGAGCTGCTTAAGGAGATTATTCAACTTCTAAGCTCCCAGTAACCCCTGCAGTGATCCCTTGGGTTCCAGCTGACACCCCTGGGTGAGGGAGCACCCATGGGTCCCTTCATTGCACTGAAATGCTGGCAGAGGGTTGGGAGAGAGGGGGAGAGAAGGAGGACAAACCTTCTCTTTCCAAATCCCTAATCTCCTTCATCTCCATCACTTCGACATTCGCTTCTCCCCATCCTCACGCCAAACAAAAGTGAGCTCTATGTATATCTATTTATCTATCTCTCTATTTTTCCTCTTTGTGATGAGGTGATGCTTTGGCTCTTCTGTCCGGTCTGGAAAGAGTTAAAGCCATTATGTGCTGGCTGTCCGCAGCAGCTCCACATCCCGCTGGGCTCTATCAGAGCTGCCGGGGCAGTGGCAGCGCTGCCTTCAGCCGCGCGCATTGCAGCAGTGCGCAGTGCCCGACTGCTCGAGTTGCCTAATTTGTCTCTTTGCACTCGGGGCCTGCTGATTCAATCATTTTAAAGATGCCCATTTCTTCCAAGCCAGGGATTTTATGACTCTAAGGATTAGAAGCTGTTATCCCAACAAACCCCGGAGCTCTCTATATTCTGATTTTTATGGTAAGCTTCACTAATAAACTGTTTAAAAACATATGCTAATTGTGTTTATTGTATTCTTTAATTATCATATGTATCATTAAAGATGTACTATCCCGTTTGGAATCTTAATACCTAATGCCCTCTTCCTTTTTTTGGTTTGGTTTTGGTACCATTGCACAGTACTGCTTTAAAAAAAGGAGTAGAAAAATATATATATATNAGTCTGTTACACTTAACCTTTCTCTTCTCCAGACTGCTCAGAAAGATCATTTGCACAGCCAAGATGGGTTCCAAAAGATCAGAATAATTGTCCCCCTCTCCTTTTTTTTTTGTTATAACTCATTATTCTTATCATACATAACACACACTCCCATACACACTCTACCACATGCATAATAACTAAGTGCATGATCTATATGTGCACACACCCTGATAGGCATATCTATAGTCACACTTAGCCTTCTGCCAATTTGTCCCCAATTAATTAAGAGTTGTTGGGTTTCCCCCCCCCCCCCNNNNGGTTGTTGGGGTCCCCCCCCCCCCCCCAAAAGCAGTACCAGTTATCCCAGCCATGTGTGAGGAATATTCTCTATTTTGGAGACTGATCTTGCCCCTGATTGTTGCTTTGCTCCTTTAAAACGAGACATCCCCTGCAGAATAAAATCCTCTTATTTCAGCACTCACAAAAATTCCTCTCTCCTGACCTGCTCCTAACAGCCAAAACAGCATCCTCCAACCCTGCTTGCTATGGCCTGGCCTGATTTCTCTGTTTGCTGTTTGGATTTAAATATTTTCTTTATTTTTTTTTCCCCACTTGGGACAAATAATTGGCTTTAACATCAAGGCATTTTGCTCCCTGCTTAAAAACAAAATAGCAACCAAAACCCAAACCAAACCAATAAAAAAATCCAAGTGTGTTTGTTTTGTTTTCCAGCTGCACAAGTCAAAGGGAAAGGAGATGCATGTGCAGTGTGAGATCAGTCTTTGGTCATCACTATTGCAGATGAGAATAATGATTATGTGCAGGCACACACCAGCCAAATGTGGGCACACACGTTTAGCACAGGCTCCTTCTTCCTTTCCACTGAGTCCTGCACCTTTCTGTGCTCCAGCCTAGATCTTCAAAGTTCTTTTTTCCCTCCCTATATTTGAGAGACATCCTGGGAAATACAGCAATAGCCCAAAAGAGATATTTCTTTGGTACAGAAGAATGACACTACTGGGCTGCTTGGCTGCTGGCATAGCAGGGAGCTTGCTCTCACGAGTTTGCTCTCAGGAGTTTAGCCATCAGGCTTTTATTTTTATTTTAGTTGGTGAAGAATGTTTCCTTTAGGTACCAGATGCTAATGCCACAGCACGAATGAAGCTGCTTCTGCAAATTGAATAATGTCATTGGCATTCACTCATTCAAAATAACACTGAGAAGTGGCAGTGCTGCTCTGTCTTAAGGTGAAAAATCCTGTTTTCCAGGTAAAAGAGGGTGTCTGCTTGGCCAGTCAAGCCAGGATGAAACAATGGGATTTAGAGCTTCTCAGAGATCTTTAATATAAACGTTATGTAAGTCTGTTATTGGACCAATGTATATATATATTTAAAAAACCCATATAATTTTGGTTTCAACCAACAGCCTGCAGCATCCTTGCCATATAACACAGAACTGAATGCTGGGTCAGAGCCTCTCTATTGAGCTGAATTTGGAGTAAGCTTCCTGCATGTGTCTTGTCCCTTTTTGACATGAAGGGGTCACNTATATATTTTAACAAGGAATCCTATTTTCAATTTTCATTGTTTATTTAAAAGTAAAAGGCTTTGAATTGAATCTGAAACCTCTCTCCTGAAGAAAGGCAGGCAGGGGAATGACATAACAAAACATGGCATTCTGTCTCTGTGCATTTGAGTCCTTAATCTATTTCTTTAACCATGCCTCCCTATAGTCTGTTACACTTAACCTTTCTCTTCTCCAGACTGCTCAGAAAGATCATTTGCACAGCCAAGATGGGTTCCAAAAGATCAGAATAATTGTCCCCCTCTCCTTTTTTTTT
>VWZO01002107.1:218768-229644 GCA_013396975.1 Bucco capensis
AGAGATATTTCTTTGGTACAGAAGAATGACACTACTGGGCTGCTTGGCTGCTGGCATAGCAGGGAGCTTGCTCTCACGAGTTTGCTCTCAGGAGTTTAGCCATCAGGCTTTTATTTTTATTTTAGTTGGTGAAGAATGTTTCCTTTAGGTACCAGATGCTAATGCCACAGCACGAATGAAGCTGCTTCTGCAAATTGAATAATGTCATTGGCATTCACTCATTCAAAATAACACTGAGAAGTGGCAGTGCTGCTCTGTCTTAAGGTGAAAAATCCTGTTTTCCAGGTAAAAGAGGGTGTCTGCTTGGCCAGTCAAGCCAGGATGAAACAATGGGATTTAGAGCTTCTCAGAGATCTTTAATATAAATGTTATATAAGTCTGTTATTGGACCAATGTATATATATATTTAAAAAACCCATATAATTTTGGTTTCAACCAACAGCCTGCAGCATCCTTGCCATATAACACAGAACTGAATGCTGGGTCAGAGCCTCTCTATTGAGCTGAATTTGGAGTAAGCTTCCTGCATGTGTCTTGTCCCTTTTTGACATGAAGGGGTCACTAAGAACATCACAATTTGTTAATTTTGCCTTTTTGGAGGGTCAAACCCATGTGTGCTTGTTGGTTCAACACCTTAAGTCACAGTTATGCTTCAAGCTGCTGGAAGAAATAGGGAATTGTAGCATGGCAAAAATAAACCTATTGTGATTCAAAGACATCAGAGCCAGGTTGGTTTTACCCTGGCTTCTGTGGGTTCAGTATTTCACCCCAGCACAGGGCTGTTGGTGTGTGTGTGTGTGGATCACTGGGCAGAGCACATCTCCACTGCCAGCACAGCTCTGCCCTTGCTGCAGCTCCTGGAAATGCTCATTTTGCACAGCCCCCAACAAATGCAAGCATCTCCCTCTCTCCCTATTATACTAATGGATTTTATGCTACTTTGGAAATTACCCTGTTTTCAAACACCAATACATTTGAATGTCAGCCTCTAGTACCCAAATATAAATGTCAAGACCTCTGTACATCTCTGGCATGTAGGAACTAATTTAATCATCTCAGTGAAGCGATTTCAGCTCAGACAATCACTTTGCTCGAGTGGAAGGGTTATGAAGAGGGTGCACAGTTGCAGGCAAGTGCTTACACACTAGTTAGGGACACGTTTGCTATAAAAAGAAATCCATGTGGGGCTTTTTCCCCCCCCTCTTCCCATGAGTAGATATTCCCAGCCCTAGCCCTGCTGATAGGAACTGGGATAATCCTATCTCAGGTGCAGAAAAATGATGTGTGGCAATAAGGAATGTGAAATTTTCATTTACTGAGGGGAGGAAAAGCTATGGGAAATGATTTTTTGGTTTGTTTTGTTGTGTTGTTTTTTTTTCTGCTGTGATTGGAGAAGCAAAGGAGAATCTTGTGGAATAGAGGAAGCCTGGTCACTGTGCTGCTCAGCACACCTGAGTGACTGATGGCACTGGCTGCACACAGGGATGAAGGGAAGGTGGCAGCAAAAGCAGATGCACTTTTGCATATGGACTGTGGGCCTCCTTCTTCTAAAATTCACCTTGGCTGGCTTCATTTCCCCCTTTTTACACACTGCAATTAAAAACAGGCAAAGGAAGCACAAGGCAGGATATTTTTTTCTGAGGGATAACTGCTGAACAGGACTAAAGGATCCGAGAATCACAGAATGGTTTTGGCTGGAAGAGGCCTTTAAGATCATCAAGTCCAACTGGTTAAGGTGAAACTAACATTTTTGGCAAAGTAACATTGTATATTTACTGGACATAGTCTAGACCAGATAATGGGACACATCCAGTGCCGAGAATAAACCTTTTCCATGAGTAAAATATTGATTTATTTCCTTAATTCACAACCAGTAACCAGCACTGCCAGGTCACCACTAAACCATGTTCCTCAGCAATACATCTACATATCTTTTCAGTCCCTCCAAGGATGGTGGCTCCATCACTGCCCTGGGCAGCCTGGGCCAATGCCTAACCACTCTTTCTGGGAAGAAATTATTCCTAATACCCAACCTAAACCTTCCCTGGTGAAGGAGTTTGTTTTCTATGTGGGCCAACTAGCCACAGCAGTCATGTTACTCAACCCTAATCCTTGTCTTAAATCAGTTTTAGGAGGAAGGAATGTTCCTCCTAAATTTCTGGGGGAGTTCTGATTGTCTCCAGATCACTGCTGTACCAAACCTCCCACTGGAGCCATCAGCAGGAGCACAATGTTTGTATGGGAACAAAGCAAGCATCATCACATCTCCTTGCTGGGGTTCTGGAGGATCAGAGAGGCTTACAATGAAGTAGCATTGTCAGATAAAGAGGAGAAAGAGCAAAAGGAAGGATGGATCAGGATCTGGAGGCTGGGGATGGGGAAATGGGATCATGGGGGTGAATGCAAGGATGGTTAGGGACTGTAGATTTAATAAATGAAGGACAAACATGGATATAACCAGTCCAGATGTGTGGGAATGTTTGAGAGTGTCCATGCCATCACCTCCCAATCCACAGCAGCCACAGCTTGCACTGGAGCCAATCCAGTTCCCAGGGAAGTCACTGGGAAGAAGCATGGAGCTGGTGCTGATAGCAGTTGGAAACTTTCAGGCCTAATTCTCTCCTCACGACTAGCAGGATTACAAAGTTAGAACTAAATGAATTTTGCTGCCATTTCAAGCATCCCCCTGACAAAACAAACTAAAAGGATAATCAGAAGTGCAATCCATTTTGGAGAGCTTTGATGAAAGAGGCTTCATTTGCTGGGTTCCTGGTCCCAGTGAGATGCAAGTCTAGATGATACCAAAGCATATTAACAGTGCTAACATTTTGCAAGAGTTAGTATGAAAACTACCCAACCTTGCTAATGAAAACATGCCCAAGCAAGCTTTGGGAAACAATCAGAAATCAATCCAATGTGTGAGGCTGAACATGTCAATGAGACAGTGTGCAGTCAGAGGGTTTGCTCATGAAGTGCTGTCAACAGTCAACGCTCCACTTGTCTGATCCAGCTAAGTGGAAAGATTTCCCTCCTTTCCCCCTACTCTATTTTTTATTTTAATAACCCAAGAGAAGAGAAAGGAAAACCAGGAAAAAAAAAAAAAGTAAGCCACGAAGTAATTCATCTCAAGTATCCTGAAGGACAATTAATAACAAAGGCTAGCAGTGGTAAGCCTGCTCTTTGGTGTGGTTGGGAGATCCAGGGCTGTAATTATTGAGCCATCCTGCTGAATAGCACAATCAATGCTTGAGGCAGCGAGCCGGGGCCAGGGCTGCAGCTCTCAGGGCAATGAAACCTCAGGCTGGGAGCGGGGAGAAGGAGGCATTGTGTTTACCTGAGCTCTGATTAGCTTTTAGTGAACAATGAATTCTCAATCAACCACACAAGAGGCTTTACTGGTGTTGTCAGGACCTTGCTTAACAGGAAGTTTGGGTGACAGAAAGGGAGGGAGGGAGAAGGATGAGTTTCCCACACACCATGAAGGTTTTAAGGGGTCACAGAATGTCAGGGGTTGGAAGGGCCCTAGAAAGATCATCTAGTGCAACCCCCCTGCCAGAGCAGGATCACCTAGAGCAGCTCACACAGCAATGTGTCCAGGCAGCTCTGCAATGGCTCCAGACAAGGAGACTCCACAGGCTCCTGGGCAGCCTGGGCCAGTGCTCTGGCACCTGAACTGCAAACAAGTTTCTCCTCAGCTTAATACTAAACCTCCTGTGCTCCAACTTGCTCCCATTCCCTCTTGTCCTACCATTGGATGCCATGGAGCAGAGCCTGGCTCTCTCCTCCTCACACTCACCCTTCCCATATTTCTAAGCATTGCTGAGGTCTCCTCTCAGTCTCCTCTTGTCCAGGCTGCAGAGACCCAGCTCTCTCAGCCTGTCCTCCTAGGGCAGAAGAGCAAACTCACACTGCCAGCATTCCCACAAACATTTCCTTCAGACTGTAGTGTTCATCCCTTCAGGAAAGGAGGAACAGGAAAGTAAATAATACCTGTAAAATACACCTAGCTTTCTGCTTATTTTCGATGCAGGGATGTCAAACCTCCCCAGTGAATGAAGCAGCCCTGGCTGTGCTATACCTGGGGAAGAGAAGTGACAGCAGGAATACTCAAATGTTTAGGGAATGCATTTGCTTCCTTCACTCATTCACACACCCTTTTGCAGCCAACCTGTTCAGAGTTAATCCCTCCAGAAGCAGATGACACACATCCTACCCAGAGCCTGCCAACATAAGGTGCCTAACTCCTGCCATCCAGCTCTGATCACAGAATCATGAAGGTTGGTAGAGACCTTTAAGATCATCAAGTCCAGCCATGAAGAATTTAGTCCTGTAGTTCTTCCTCCAGCTCTAGGAACTGCTCAGCCACTAAGCAAAGGAAAATAAAGCAGAGCAGAGCTGGTTGCAAGCTGCTGGGGGTTTGCACCATTGCCTTCCCTATAAGTCACCACAAGGCACCTCTGCAATGCAAGGCAAACTCTGCAGATGTAATTGATTAGTAACTATCAGCTAATTACAGGGTAATCACATGATTATTTCTGCTTTGCAAACGGAATAGTTGTCACCAGATTGGCTTAATTGTGGGGGGCAATTTTCCATGCAGGCACATACTAACACTGAGTAAAACCAGAGCATCTCAAAGGCTGCAGGGAGCAGGTAGGATGAGCTGATTGCTGTCACTCTACAAAGTCCAGTGTGCACATCACTGCATCCTGTGCTTCTGAAGGGATGTTTGGATGCTCTGCTCTCAAGTAAAACTGGAAGATAAGAAATTGCTCTACCAGCATTGCTAGAATTCAATGCAAACCCTGAAACCCTTTGGCAAGGCAGTGTCTCTGCTGGGAAAAAGTAATGCTTCTGCTCTGTGGAGGAAGGAGGAGGGTTTGGGCTGCTGCTCTCCTAGGAAGGAGAGAGAAAAGAGGAGAAGCAGAACCATGGAGAGGAGCAGACAGGAGTTAACCCCAGGGCTTTGTTTGCCTGCAGCCCACGTAGCTGTCACAGCCACAGAGTTGCACCTGCAGTGCAGCTCAGGCATTTCACCTTCCTCCCAAATTCTGCTCACAAGACACAGCTACAGTGCTTGGGGTGATTTATCCCTTCATAGCTTAGTAAAATTGTCAAGTCTCAGCCATGCAACCCAAATATTTTCACAGCTGCATTGAGCTGTCCCAGGAAGTCACCCAAAGAAATGATCTTCTCCCTTGGCAGCTTGATCTGAAAGGCACTTCAGCTCCTGAATATCTCTGTCCTAGGGAAGATGATGAAACATTTCAAGGCATTTTCAATGTCACTGATTCAGATTAATCAAGTATCAAAGAGGTGGGGTGAAAGCTGGGAGATAGCATGTTCTCTTTGTGCCATCAGACCTGTGGGATGAATGCTCCCACAGAGAGGTCTGTATTTTCTGAGTTTAAGGGAAGTATGGGTGCTTCCCCTGAACAAATCCTAAAGCTTCCTACATCTCAGGATTCCTGCAAGAAGCACTGGAACTACTAAAATAGGACTGGCTGATGGAACTGGTTGCAATGGAGATACAGGAGGCTCCAGCTCAGTCTATGGAAATGCTGGTGATGCCCATTAGTCACTAACTGGGAAGAAAGGAAAGAAGCCAGAGTAGGGAGATTTAATCTCTGTATTTCCTCAGGAAATGATGAAGGAAATAGAAGGAGAATATATCTGTAAGGCTACCAGAGGGCTTGGATACAAGAAAAACAACTCAAGCCTCACTCTTGTGTTGTAACATCCTCAGAAGCTGACGTCAGGAGCTCAGCCCAAGGCCTCAAATGAACTAACAAATGTTTCTGTGCAGGAAAAACTCTCTCACAATGGGTTATGCTGGAGCCTCTTGTGTTCACAGCCTGATTTAAAGACAAAAACAAGGGAAAGAAGGATTATTTGGATATTTGCTTTGGCTATTTCTTTGATTCTGTTGGAATCCTTTTGCTCACATTGGTAATGTTGCATCAGAACTGAATTTTGAGTGACTCTGAAAGCTCCTACACACTCATTGATCTGAATTTGGGCACCAGTGAAGTTTTCCTTAATTTCCAGGGGTAGATTTTTGTTAACTGGAAATTGGATGTATCAGGCAAAACTCTTTAGCATCCCTGGATTTGAAATACTCTGTGGTTAAACTCTGAATTGGGTTAGAAGTAGCAAGGAAAGGTTGAAAGCTGCGAGAAATAGAGCAAAAAAAAGAAGGAAAAAACTCAGGGTCACCTGGTAACAGTCAGACAAAAGGCACATTTCAGAAAATGGACCCTGTAATTTAGTCAGGATGGAAAGGACAGGAAAAAGGTCAATATTGTTTTAAATGAGACTAACAGCTTCCTTTATGTAATGGGTGAACTCCAGTGTGTTTCCGGATGATTGGCAATTGAGCTGCTCGGGGTGGGGGGAAAAAAAAGGTTAAACTTAGCAGCACACAAAAGTGCCACCAATGTATTCCTGTCACTTTCCTCCAAATTAACCTATTTTAAGGTGTTCTGAACCTCATCAGCCAGCCCAGGTGTGCTTGGCAATGAGGGTCACCACCAGGTCCATGTGCACGGTAAGGGAGAACGTGACAGCAGCCCTGGGAGGTAGAGCTCTTGGGGTGGAAAGGAGTCTGATGAGGGATTTAGGAGGGTTATATTTACAAAAAGTCAAATAAATACTCATCAGCTTGCCAAATGAGCAAGGATTGGGCAACCTGAGCACTCACCTGGACCTTGAGGTCTGCATCTATCTGCAAGCTGGGATGGATGCTCCAGGGCTATGAGCTTGCACAGTTCTGCTCTGTCAGGAATTATCTAAGGGCTTGAGTCCTGCACTGCAGGGAGGATTCCCACCCAAAGAAGGGCAAGGAAGCTTGGGAAGGGTCTAGAGCACAAGTCTTGTGAGAAGCAGCTGAGGGAAGTGGGGTTGGTTAGCCTGGAGAAAAGAAGACTGAGAGACCTTCTTGCTCTCTACAACTCCCTGAAAAGAGGTTGGAATGAAGTGGGGTTTGTCTTTTCTCCCAAGGAAAAGAGGAAACAGCCTCAAGTTGTACCAGGGGAGGTTTAGGTTGGATATGAGGAACAATTTCTTCCCCAGAAGGGTTGTTCAGGCCTGGCCCAGGCTGCCCAGGGCAGAGACAAAGTCACCATCCCTGGAGGAGTTTAAAAGCCATGGAGATGTGGTGCTGAGGGACATGGGTTAGTGGTGACCTTGGCAGTGCTGGTTAATGGTTGTGCTTGATCTTAAAGGTCTTGACTGAGGAAGGGACAGTAGAGAGACAGTCAGCAGCAGGGGCTGGAAAAGGCTCTTGGCATCATGGCAGCATGGAAATGGGCTGGGAAAACTGGAGAAATGCTATGGCTGGAGCCAGGGAGGAGGCTGAGTGAGAAGATCTGCTCAAATCCACTTCCAAGAGCCCCTGAGAGGCACAGTTGCCTGCAGAGAGGAAGGAAAAAGCCACAGCAGAAAAGTAACAGGTTTTTTTCACCAGCTTATGTGAAGTCATGGGCATACACAAGAGACACTGCCTTAAATCTGACCTTTGGCATTAACATTTTCAAACAACAGTTGGTCTTTCCTTTCCATGCTAATTACAGCCTTTCTGAAAGACCAGGGCAGGGTCTCCTGTCACCCCATGTGTGCCAGGGTTGGGCAAGGCTCTCTCACACAGCACTCTGCAATTTCCACTGAAAAGAGCATAATTAATTTCAACATAATAGCTACAATTTTCAAGAGGACCAACAGGAAAAGCTAGTGGAAGAAGGCTCCTATACCATTGGTGGCCAGAAGTTTCCAGGGTCACAAAATCATACAAAATCACAGAATGTTAGGGGTTGGAAGGGACCTTTGGAGATTATCTAGTCCAACTCTCCCTACCAGAGTAGGATAACCTACGAAGTGCATACCAGAAACCCCTTTGACTTGATGGAAGGTGAAGGATGTGGAATTCAGGTGGCACAGGATGGGGTCTGGTCAGCTTTTGAGTATCTCCAGAGATGGAGACTCCAGCACCTCCCTGGGCAGCCTGGGCTAGTGCTCTACCACCCTCAAAGTCAAAAAATTCCTTCTCAAGTTAAGATGAAATTACCTGTGTGCTAGTTTTTGCCCATTATCTCTAGTCCTGTCAGCAGATACTGAGAAACCTGGTGTAGTTTTACCCAGTGCTTGCTCTTGAAGGAAACATGAATGACTTTGATCTAAATCACTTGGTCTCACTATTGATAATGCTTTATTTTTTCCCCTTTAAAACATACCTAGTAGGTAAAGCAGCATCTTTCAGTATCTGGATATTTTTTAGTGTCAGTTTTAAAGCCTAGGATGCTTGACTGGCTGCTCCATAGCGGAACAAAGCTCTTAGATACATCCTGAGGTGAATCTGTCAGTGAGTTAATCACCACAAGATGCCTTGACACAGTGATATTTTGATCTTTGGATTTCCATCAACACTTCTGAGCCTTTTTTTTCCCCCTCTCTCCTTCTCTGACCATTTAAAACATCATCATCCATGGGTCTCCTTCATACTCAGCTTACTCCACAACTAATTACTGCCTGATGGCAAAATGCTGACCTCAAATTAACAGCAGAGTCCCTTCTAAAAGTTACAGGAGTATGATTTCAGTCACATCACAGTATTTCCACTAATTCTGCTTGATCCTTAATTCTCCCTGAAATACCTGTTTCCACCTGCTATAGACACCATCACCTCTGCCCTCACCTCCTGTGACACAACACACACTCCTGTGATTTCTCCTAGAGATGATCAAGTAAAAAAAGACTTAAAAATTTGGGCTGTTTGCAAGTGGTGGAGCCTTTAAAATGCCTCTTTGAGATCTAACTAATACAGATTAATTATCCTTTAAGACAAGTGGCAGTCAGAATAAAAGATGATGCAAGCAGCATGAGGAGGAAAGGGCTGTAGATTTCCAGCAGGATTTTCAGGGTCAGGTAAAATGCCAGGCTAGAAAAGATTAGTTTAGGAAGGAAATCCTGAAGGCTGAGTTTTCCCTTGCTCTCTTTCCCCTCTCTGGTATGAGCTAGTCAGGTGGCAGCTCATGTTTAGCAAAACATTAACTTCCAGAGGCCCTTTAATAATGGCCTTCAGTGATCCTAGAAATGCTAAGAGAGCCAATTTGGCAGTCTAGGGTGTTTGAATCAGGAGCTTTTCACATTGCAGTCGAGGCATAAATAGCCATTGTTATCTGCAGAAATGATTTTGATCAACTTCTGCATTCACCAAGTGGTGTCACTACCTCCGTTCTCTCCATGGCAGTGCTGGAGGAGCTGAGATTGGAGGAACTTGACAGGATAATTAAGTATGAAAGCAGACTGGATTTAGCAGGACCCCAGTGAGTCAACAATCCTGATTGTTTCATCATCTCAGCTTTGTGCTGTTCATATCTCATCAGATTAGATAACAATCTGGTAGAGCTCTGAGTTGAATTACCATGTTGAACTGCACAGTTAGACCACATGAAAAACATCAATACACATTTAAATAAACCCATTTTCCAACTCAGATAAGAAATGGCCAACCTCTACAAATCAAAGGCATATCCTCAGGCTAAAATAAAGAGTGGTCTGATTACCTATTCAGTGATATCAAAGTGCAACAATCAAATGCTATTGCCAATACAACCCAAAGGGTCTTCCAGCAGAGCAGGAACACAACTGCCTGGTGATGGTAAATTTCAGAGCTCAAATCCACAAGTGGAGATCTTCAAAGGTGAGGAAAGGGTGTAGCCAGATAGCTCCCACAGAACTGAATCCTTTCAGTGTCTCAGAGCTTCCTTCTTCTCCTTCATGTTCCTCCTTCCAGCACTCACAAGGCTGTTCTCAGCCTCAGAAGCTCAGAGGGTCTCTAGGCAGAAGATCTTTTCTATCATCTCCATTACCCTCCCTGGACACAGAGCCCATAGATCCAGGACCTCTTGTTCCTCTGGGCTGCAGCAAGAGAAGCGTGGCCAGCAGAGCCAGAGAGGTGATTCTGCCACTGCACTCTGCTCTGCTCACACCTCCTCTGCAATACTGGGGCCAGNTGGCCACTGCAGGGGGGTTGGACTAGATGAGCTCCAGAGGTCCCTTCCAACCCAAACCATTCTAGGAGTCTAGGATTGTATGATTCCTCCTGCCCTGTCTTCCCAAAATGACTTAAGCTCTCCCCAAAGTCCCATTTTACAAGTTTTCCCTCTGGAGACTTCCCCACCCTCTCTCCCCTGGCACCTGCAGATGCAGATGGTCAGATGTGACCTCCTGGGAGGTGGCCTGGCCACCATAACTGTCAGATGTGACCTCCTGGGAGGTGGCCTGGCCTCCATAGGTGTCAGATGTGACCTCCAGGGTGGTGGCCTGGCCTCCATAGCTGTCAGATGTGACCTCCAGGGAGGTGGCCTGGCCACCATAGCTGTCAGGTGTGACCTCCTGGGAGGTGGCCTGGCCACCATACCTGTCAGAGCTTTTCCTGCAGCATCTGTGGGCAAGGGCTGATAGGTGACAGGCTTGAAGGATCTGGCCAGCCTGTGTGGGCACACAGATGCTCTCTCATCTCAGGTGGAAACTTCCTCTTGGAGACCTCCTGCTTTTCCCTTTTCCTCCCTTCTTGTCTGCAATCAAATGAGAACTGATCAGAGTTTTTGCTTGCAGGAAGGCAATTTTTCCCAAGTTGCCCTGTCTTTAGAAGGCTCTCATTAGAAGACTTCCTGTCTTTTCTCCTTTTTCTCTCTCTCAAAAACTTAAACCACAAAGCTCCATCACTTTGATCTCCTGATCTCCTATTCCCTGCTCTCAGGAATGCCATGGCACACATAATATCTTCTCTTTAACAGGGGATGGAGGTGGTGAAGAGCTGTGCTGCTCCATCAGACTCACACAGCTGGGACATCTATTAGTGGAAATGAAATTATTT
>VWZO01002107.1:230839-244667 GCA_013396975.1 Bucco capensis
GATGTAGTTGGGGATGTCCCTGGCCACTGCAGGGGGGTTGGACTAGATGAGCTCCAGAGGTCCCTTCCAACCCAAACCATTCTAGGAGTCTAGGATTGTATGATTCCTCCTGCCCTGTCTTCCCAAAATGACTTAAGCTCTCCCCAAAGTCCCATTTTACAAGTTTTCCCTCTGGAGACTTCCCCACCCTCTCTCCCCTGGCACCTGCAGATGCAGATGGTCAGATGTGACCTCCTGGGAGGTGGCCTGGCCACCATAGCTGTCAGATGTGACCTCCTGGGAGGTGGCCTGGCCACCATAGCTGTCAGGTGTGACCTCCTGGGAGGTGGCCTGGCCACCATAGCTGTCAGATGTGACCTCCTGGGTGGTGGCCTGGCCACCATAGGTGTCAGATGTGACCTCCTGGGAGGTGGCCTGGCCACCATAGCTGTCAGAGCTTTTCCTGCAGCATCTGTGGGCAAGGGCTGATAGGTGACAGGCTTGAAGGATCTGGCCAGCCTGTGTGGGCACACAGATGTTCTCTCATCTCAGGTGGAAACTTCCTCTTGGAGACCTCCTGCTTTTCCCTTTTCCTCCCTTCTTGTCTGCAATCAAATGAGAACTGATGAGAGTTTTTGCTTGCAGGAAGGCAATTTTTCCCAAGTTGCCCTGTCTTTAGAAGGCTCTCATTAGAAGACTTCCTGTCTTTTCTCCTTTTTCTCTCTCTCTCTCAAAAACTTAAACCACAAAGCTCCATCACTTTGATCTCCTGATCTCCTATTCCCTGCTCTCAGGAATGCCATGGCACACGTAATATCTTCTCTTTAACAGGGGATGGAGGTGGTGAAGAGCTGTGCTGCTCCATCAGACTCACACAGCTGGGACATCTATTAGTGGAAATGAAATTATTTTAGATTTGCCCTGGCTTGAGAGGAGAATTCAGCCTGGAGAAGTTCAGTTTGAGATGAATATGTGGCCCTCTTAGTTACAGGCACAGTTTCTACCACCCTATCAGATCCTGATGCCACATGGAATTCTGCAGTCAGAATCCTATTGTTGAGAATGAATCAAACAAAATAAAAACTAAATGGGGAACAATTGTCTTTAAGTACTTCTAGTCATTCTCCTTCTTTCCTTCCTTCATTTCTTTCTTCCTCTTCCTTCCTTTCTTTCTTGCTTCCTTTCTTCCTTTCTTCTTTTCTTTCTTCCTTTATTTCTTTCCTTCCTTCCCTCTTTCCTTCCTTTCTTTCTTCTTTGCTTTCTTCCTTTATTTCTTTCCTTCCTTCCTTCTTTCCTTCCTTTCTTTCTTCCTTTCTTTCTTCCTTCCTTCATTTCTTTCTTTCTTCCTCTTCCTTTTCTTTCTTTTTTTTATTTCTTTCTTCCTTCCTTCTTTCCTTCCTTCCTTTCTTCCTTCCTTTCTTGCTTCTTTTCTTTCTTTCTTCCTTCCTTTCTTCTTTTCTTTTCTTTCTTCCTTTATTTCTTTCCTTCCTTTCTTTCTTCCTTCCTTCATTTCTTCCTTCCTTCTTTCCTTCCTTTCTTCTTTTCTATCTTTCTTCCTTCCTTCCTTTCTTTCTTCCTTCCTTCTTTCCTTCCTTTCTTCTTTTCTATCTTTCTTCCTTCCTTCCTTTCTTCCTTCCTTCTTTCCTTCCTTTCTTCTTTTCTATCTTTCTTCCTTCCTTCCTTTCTTCCTTCCTTCTTTCCTTCCTTTCTTCTTTTCTATCTTTCTTCCTTCCTTCCTTTCTTCCTTCCTTCTTTCCTTCCTTTCTTCTTTTCTATCTTTCTTCCTTCCTTCCTTTCTTTCTTCCTTCCTTCCTTTCTTTCTTCCTTTATTTCTTTCCTTCCTTCCTTCTTTCCTTCCTCCCTTGCTCCCTTCTTTCCTTCCTTCCTTTCTTTCTTCCTTTATTCCTTCCTTCCTTTCTTTCTTCCTTCCTTCTTTCCTTCCTTTCTTTCTTCTTTTCTTTCTTCCTTTATTTCTTCCTTTCTTTCTTTCCTTCCTTTCTTTCTTCCTTCCTTCATTTTTTTCTTTCTTCCTTTATTTCTTTTTTTATTTCTTCCTTCTTTCCTTCCTCCCTTGCTCCCTCCCCCTCTCCTTTCCCCTCCCCTCACACATTCTCCTGTGATCTTTTATGCAGCTATTTGCAAACTAACCATTAGTTGTCAGTCTGCAGCCATGCAGAGCTGAGCTGAGCTGAGCTGAGCTGGCAGCAGGAGGCTGCTGTGGCTCTTCCAGCTCCTGTGCAGTCACTGCTGGGCTCACAGGAGCATGGAGAGCCCACACACCAGAGCAGAGAACTACTGGCATCCATCAAAGAGACCTGGAAAGAACCCAGGAATGATCCTAAACCTGAGGCCCTCTCATGGATTGTTCAGCCTGGAGAAGAGAAGGCTTCAGGGGAACTACTAGTGACCTTCCAGGACCTAAAGGGAACTTCCAAGCAGGCTGCAGAGGGCCTGTTTGCAAAGGCCTGCAGTGAAAGGACAAGGGGCAATGGTTTGAAATTGGAGAGGAGTAGATTTAACCTGGACTTTAGAAAGAAGTTGCTCCCCATGAGGGTGGTGGAACACTGGCCCAGGTTGCCCAGGGAGGTGGTTGAGTTGCCATCCCTGGAGGCATTGCAGGTGAGGCTTGCCAGGGCTCTGGGCAAGCTGCTCTAGTTGGGGATGTCCCTGGCCACTGCAGGGGGGTTGGACTAGATGAGCTCCAGAGCTCCCTTCCAACCCAAACCAGTCTAGGATTCTATGATTTTTCCACATATATGGCCAAGAAGTTCAAGGTTCCCTTTGCTGAAAATGCTTTTCAATCACAACATTCCAAGAGCAAACAGTGGAGGAGGATATATTGCCCATAAACACTTAGATTTCAGTAAAGCAGCCTGCTGCATTCTATACATTTTTCTAAGCTGGAGAACCCTCTGCTTTTGCTCAGAAGCTTTTTGGCTGCAGATTAGGTGCTGCAGCAAAGAATAACTGCAAAATTCCAGAGGAAATGGAAGCTGGCTTGGCAATGTGCATCATTCTCCTGCTGGAATGATCAGTCTGCAAGTTGGGATGGTAATAAAGAAAGGCTCTGGATTTTTCTGGGCACCCATCTTGTTGTAGCCTAATAGAAAGGAAAGTGTCAGAGTGAAAATACCTTTGGTGTGCTGAGGCTGGAAGAAGATGTGTGAATAAACCATAACTTGATCTGTTAAACTGTTATTTGTTCATGGCTTATATACCCTTCAGGACATGGTTCATCTGCCCAGGAATGGTCAGAGAACAATTTCCCTCTAGGGGCACAGTGTAAGCTTTGAGAAGAATTGATTTTTGTTGAATAGTGGCCAAGCTGCAGGGATGTGTGTGTCTGGACTTTATTTCAGGTCAAATAGAGCACGTTGTTCAATCCAAACCACAACAGCTGAGTCCTAAACCTGCCTTTCAAACAAAACTTAACCAGAGCTGAGAAGAAAGCATGAGTTTGAAATTTTGGAAGCATATAGTAGAGGAAAAAAAATCCTGTTTGAATGTTTTCACTGTTACGAGTTTAAATGATTCATGACTTCAAGCCATATTTAGGGAACAGGTTTGAATCATGTTAAATCTGATTTTTCAGTGACTAAACAACCCATCCATTGCATTCCCTGGGATGAGGACTGGACAAAAAGCCAAATCCAAAATCCACAGTTGGGAATGCTGCATTTTGAACCCACCAGCTTTCCAAGGCAGAGGAAGAGGAACTGAGCTTCATGTAACTCAGAAGGATTCCCCTGTGATGCTTCCAAAGCAGATACTCAGAGCTCTGCTTGGCATCACATGAACTCCCAGCCCCTCATTCTTGTCTCTTCCCATAAACCAACATTTTCCCTTACAGCTTCCCTAGCACCTTTATGTGATACAGGTGCAATGTCAAGAGATCAGTTAACTCCTCAGTTATTGGGGTTTTTCCCCCCCCCCCAAGTTTTCATGGCTGCCTTCATTCAAAGCAGTGACCCCAGGAGATGATGCAGAAGAGAGCATCCTTGGAATCTTGAAGGCTGGGTTTTGGGATAATCTTTAAATGATCTTTAAATGTCTTTCCTAACCTAAGTATTCCTATGTTTCTAAGTTGGAGAATTTGGCTGTGAGAATTTGGCAGACCTCATTATATTCCCCAGGACTCCAGTGTACAAAGGTGAGAGAGACATTCCCAAACCAAGGGGTCAGATGTCATAATTATGGATGGGAAACAGTGAAATTGGGTTTTGTTTTCATTTACAACTGTATTGATAGATACATTGATGAGCTAAACTGACAAGCTGTGCTTGAGAAAGGAGTAATTGCATCTTTTATAACATTAAAGCTGACACCTGCCTTGGCCCATAACACCCAGGCCTGACACTACTTAGCTAACAATTAGGACACATGAAAAGGATGAAGGGGAAAACAGTATTAAACTGAATCTGCATTTAAAAGAACATAAAAAAAATAAAAAGAGAGGCTGTTAATTGTCTAACACTTTGCTAATTTGATCAGGCATGCAATTGAAAAATAGCTTGGCTTTTTTTTTTTCATCACTGAAAGAGGAATTAATTATGATTTCTTCTTGATTCCCATATAGGAGACAAAAAAATATTTAGGACAGGCACAGTGCTCTTAGAAAGGCTGTTTATGGAGAAAAAGCAGAAAACCCCAATGCTAATTGGTAGCATAAGTACAATTAGAAGAGATGTTGTCCTCCATTTGAGACAGAGCAGAGAGAGCTACATAGCTGAAGGATATTATTGCAGAATGAGAAACTCTTCAAAGGTAGGAGTCAAAAAGAAGCTCTTTGCTTGCATGGGAAAATGCCATGTTAGGCTGTTTAAATGGCATAACTTTGCAAGAGACACCAGAACATTTCAACCCCTTCAAATGTCAGTATTAAAAAGATTTATCACAAATAGCTTTTTTTGTCACTTCTTTCTCTGCCTCTTTCCTTCTTTGCTTGGTGTTTCCCCCCTTTCTCTCTCTTTCTCTCCTTTCTCTCTTCTTTCTCTCTCTCCTTTCTCTTTCTCTCTTCTTTCTCTCTCCTTTCTTTCTCTCTCCTTTCTCTCTCTCTCCTTTCTCTTTCTCTCTCCTTTCTCTTTCTCTCTCCTTTCTCTTTCTCTCTCCTTTCTCTTTCTCTCTCCTTTCTCTCTCTCTCTCCTTTCTCTCTCTCTCTCCTTTCTCTCTCTCTCCTTTCTCTTTCTCTCTCCTTTCTCTCTCTCTCCTTTCTCTTTCTCTCTCCTTTCTCCTTCTCTCTCCTTTCTCTTTTCTCTCTCTCTTTTCTCTCTCTCTTTTCTCTCTCTCTTTTCTCTTTCTCTTTCTCTTTCTCTTTCTCTTTCTCTTTCCCTTTCCCTTTCCCTTTCCCCTTCCCTTTCCCCTTCCCTTTTCCCTNGTAGTGTCCCTCAGGGCTCTGTCTTGGGACCGGTGGTCTTCAATGTCCTAAAACTTAGCTTGATTTGAATTTCTCATTTCACAAAAGAGAATTTTAATTCCCTTCCCTTTCCCCTTCCCCTTCTCTTTCCCCTTCCCTTTCCCCTTCCCTTTCCCCTTCCCCTCTCTCTCTTCTTTCTCTCTCTCTCTTCTTTCTCTTTCTCTCTTCTTTCTCTTTCTCTCTTCTTTCTCTTTCTCTCTTCTTTCTCTTTCTCTCTTCTTTCTCTTTCTCTCTTCTTTGGCAGTGCTGGGGAACAGTTGGACTGGGTGATCATAAAGATCTTTTCCAATGAAAATGAATCCATGGTCTTATGATTTTATATATATATATAGACATATATATATATATATTATCATATATTATATATATATATAGACATATCTGTACATTATATACACATACTCACATGTGCATATATATATATATCCTTATATATATACATCTACATCTACAGTTCCCTGATTTAATGCTATATAGGACACCACAGACCCTATTACATTGTTTGAGAACACTGGGAACTTAGCTTAGTCTGTGCTTTTCCTTTTTTTGCAATATACATTGCAGTTCTATCAAATCAACCATCTCACCTCTATCAAATAATCAGTGACAGTAAATATATGCAACACAAGCCTCTGCATTTATTTATACATCCATAACCTGTTCTATCTCTCCATATAAATGGATTATTTACAAAGCCTTTCTCCAACTATCGTGACAGTTCATCATATTGAAGGTGCAGCAGTTGGGTTTCAATGACACTCTGGAGCCCC
Organism: Bucco capensis; assembly: GCA_013396975.1. Lineage (NCBI taxonomy): Eukaryota > Metazoa > Chordata > Aves > Piciformes > Bucconidae > Bucco > Bucco capensis. The sequence continues at coordinate 237,002 of VWZO01002107.1, forward strand.
CCAGGGTCTTTTCTAATAAATATATTTTTGGCTTCTGCCTTCTGGAAATCTGCAGCAGGCTTTGAAACTCCTGCAAAATTGATTTGCTTTTTTTTTTTATTTATTTTTATTATTATTATTGCTGCTTAGCCCATGCTATAGGGCTGGACATATTTTTCTTCTTTTAATTGAATCTGCCCATTCCACTGCACAAGTGCTAGGGCACCAAGTTAATATCTAGATTGTGAGCTTTCAAACACACACAAAAAAGCCTTATTTAATCTGGTTGGATGTTCCTCTTTTGCTCCTCAGAGTTTTGATTTGTCTATTAACATTACAGTAGATGCCCAAGTCGTGTGATATTCCTTGGGAGGAAAACAAAATAAAGATAGAACACACCAGAGGAATTTCTTTTTGCTGCTGCTGCTTGCCTGCTGTAGCTTATCTTCTTCACAAAGAGAGGACTACAGTGGGTTTCACAGCACTTTAGCTAAGAGAAGCACCAGTGGCTGAGAACTGAGAGGAGATAAACATCCCCACATCAAGAGGCACATGAAAGGAGGACAGCAAGGAGGGATGTGTGAAGGCTCTTGAGAGCAGCCAGGGAGTCCTGGGGACCAAAGGGCTTCTGCCCTTCACTGTGGGGATAATCATCTCAGGGGTGAATGCTCACCTTCCACAAGTTAAAATCATGCTTGAGCAACAACAACAAAAAAAGCAGCTTAACCAACCCCCAGAGAGCCCAAAGTGCCTGATCCCAGTTCTTGAGTGGTGGAGTGGCTTCTTCACAACAAGCAGAGGTGGTTGCAAAGCTCAAGTGATGCTGTGGGCAGACAGGGGTTGGGATGAACATGGAAGCTTCTGAGTGACATGCACAAGCAAGTTTTGACTGGCTTTGACCCACACGGACAGGTGTGGTACTCAGGGACATGGTTTAGTGGCATGAGGGTGATGAGGAGATCATACAATCCTAGACTCCTAGAATGGTTTGGGTTGGAAGGGACCTCTGGAGCTCATCTAGTCCAACCCCCCTGCAGTGGCCAGGGACATCCCCAACTAGAGCAGCTTGCCCAGAGCCCTGGCAAGCCTCACCTGCAATGCCTCCAGGGATGGCAACTCAACCACCTCCCTGGGCAACCTGGGCCAGTGTTCCACCACCCTCGTGGGGAGGAACTTCTTTCTAATGTCCAGTTTAAATCTACTCTTCTCCAATTTAAAACCATTGCCCCTTGTCCTTTCACTGCAGGCCTTTGCAAACAGGCCCTCTGCAGCCTGCTTGGAAGTTCCCTTTAGGTCCTGGAAGGTCACTAGTAGTTCCCCTGAAGCCTTCTCTTCTCCAGGCTGAACAATGCCAGCTCCCTCAGCCTGTCCTCAGAGCAGAGGTGTTGCAGCCCCTGAGCATTCTCGTGGCCTCCTCTGCACCTGCTCCAGCAGCTCCATGGCCTTTGTGTGTTGAGGGCTGCAGAACTGGACCCAGTATTGCAGAGGAGGTGTGAGCAGAGCAGAGTGCAGTGGCACAATCACCTCTCTGGCTCTGCTGGCCACGCTTCTCTTGCTGCAGCCCAGGATGCCATTGTGCTTCTGGGCTGCCAGCGTGCACTGTTTGCTCATGGCCAGCTTCTCAGCCACCAGCACCCCAAGGCCTTTTCTGCAGGGCTGCTCTCTATCATCTCATCCCCTAGCCTGGATTGATAGTGTTTGGACTTGATGATCTTAGAGGTCTCTCCCAACCTTAAAGCTTCTGTGATTCTGTGATTGCACCCCTCATGCTTTCAAGTCCCCAGTGGGGCAGGACTGGGTGGCCAAAAGTGCTCTAGGTTGGCTGCAAAACACTGCCAAGGTGAATGAATTATAACTCTTGATTAACTCCTCAGAGAAGGAAGCAATAAGCAGTATGAGGCAAATGGAGCTTACGATAGTGCCTACAGGAATGTCCCTTTGTGGAATTGTAGTGACTTCCTTGAAAATCCCTTAAGCAACAAGCATGCTGAAAGGGTGCAAGGCAAAATTCACATTGCTCATAGTCTGACTGCATCCAGAAAATTACTAGGGCAAAGAAGCTTGGTGTGCAGAGAGCTGGACCAGCAGAAGCTTCTCTGATGCTCCAAGACATGTGCTCCTATTCCTGGAGCACTGTCCACATATCTCAAATCCAGTCCTTTATTTTATCCACTGAATTCTTATTTTGAGGTTTCATCCATCATCTGTTGAGCAGGAGACTCAGAGAATCTTCTTGCTAGGCTGCAGAGTGCATGGCTCTGATATTGCCATCTGGGTTTAGGACAATTCAACATCAAGAAACTTTGTTTAAAACAGCTTGGTTTTGTTCTGGTGTCATAGAAAGTTGCTAATTAGATATATTGTACTGGGGCAAAAAGAGAACTACATCAATACAGCTGCACCCATGTGTAATCCAGGCAAGGCAGTGGTGCAGTCAGTTGGCATTAAGGAGTTTCCACTTGTGCATCACTTTGATGTAAACCCTTTTCCCCACTGGCTCAGATAAAAACCTCAGCTTCAGCTCACTGCCTGCTTCCAAACCCAGAACAAAGCAGGGCCTCCACAGTCCCAGAGAGAACAACAACAAAAAATTACAGATGAAATGAAGCTCAGCAAGAAAAACAAATGCCAGAGTTATTCCAAGAGGTTTGCAGCATGTTCCTGGGCAAGGAGGGGGCAGCCCTGGAGCCACTACTATTCATTATTACTGATGAATACTCCCAGGAGAAACAGAGGATGTTGCTTAATGGCTTGATCTAATATGCCATCAGAGAAGGAGGGGGGGTGGGGGGGGGAAAGAGAGAGAAAGATATCCTCAAACACCAAAGCTAAGGAATCTTCTGAGCTGTGGCTGGTCCTTTAATTAGCCATGCTGCGAGGGAGGAACACACAAAGAAGAAGATGTCTTCAGTGAAAGTCCTTTGAGATGAAGTCCTTTTTACTAAGGCACTCTACTTGTTACAGCTGGAATAATGTCACCTGGAAGTTAGGTTTTTAGAGCCACAGGAGCATTTAACACACCTTTGTGCAGCTCATTTGCCATGCAATTGGCCTGCCTCCTTGTGCCAGGTGGGGAGGTGCAGGTAGAGGCTGATGTAGTTGGGCAAGGAGTTAGTAGGTGTGGACAGAGAAGCAGAAAAAAAGAAAAGGATGGGAAAAAGAAAAGGTCAGGAGATGATCTGGCTCTGGCAGGGAGTGGATATTGTGCAGACAGAACCAAGGATGATCAGAGAAGCTTTGGGAAAAGCAACACCTATGGGCAGCAGACTCACCAATGTGGATGTGCTTTGCACAAATAAGGATTTTTTTTCTCCCTCTAAATCATATGGATGAACAGAAGAGCAAAGCTAGCTGATATTGCACCTTAGTGGCTGGTCAGGTAGATTCAGAGGTAGCCAGTGCTCCCTGCTCACCTGCTATCCACTCTCTGAAATAATCCAAACAGTGCATCCAGTTGCAAGAGAAACTCTGCCTTATCCACAGCCCCTGCGTTGTCTCTGTAGGATGCTTCCTCTCTGATGGCTGTGCTTATCTGCAAGCTCTGGGGGGGCTAGGAATGCCCCCATCACAGCCTCCTGAGTGGGGACTCAGAAAGTGCCCTGGGGAGCAGCAGGCTCCTGGGAGGACCTTGCAGTGGGCACTGAGGATGCTCTACCACCTGTAAGCAGAGTTCCCAAGGCCTGCATACCCATGAAACCCCTCCCCAGCTGCCTGCAATGGTGAAGGAGCACAGCAGCCAGCTGGCAGGAGAGGAGAGCAGCCAGCAAAGCAGGCAGAGGAACCATTAGGAAAATATCTCTGGCACAAAGCCTGGCGAACACATGGTGCCAGGGCACGGGGAGGCTGTGTGGAGGAGAGCTGGCAGAATACTGCCAGCACTGGCCCTGGGGTCTGGGTGACAGCAGAGTTCCCAGCCTCATCCTTGATTTAGCTACAAGCTCCCCTATTTGCTGTGGAGGTTGATGTCCAGGCTATGGTGATGCATCTCCTTGGGCTTTAGGGAGGTTTCTGCAGTGAGGAACAGGCATGAGAAGAGATGTGAGCTCAGTAAGGTGCAGGGGTGGAGCTGGCCAAGGGAAAGGGACAGGCAAGGAGCCATCTCCCTACACTGAGAAATGGAGAGAGACACTGCATTAGCAATCCTGGGTGCTAGAAGTTAATGGTCTACATGGTGACAGCATCCAAATGACCCAGGTTGGACCATCTCCTCCTGCCTGCTGCTCTATGGCTTCTCCTGGCTCCCATCTCTGCCATGCAAGCCTTTTGCTGTGGCAGCAGCAGGGAGGAATGGGTGCCTGGTTCTCTGCTGGCTCAGGCCTCATGCTCCCCTCTCAGTGGTTTTGTTCAGTGCAGCACACTTCCCCAAGCAGCACATTCTCATTTCAATAAGCCCTGTAAGAAATAGATCAGCACTAAGGAGGGGAGCAGCCACAGGAAGTGAGCTGAACTGCTTGGCTGCAGAATATTAATAGGAGAGAATGTTATTAGAATAATTTTTCACCCTTTATTAGAATAATTTTTCATCATGAATAATAAATTAATAGAGTATAATTTAGCACCAGCAGCCCTTCTGTTTGAAAGGGTGTTTTATTTAAAAGTAGCTTGAAAAGTGGTGTTTGGGGAGGTGGGATGGGGAGCACACCTTAAGGTAGAGGAGGCACCATGCAGGGATCCTCTGCTTGTCCTTATATCCTTCTCATCTCCTGGCTGGGGTGAGTCCATCACTGCTGCTGCCTCTGTGTGGACAGGAGTTGGATGGACCAGAGGGATTCAAGCCCTGCATCTTGCAGCTCAGGCCTCCTTCTGCTCAGCAGGAGAGCACCTGCCTGAGCAGCCACTAAAGTGCAATATCAGCTAGCTTTGCTCTTCTGCTCATCACCATGCTGCAGCTCCACATCCCAGTGGGAAGTCCATCCTTCCCATAGCCCATTCCCAGGTACCTTTAGATAGCTTTAACCCCTTACTTCCCTATCTCCTAGTGGGATCATTGATGCCCATCCTGGGAGTTTTGTGCAAGCCAAGAGGTGTCTCTCTCTCTTTCTCTCTTTTTATTTGCATCTGTGTGGAAGATAATCATTCCTCAGAAGGCTATTCACACCACAAAGCACAATGACATTATTCTCTCCCTCTCTCTCTCTCTCTCTCTCTCTTTCTACTGTTTTACTCTACAACTGACAATTAATGTTAGAAAGAACATGAAATGGAGGAGAAATTACAGCAATTTATCAACTGAAATTATAGGTGTAGACACATGTCAGCAGTGGAAACAGTTTCTATCAAAATTAAAGTATTTAGAGATTTTCCTCAAATTTCAAATTATGCAAATCCCCCTTTTTTGGGGGGGTGGGGTGGGGGGGTGATACTCTGCTACTGTAGCTTTAATTGCAGGATTACCAGCAAGCTGCAGACTGCACTCAGTAAACCAGGATCCAGCCCTTTGGAGAGTGGCTCCCTCCTCCTGCACAGCTGATTAATTCCACTGAGTTTCCCCATCTCTTGGACAAATGAAGGCTCTTTTTTTTTTTTTGCAGAGCAGGCAGTGCTTTTCTTGCTTTCAATCTGTCACAGAGGACCCTGCTGTTTGCAGAGGTGACTTGACAGCTGGATGAACAGGCAGCTCCGAATCCAAACACGGATTCCAAGGCATATTTCTAGGGAAAACATATTTATACAACAGCACTGCAGGAGCAGCTTGGGCTGAGGAAGTTTCTACAAGTCCCTTTAGGGTAAGAACTTGCTCACCAAAGACTGAGAAGGAATCTGGATTTCATCTTCTTTCTCCAGGTCTTTCTGGATCAGTTAAAGCTGCTCTATGATCCCAGGAGATCCAGGAGGATGAAGGTAGAAATAACACAGGTGGCTGGAAAGTTCTGTGCCAGGAAGCTCCTAAAATGCTTTTTGATCACTGCCAGTCTGATTAGCAAGCACAAGAGGTCCTTTCTATCCCTTGCCCCATTTTATGCTCCTCTGGTGTTGCCAAAGGAGCCAAGGATGAAGCAGGCAGTAAGTAGGAAAGGCATTTGTATGGAGAGAGTGTCAGGAGGCTGCTGGGCCAAGGAGGAGAGATTTCATGGAGTCAGAGAATGGTTTGGGTTGGAAGAGACCTGTCAGATCATCAAGTCCAACTGTTAACCAGCACTGCCAGGTCACCACTAAACCATGTCCCTTAACACTACATCTCAATCCCTCAAGGGATGGTGACTCCAACACTGCCCTGGGCAGCCTGGGCCAGGCTTTGACAACCCTTTCCATGAAGAAATTGTTCCTCATGTCCACACTAAACCTCCCCAGGTGCAGCTTGAGGCCATTTCCTCTTGTCCTATCACTTGCTCCTTGGGAGAAGAGACCAACCCCCAACTGGCTCCAAGCTCCTTCCAGGGAGCTGGAGAGACTGAGAAGGTCTCCCCTGAAACTCCTTTTCCCCAGCCTAACCAAGCCCAGTTCCCTCAGCTGCTCCTCAGCACACTTGTGCTCTAGACCCTTCCCCAGCTTCCTTGCCCTTCTCTGGACATACTCCAGCACCTCAATGTCCTTCTTGTAGCAAGAGGCCCAAAATTGAACCCAGACTTCAAGACATGTCCTCACTAGTGCTAAGTTCAGGAGGACAATCCCTGCCCTACTCCTGCTGCCACACTAGTGCTGATCCAAGAAACCAATAGTTTTCTGTTCCTCTTTTTTTTTACCATGGCCAGCCCAAGATACAACCAGATGCCAGGGATGGATGTGCATCTGCCAGGCAGCTCCTGACAGTCACTGCATCCCACCTCACTAACCATGATCTGCTCCATCTGCAGAACAGCAGTGGGGAGCTGTACTGCCAGAGGCACTATCCTTCAGCAGCTGAATGCTTGAACAGCTGGTGAATCATGGAAGGACACTTTTCAGAGAGGAGCAGGGCTGTTGGACTTGCTTGTCATCTCACACACCTTGTGGAGTGGAGGTGGAAAAACCACCCAGGCATCAGGGTAGCCTTAGCAAGAGAGGTCATGTCCTCTGCACCCCAAGTAGCCACGAGCCAAAGAGAAGCTGGTGAATTGGTTGGTGTAAAAGCAACAGGCTCACTGGAAAAGTAAGTTGTCTACAAGCCACCATGAAACCTGTTTAGGGATCCAGGGATGATGCTCCTTGAGTCCTGTTTGTCAAAAGAGTGATGGTGCCTAAGCTGAGCAGCCAGGAACAGGGAGAGAGATTGGAGACATCCTCATCCTTCTGCATAGGGGTGATGAACATGAGCCAGCTGGGTTCCTTCAGCAGGCAGCTCCTGGCAGCTTGCAGCATCATGGGACATGTACTGTGCCATGCAGGGACGAATGGAGATGGCTGCTCAACTGCACAAGGCCTGGAGCTCCTGGCTGGGCCTTGGGTGCTGTTAGCCTTCTTGTTCTTGAAAGAGGGAAGGACAGAGCTGGGAATGTTGAGTTGTGCATGGTCAGGAAAAAAGAGTCTGGTTTTCCTGTGGCTTGGGATGGGAGCTTGAGGGAAGGCTACGGATGGGTTTCACCTGAGATTGGAAAGAGGAAGGAGAAGGAAAATATGGGAAAGGAAAGGAGAGAGAGAAAAGGGGAAGAAAAATACAGGAAAGAGAAGGGGAAGGGAAAGAGAAGGGAAAGAAAGAGAGCAAAAGGAAAAAGGGAAGGGAAGGGAAAGGGAAAGGGAAAGAAGAAGGAAAGGGAAAGGGAAAGGGAAA
>VWZO01002107.1:244682-262673 GCA_013396975.1 Bucco capensis
CTTGCAGAGCAAAGAGCCTCTATGATAAGCATATTTTCCAAATTAGGGAGCGATTTATCCCGCTTTTGTTTTAATGATTGAAATGAATGATGTCGTGCGGCTCGCTGCCGCTGCCGCATTCACTGCCTGCTGTTCTGGGGAGCTGAAGACACCCAGGCATTTGCATACTTAATGCCACGAACTGGCACACACTAAATAGCTTCTTTTCTCTCCTCTGTGTTTATAGATTTACTGTAGTGCTGGGTTTAATCAAAGGCTTTTTAAAGCTGTCCCGGTGCCGTTGCACAATGCTGAGCTCGCCCGGCGACAAAAGGAGCCATTTATTACTTATCAGCTTTAGGGTAAGGACCAGGGGTTACTCCAATTGAAGGTAGAAGGGCTGCATGCCCCTGCAGGAGAAGGCATTGCCCAGTTAACATCTCTAATCCCTAATCAAGGCATGGCATGGATTAGATTTGTTTGTTTGGTTTGGTTTTGTGGGGTTTTTTGGTGGATTTTTTTGTTTAGTTGGGTTTTGAGATGTTTCTGGTTAAATATTCACTTCTAAGGTTAAGGAGCAAGCAGGGAGCTAAGTCAAGAAGGATCCCTGGATCTTTGTTTGTGAAGCCTAGGCATGATGAAGTCAAGAAGGTGCCTGTAGGATGGATGGGATGTGAACTTCCAAATAGAGGAGATGAGCTCCCCATGTGGACTTCACTCATTGAAGTGCTCTACACTTTGACCTATGCTAAAGCAAGGATGCCAGCTGGGATGGTGTCCAGTGGCAGGGCAAAAAGCAGCACATAGGAAGTTCCTTCTAAACTTAAGGAGGAGCTTTTTGATTTTGAGGGTGGTGGAGCACTGGCCCAGGCTGCCCACAGAGGTGGTGGAGTTTCTATCTCTGGAGATATTCCACACCTAACTAAATACCATCCTGTGCAACCTGTTCTAGGTTCTCCTGCTTTTGCAGGGGGGTTGGACTAGATGGTCTCCAGAGGTCCCTTCCAACTCCTAACATTCTGTGATTCTGTTGTCTTCTTCATGAAGTGTCACCAAAACAAGATGGAACATTAGGCTGAAAATGTTCCATGAAGACAAAGCCATATCAGCCAGCTTCCTCTTAGGCTTTCTGCTTTATTTGCCATGTGCACAACAGAGAGCAGAAAAGAGAGAGCTATCATACTCCATCACTGGATGTGGGCTTGAGTGCATCATCAAGCAGAAGTTGGAAAGTTGGAGAGAACAGCTTCAACCTTGCAGCTTGTATGACCCCAGAGATCAGGTTATGGCCCAGAAAAACTCTTTTATTTGCTAAGCTAATCCAACAGTCCCAAGGTTTTTAAGTCTTGGTATAGGATGCCCAGGGAGATGATGGAGTCACCATCCCTGGAGGGGTTTAAGAAACATTTAGATGTTCTACTTAGGGCCATGGTTTAGTGGTATGGTAATGATAGGTATGCTTGGACTTGATGAGCTTAGAGGTCTCTTCCAACCTTAATCATTCTGTGACCTAAGAATCCTCCTTACAATAAGTAAGTTTTGATTGGAAACCTAATATTTTGTTACAATCCTATGCCTTCAAAAACAGGTCCAAAATCCCTTTTTTTTTTTTTTTTTTAATTCTATTTTGTTCCACCACAGACAAAAATAAATGCTGAACTTTGGAGGATGCTCACAGAATGGAAATATTGTACTGTGGCTAGCTCTGCATTCAAATCAGGGCCCACAAAACCCTGCAAGAATAGCTCCAGTGACTGTCGTGAAAGCAGGATTGCCCCTTATTTACCATCAGCAAATTTAGGCCTCCCTTTGAAGTCAGTAGCAAATTTCCACTGGCAAATCATTATTATTATTATTATTATTATTTTGAACAGCAAGAAAAAAACCCCATATTTTCCTCTCTAAAGATTTCCTGACTTCAAGGAACAAAACACAGCGCAGGGGAGAGCAAACAGAATTAAGCTCTCGTTGGGGTTGGTCCTTCAAAAAGGCAAACTTCTTTGAAAACAAATAAGTAAATAAGTAACTAACTAAATAAATATGTAAATAAATTGCCCCCTCCCCCCTTCCCAACATCTGCTGGGAGCACTTGGAGATAACTGGCAGCCTGAACAATAACTCTGAGGACTGGAGGCCTGGAACAATGGGAGTGGGACGAGAGCAGTCCTTGCTTGTGGCATCGTTTCCAGGCCTTCTGCACATGCAATTGGTTCACAGGAATAAAGATCAAGTTGGACCAATAACACTATAATTTGGAAACAAATATATTGATTACAAGAGAGTCCCACTGGTAGGAGGAATGGGAGGGTTTGCAACGTGCCTGCTGTTGTTGTGCGCGCGCAGGGATTGCGGCAGAGAGGTCCTCGGTGCCTCTGAATTGATCAGCATGACATTATCAGCAATATTAGCCTAAGTGCTGAGTCCTGCACAGACTTGGGGTGATGCAGCCTAAAGGGCCACTCACACACAGCAATTCTTCTTCCTTCCTTCCTTTCCTATGGCTCCCTAATTCCTTCAGATCCCATTCAAAATCTTTATTGCTAGGTTGTGTGCTTCTCAACGTCACTAAGAAGGAGTTTATCTTTCTTCTGGAGTGAGTAGTTAATAGAAGAAATAAAAACTGGCTATCAGATATTTAGGAGAAGGGATAGTATTAAACTAACAGGATTTGCCAAAACCTCAACACCTATTCATAATGTTTCAGAGCACAATAATGGGATTAATTCTAAACTCTTAGCTTATTTCTCACCATCAGTGAGTTTCAGCATTTTATTCACCTCTAGACGTGACACCAGATCACTCTGGTTTTATTCCCAGCTATTTATTTGTTTAAATTTGAATTAAAGGATGAGATGACCATCTAAGACTTCAAATTCCCTATTTCATCTTTCTTAAAGCAGCAGAATCCCATCCTCACCAAAATGATCAACCAGCCAGGTCCCTTTCAAAATACAAGCAGAGCTCCTCACATTGCATCATTTCAGAACTAGCAGCAACAATTCCCCAGATCCTGGAGACCTCATGCTCTCTGACTACATAACTGATGAAGGTCAACCACCTTTCCTTCTTGTCCTGCCACTACTTTGTGCCTACTGTTGATAGCACAGAAGAATGTTGTGTTTCCACCTCACCTCCATCTAGCAGGAGCATCACTGCTGCCTTGACACTGATGCTTCCCTTTGTCAAAGCATCTTTTTGCCTTCCTTTATGTGGAGTATCAGAGTTACTGGAGCATCCCAGTTATTGAAGAATCACAGATACTGAAGTATCAGTTACTAGAGCATCCCAGTTATCCCTAATGAGCCCAACCTCAGGCTCCTGACACCAAAGCCACCCAAACTGCTGAGCAGCCCTTCCAATCCTGTAGCAAACTTAAAAGGCAGAGCAAATGAGTTAGGAAAGAAAATGCAACTTTGCAGTTTAATTCCTTTCTCTTTGACAAGCCTTAAAGGAGGCAGATCAGCCTGAACCAAAGGTTTTACCAACCCTACACTAAGCCTGGTTTAAATGACTGCAATGTTCATTTCCAACTACGAATTATAATGCAAAAAGTCAATTTTTTTCCTCTTCCACCCTGTAGGTAACAAGCCTGTGCAGCTCTTTTAGGGAAAACAGATGCAGCAGTTGCTGCTGAGCAAACTAACAACAGGAAGGAAAAAACAAATAGCAGGCCCACAGATTTGCAAAGAGGCTTTTGCATTCAGTCCACTCTGCTCAAAACACCACTGCCAGAGGCTCTAATGGCCTTCTTGGGTCTCATCAGGCTGCTGCAGCTGTTCCTTCAGCCAGTGTGAGCATTAGCCTAAAGGGAAAAGAGCCACTTCTTTGGGCTTTGTGGTGGCTGCTGCAGCTTCATCAGCCTGATTTATGGGCCAATTTGCATATGTTCACCCACAAACCCTGGGAAGTGTGGGTTTTTTTCCACCACACCATACCACTAAGGACCAGCAGTGCTGCTCCACATGGTTGCCTTGCATATATCTTGGATGGTAGGTGTGTTATCAAGGCAGCCTTTGAAGCATTGGGTACTCCAATCCCCAAGAGACACTTGGGGATAATGCTCCAGAGGCAGGAAAAGGTGGATGATAGCAGAGCTGGGATTTTTCTTACATTATTATTCTTTTTTTCTAGTCAAATCAATGCTGTAACATTTCACATCTCTTGCCAGAGCATCACTTGCAGACCCAAAGTGGTGCTGTCTCTGTCTGGCAATAATTGGCTCTATAGCTCTCCATTTATGATACCTGTAACACCAATACATAAAAATAAACCCCAGCAAATACTCTCTGAGCACAAAACTGTGTTATTTATAGCCCAGTTTCTCCCTATCTGACATTTCTGCAAGAAGCCTAGGTATTATCTTCACTCTAGCTGCCATGCAAACCTCCAAACAAACCTGCAGTCTCATGATATCTTAAAGACAAAAAAGATAATTGAGCTACTTGGGTAATCACAAAAGTGCCAAGTGATACTGGAAGAGTGAGGAGGATGTTTCTCATACCCAGGGAAGGCCTCTTGGTGAAAGACATCAGACCTCAACTTGAGCTGGACCAACTTCTCACCATGGTGATGGTCGTGGAGACCTCACCTTGAGCTGGACCTTTCCCTACTTCTTGTCTTAGTGAAGGTCATGAAGACCTCATCTTGGACTGGGTCATTCTCAACTTGAGCTAGACCATTCTCAGCTTGAGTTGGAACACATCCAACTTCTGGCCTTTGAAGGAGGAAAGCATTCAGACCCTGGCTGCAGAGCTCCTGCTGCCTGTGAGCAGCAATGCTCCTTTTCCTCAAGGTGTGGTAGTCAGGGTAGAAACTTGACTTCTACAATTGATTTGCTTCCATTTTATTACTCTCAGCTCTTCCAGAGTATTGCAAACTCTCAGGAGACCTTTTAAAACATCTGCTGATGCTTCACTCATAAATCAGATTTCCCCTTCCTGCATACTTCACTGGAGCTCATCTCCCTCCTGAGCACAGCCTGGGAGAGATGCCTCAAGACCACCTCTACCTTCTTGAGATCTCACCCCAAAAAGTTGTAAGGGGAAAATTTTTCCAGTATGAGCTCAGGTTTTACTGGTCAAACTTCTTTTCTTCCAGCTTAACAAAAAGCTTTCTCATCCCTTTTCCCCAGCTGGGGAACTTTTGGCAATTGCAGGAGGGAAAAGCAACATTTTGCTGCTATAGTTAGATCTGCAAAAGGGTGGGGTTTTTTAAGGTATGATAGGATTTAGTGATAGGGCTAGGGGGAATGGATCCAAGCTTGAGGAGGGGAGATTTAGGTTGGCTGTTAGGCAGAAGTTGTTCCCCAGGAGGGTGCTGAGCCACTGTGCCAGGTTGCCCAGAGAGGTGGTGGCAGCCCCAGCCCTGGCAGTGTTGCAGGCCAGGCTGGCTGGGGCTGGGAGCAAGCTGCTCTAGTGCCAGGTGTCCCTGCCCATGGCAGGGAGGTTGGAACTAGAGGAGCTTGAAGGTCCCTTCCAACCCTGCCAATTCTCTGATTCTGTGTGCTGTGTTGGTTGGAGATTGCACCTCTTCAGCCTCCTGACTGACAAGGGCTGTGTCAGATGGTGCTTGGGGACTGTGGGCACCTTTGAGGCAAGGGAAAGGAGATATTTTCAACCAACATTTTTTTCTTGAATTGAAATGAAAAGCTGCAAAGATTTATTACAGTGGCACATTCATGCTGCTATATTTAAGGTGGTGTCAGTGTTCTCAGCATAATCCTTCTCCTGCGCCGAGGATTAAAACTCAGCCAGAATCAAGCACTCTGAGCTGAAAGGTGTCCTCAAGTGTTTCCTGCTTGAAGTATTAATTTTATTTCATTCAATGACAAAGAAGAAAAGTTACTCAAGAGTTTTGTGGAGTTGGAGAGGAGAATAAGGAGGAATCCTGCCCTTAGGTGTGTCCCTACTGATTGCTAGCAAAGGCAAGAGGAATCCTGTACGGCTCAGGTAGTGCTGCAGGAATGGCAACAATGCTTTCCTCAAAAAGCCTTCCCTGAATGTCTCCTTTGGGCTTTTTATAACCTGGGACTACATCAGCTCCTCTCCCTGAGCTGCTGTGTGGAATAACGTGCACGGGCAAACGTTGTTCCATGCAAAGACCAAGCCAGGAGATGCTGAGAGATGGAGGAATCACACTGTTTCACAGGAAGGAGAGGCAGAACAACAGCAGGAATATCAGAATGACTCTTCTGGTTTACATATAAGAAGCTCCAGCTCTATTTGGATACACTGCTGTATTCACAACCTTCCCAATTGCCAGCCTTTCAAACACACACACATTACCACCAGAAGTGCTCTTGCTTAAGTGCTCCCATCTCCAGGATTTCCTTTGAAGTAGCTGACTGAAGTAATGTAAAGTGCATTTCAATTGGCACTGAATGCAGGTTAAATGGTAACAGCACAACAGATCCAGTGTTTGTTCCCTAGGCTTTCTCTGTTTTTTACCAGTCTCTCCTTTTAAGAGAGTCTGTTACTTACTGCAAGGCTGCATTCAGGCACCTCCAGTCTGTTAAGCCTCTCTGCTGACCTTCTATACAACTGCTTGAGGATGCTGTGAGCTCTAGCAGCACTGCTTTAGTACACAAAAAGAAGTGAGTAAATGCACTGCTGAGTGCTCAGGCTGAGCAGAAAGCAGTGAGTAAACTCTGCTGTAGAAATCTGTGCATTCTCCTTTAGCCTTGGCTACAAACCAAGCTGGCTGGAGCCTGAGCCAATCCCTTTGGGTGTCACCTCCCCTATGTTTTGATGGAGCATCAACTAATCTTTTTAATAGAGAACTTCTGTAAGCCATTGGACTGGCTGAAGAACTTGTATTATGCTAGTGAAATAGCCAAGTATGCCCTGAACAAGGAAATATCCTCACCTGCCCATGCCAGACCTTGGATCCCTAAGCCAGTGTTGCAGCATCACTTTGTGCAAAGCCACCAAAATACGGAGAGTAATGGAAGGGCTTGACCTATGTCACTAGCTTCATCCCAGAAGCATCTTATCCTCTCTGGTCCTCAACAGGATCTTGCTCATCCGAAAGAGGAATGACCCACTGCAAAACCTGGAACTGAAGACTCCCGGTGGTTACTCACCAGGGAATTTTGTACTGGGTTATGGATGTGCTCAGGCACAGTCTGAAAATCCCTTGTGGTCTCCTGTGGCCCCTGGTGTGATAACTGTGCCCACAGCAGAGGGAGCATTAAACTCATTGCCCACGGGAAAGTGTGGGGAGTGATACCCATGTTCCTAGAATCCTTGGATGGGTAGGATGAGCTCATTAGCCTTCTGGCAGTCATCCTAGGAGAAGGACAACTCTGATTCCAAACCCGGGCAGATGGAGCTCGTTTAGCCCTGTAAGGCCTTCCAGCTAAGAGGTTAAACCTCCGTCCTAAGGACTTGGCTGCCAACGTCCAAGCTTGCTAGGCCCTGGCAGATGAACCTTAGGACTAAAGGGTGGGTCCAGCTCTGCACATGCTGTGTCTCACCTAAAAAAAATCCCTAGTGCAGGCTCGAGGGTGCTATCTGCTATCCTCTTTTTATCAGCATGCTTGGAAAAGGCACTGAGGAGGAACATGGATGGAGCCCTCCCTGGAGCTTCGTTCGCCAAGCCTAGCCACGACAATGGATGTGCTAATCCACTATCCAGAGGATGTGGATTAGCTGAAACAGGGACACAACCTCCTTCCACTTCTGCACCACAAAGTCAGGCTGAGTGACTTCTGGAGAAGGGATCACATCCTAAAACTACTCTGTAGCACAGCCAGGCTAAAGCCTTCCCACCACCAAACCCTGCTTGTGTCTGTGAGAGAGAGAGATCTGAATGCAACTGCTGCAGTTAACTTGCCTGTGTTTCATACATCCAAGCTCAAGAAGCTTCTCTTTTTTCTTTATTATTTCTTGTGGGGTTGCTTGGTTGTTTTGTTTTGTTTTCTTCTTAAAACTATGAGACATTTTCCCCAGATTCATCTTTTAGGGAGCGGAAAGAAAAGGAACACACTCAGCTTAGGGATGTGCTGAAACTGAAACCCCTTCTATCTGAATATCTTCCAGCTCTGGATGTTGGGAGCTTCATCTAGCTTCCTCCCTGGCTTCTCTGAACCTCCAGCCATGATAGATGTTGAACATGCTGTAATGCATATTACACTGTAATGACTTTGGTGGAGCCATTACAATGAGTTACACCAGTGACAGATTGATACTTAAGTCAGTATATGTTTGCATAATATGTGTCTGTGTTCTCACACAGCCCCCCATTACCAGCACACATCCAGCATAATGACAGCACAGAGAGCCATATGACTGGTGGGTTTCAGCCCTGTTCCCTGTCACACATTGCCATGGTACCCAGAGCTGAATCACTGAGTCTCTTTTCAATAGGCAGCCCTTAATTTATAGAGTAAATCATTATGAAATGGAGGAAATCAGTGACTATCATTGGTGCTGATTTGATCTAATGGAGCCTCACACTAAATTGTTAATATTCTCTCCCTTTCTCACTTTTGCCTCCCCTTTTTCTTTCTTGGAAAGGACAGAAAACAAATAAAAATATAAGCTTTTGTTCAACCTGCCTTCAAAACCCCATTGCCAGGTACAGGGGTTGCTGATGATGCACAAATGTACCTTACCTCTTTCCCTGCTGCTTCTCAGGGTGTCTTCCTCTTGGTTTCAGCAGAGATTTGGTAGCCTGAAAATGGAAGGAAAACACATTTATTGCTCTCTCTCCTAAATTCTCCTTTCCCTTTCTTGTCTGGAAGAAGGCAGCTTTTGGTTCACTCGAGTGGAAGTTGGCTGTCCATCTCCTGATGGCAGCAAGGAGCAGACTCCCATCTGGTTGATGCAGATGCCACTGTTTTGACTTTATCCAGGTGGTCACCCAGCAAAACCCTGTTGTGCCTAATTATTTAAGAGGGTTGTGAAACACTAGGTGATTTTATATACCATATGTGCTAGAAAACATAAGCATGAAGATGCTGTGACTTAATGATGTGGCAACTCCAGCTCTGAATCTTCCCTGTCTCACAGCTTATATCTGACCTTTTGCTTTACTATAAGGCACTTGGTAGTGTTTAGCATGAAAGAAGAGCACAGAGGATTGGAGATGGGGAGGTTATCAGCAGTGGTTACAGAGCCAACCTCCATCCCCTATCAAGATAAAGCACTTGACTCAATTTTAGAATATCCATCTTAGCAGGGAAAAGGTGGTAGGAGAGGGGGAGCAAGAGCCTGTCCTTTAAATGGAATTTCAGGATTTTGGAGCTTGGAGAGCTTCCTTTTCATGGTGTTGGAGCAAATCACAGACCTTCTTGAGAGCAAAACACCACTAGGCCAGGTCTCCTGCTCTGGATATTAATTCATTTATTTAGAATGTGTGTAGTTTGCAGCTTTGACTTCTCAAACAACAGGAAGGTACAAGGAGAGAAGGATAATAAATTGCATTCCCTCCTTTTTCTTGCCATCAGAGGAAGCCTGGAGGGACTGTTCAGCAAGCTCCAGCTCTTATCTGCCTTTGGGCGATCTCATTATCAAACCTTCATTTTGCTCCCCAGCAGGAGAGATGGCCTGCAATGGATGATAACCTCTACTTATGAAACTCACACTCCAGAAAGCTCTGATAATAGGCCAGCTAAAATGGAAAACCAAAGAGCAGGCAGTGGGTTTGCAGTGGCCAATAAAGGCTATCCACACACACACACA
This sequence comes from Bucco capensis, assembly GCA_013396975.1. NCBI lineage: Eukaryota > Metazoa > Chordata > Aves > Piciformes > Bucconidae > Bucco > Bucco capensis. The sequence goes on from VWZO01002107.1 coordinate 254,345, forward strand.
CAGAGTCACCGAGACACCCTTATGTTTATTTATGTTTCTCTGCACCAGTCCAGCTCTGCTGGCACCTCCCACAACTGAAACCCCAAATCGAACAGAACTAACATTTTTCTGCATGCCTTGATAATATTTTCATAGAAGCCTGTGCCATAATGGAGCTTGGGTCCCATCTACAGAGTGGAATCAGTGGGAATGCTAACCTAGCTAACCTGCTCAGGTGTTTCCATAAAGCCCATTAAACACTTCTTTAAAAGCTGTTGAAAATAGGAGCTGTAGGAGCACAAGTAGCTCCTGGGGGTACTGAGAAGAGGATATAGAGGTAGAGAGGAGGAATAAAGAGAATCAAGTTCCTAAAACACTTGGGCACTTGGATGATCTTTATTTTCCATTACCCTCCCGTTGCTAACTCTCCTGTGAGCAGACTTTGCCATAATGGTTTCATTCTTGGCCTGCACAATTGTCATTTGTGACACCACCCATCAATTCATCCCTCAGCCACCAAATCCTCCATTTCTGAACCCTTCACCTCTCTGTAGGCAGCTGAGGAATAAATGAGTTTGCTAGAGAAGATGAGAGATTGAGGGTTCTCCCCCCAAAAAGCCCTATTAGCCACTCAATCTTGTTTTCATCAAGACAACTCCAACTCAAGACCCTCTTGGGAACCAGGATCTCTCCTATTTCTCTCTCTACAAAGAAAATTTGCTGCTGGTCCCTCTCAGCAGTGAATGGCTACCTCCTCCTGCACAGCCAGATGCCACCAGCATGCTCTACAGCCATGAACATCAGTCTTCTACAAAGAGCTCTCTCTTGTCCAAGGGTTGGAAAATGGCACTGGAGAGCCAAGAGATGGAGAGGAGGAGTGGGCAGGGGGTTGGGGAGTACAACCTGGATGATGCTGTGTGTCCTGCAAACCACCATGGGCTATAAAGTGATCCAGCCTACAGCTGGTCAGGAGAGCACAACCACAACATCCAGCCCAGATCAGGGCTTCTGCCACAGTTTGGGTAGGTGAAATGTTAGGTCACATAGTAAGGCAGAAGAGATCCTTCTGTGCACAAAAAGTCTCCAGAAGGACTCCTTTGAACACACAGCCCCACCAATCTGTGTATTTCCCTTTGTAGGACTGTGTTGCAACCACTTGCCAGCTCCATGAGCCTCACCAAGAGTAGCTGCTGTGCCATGGCCAGGCTACACTGCTCACTCACAGTCAGGGCATGCAAACCAACTGTCTTATGAGGACAGGCTGAGGGAGCTGGCATTGTTCAGCCTGGAGAAGAGAAGGCTGCAGGGGAACTACTAGTGACCTTCCAGGACCTAAAGGGAACTTCCAAGAAGGCTGCAGAGGGCCTGTTTGCAAAGGCCTGCAGGGAAAGGACAAGGGGCAATGGATTTAAATTGGAGAAGAGTAGATTTAAACTGGACATTAGGAAGAAGCTGCTCCCCATGAGGGTGGTGGAACACTGGAACAGGTTGCCCAGGGAGGTGGTTGAGTTGCCATCCCTGGAGGCATTGCAGGTGAGGCTTGCCAGGGCTCTGGGCAAGCTGATGTAGTTGGGGATGTCCCTGGCCACTGCAGGGGGATTGGACTAGATGAGCTCCAGAGATCCCTTCCAACCCAAACCATTCTAGGATTCTAGGATTCATCCCTGGGCCACCCACATCCTCATCACACTGCCATGCCTCAACTTCTTCAACACAACCTGAAAAGAAGTGGTAACCCAGGCTAGGAACTTGGTCCCTATCTCCTTTTGTGATACCACTGGGAGATGTTCCAGATCAGAAGGAAAATGGGATGAAGGTGGAACACCTGGAAGTATCCAAAATCCTTCCTCTCTTTTCTAATCTACATTTTTCCTATGAGTAAAAAGGGTTAGCAATGGTCAGTTGGCCTCCCTCACTAGTGTGGGTGATGCAGGAATGTATTTGCACTTGTAAAATCTCCCAAGGCATAACACATTGCTGAAAACTATGATAACACTGTTAATTATATTTTAGTATATCATACGGATTATATTTTTAATACCTTCAAAATAATCAGCCTGAAAAATTTTCAGCTGGTGAGGAAATAAATGCAGGGGACAAAAAAAAAATATTAAGATGTGAAAAGATTGTTCTTATTAAAAGCTAGATAGGTTTTGGGTTTAAATTCTCTTGAAACAGGAAAGAACTAGAACACAATCATTAAAAACCACAGAAAGGCACCTAGTTACCTGACTGAAACTCACTGGGCTAAGTTGTCCTTGCTGAACAAGAAGGGTAAACCCAATAGAGTTCACCCCAGTTTTCTGCTCTGTATATTCCATGGGGAAATGCTCATCCAGGAGTGTTTTCCCAAGCAAGGAGAGGCAGAGAGGGAAGCAACCTTTGGATGGGTGGAGGTCCCACCACAGAGAGAGCTCAGCTCTCAGCTCCCCACTCTTCCTCTGCACTATGATAGAGCTCACCACCAACCCCCCCCACACACACCAGAAGGGTCAAGAAGAAGCAGGTCACACTTACAACACCTAAATGAATTTTTTTTCCCCCTATTAGATTAGAAGTTTTCAGTTCCAATCCCTATGAATCTAGTCCTTAGATTAGATTTTTGGACTAGATGACCTTTAAAGATCCTTTCCAACCCAACCCATTTGGATGATTCTATACTTTGCAGAAGCACCACAACCCTTCTTAATAGCACAGGGGATGAAGTTTGGGTTTTCTTTAATGGAAAGCAGAATGACTCACTCCCTGCTAACATGGCCAGGGCTGAGGTCAGCTCTGCCTGGGCAGATGCTGCGAGAGCCCACGTGAAGAAAAAGCGATATTATCGATAAAGTCCAGCCTGCCTCAAAATAACACACAGAGACCTTTTCCTTTCCAAGTTGGTGAGGGTACTGGTGGAATTCAAAGCAATCTCCTTTTAACAGAGGTGTCTGAGCTCTCCTCAAGTATTATTTTGCCAAAGACAAACCCCTGAACCCTCAAAAGCACCTCCCAAGGCAGCAGATCTCTGCTCCCGACAGCCTCCGCGTTTCACGCCAATGCCTCAGTTGGATTCCAGGGAGCTGGAAGGAGCTGGAGCTCGTTCTCCTCTCCCATGCTAAGGGCAGGTAATTATCTCTGCATTCCTGGAGGAATGTTCCAATAAATATGGCTGTCATTTTTCATTACTGCCTGGTGAACAAAGGGAACAAAGAGAACAAAAGGAAGTGTGTTTTTGCTAACCTGCGCTTGCACGCGCTTGGATGTTTGCAAGACACAAGCAGAGGAGGAGAGTTGAGTGCTATTATTTCCTTTGGATGTACCAATCTGGGTGAAAGTCTGCAAAATATCCCAGTCTTTTAACTTAATTAGATATCACTCACTGGGAAAATCCTTATCTCCTACTTGCTGTCCCACCATTGGGTTTGTTGGCTTAAAATGGCTAATATTTGAAAGGCAAGGAAATGCAATCATGTCTCTCTAACTTCTACCCTACAAAGCACAAATATTCTCTTTCTCATTTGTTCCCCCCCACCCCCCATTTGACCTCCTTTCAGTAGTAGATAGATTTCTGAGTTTATCTTGATGATCATTGTCTTATCATGTTGGAAAATACGGCAAAGGAATTTGTGTAGACACAAGTACTTAGAAAATGCTTTTAGTTTCTTCTCTCTGTAGTCATCTTTGACACTTCTGTTTCAATGCAGACAAGATAAAAAGTATGGTGTAAGCAAAACTTCCTCTGGAATTGTCTACAGGTGCAACAGCCAACTCTGGAAAGGTCTACAAACCACCTTGGTCACAACAGTTCCTCAGGTAGGAAGAATCCCAGAGTGAATATTTGCCTTGCCATTCCTCTGGGAATAACGGCTTGAAATTTGATGAGGTCTAGTAGTGACAAATTCATTTCTCTTCAATCCCAAATCCTATAGTCAAGTCTTCCATCCTGTTTTCTGAGAAGATTTTGCTTCTCAGCCCCTGATGGCTATGGTTGTCCTGTCACTTTGAGCACCCCAAGGATCTGCTGTGTGATGGTCTCTGCTGCACCCATGGTGGTTTACTACCAAGCTCCAACTTAGTGAGAGCCAGGCACCAGCTGTTTGCTAACATCTGCACCACAGGCACACTTTGAAATCCCTCTCCCTACAGCAGCACTAGAACACCAGACCCAGAAGGTCTTGCAGCCTCATTCACCCCACACAACTCATGCCTTTAATTGCTCTCTTGAAATCCATAGCTGTCAGGCTGCTGCATGTTCCTGTTATTTCAGGTCCAATGTACTGAAAACTAGTAATATATATGTATATATCAGAGCTATGTTGCTCCATATGGACCCAGAAATAACTTGGGAGAAGCTCATCCACCCTTGAAGATGCTGGTGGACAATGTGCACCATGTGGCATGGGGTGAGTTGGGTCCTCTCCCAGCACCATGCACAAGGATTGTGCAGACACCTGAGTGTCCTGGGGCAGATGCTCAGCTGCAAGAAGGTTTCCTGATGGACATTTCTGCACTGCATGCCAAGGTGCAGACACATCCAAGCTAGGTCCTCAGCAGCTTTAGCTGTGGTAGCACCAAAGTGATGTATCTAGTTTAGATCCTTTACAGCTTCAAGCACAAAAGTTGGGCAAAGCAACTCAAGCTAGAAATGCAGGAAGCAAGTAACTGGAAATTGGTGGGGGGAAAAAAAAAAATCAACAACCACCTTCTGAAATAAAGAACATGGATGAAAAATGAGATATTTCTGATTTGTCAATCTCTCTGCTCTTATCTGGTCTCAACCCATTGGCTCTAACAAGCACCTTCTTGTCAGCAGCCACAATGCCATCAATTGAGTGGGAGTGCAGAGCATCAACATGACTTGGGAGCACAATTCACTTAGGGGAAGGTTGCTCTGCTGGTAATATTAGAATCCAAACATTCAAATGCAAAGACAGTGAGGCTAAACAATTCCATTTATGTCCTGAATGCTGAGCAGCACATTAAGCAAATCAGTTCAGATGGCTCTGAGCTCTCCGTGTTTAAAGGAGATCAGAAACAAGATTTCAAATCCTCTACTACATCTGAATAAAAACATTCACTGTTGATATTTGTATGATTCTGCATTTAAGACTGAGTGTGTCAGCCTTTTCCTGCTGCCCTGAGGCCCATGAGGAGCTGCTGTGGTCCTTTACAGAAGGAATATCAGGTTTGCCATGTGGTCACACCTCATGGAACAAGACTTTTAGTAATGTTAATGTCATTTTCCTCCCCAGATCTTCTTCTGTCATAAGTTCATTCACAATATAAGACACAATAAAGCTTCTAAACAAGAGTTTGCCATTTTCCCCTCAGTTTTAGGCCAAGATTTCCAAAGGACTGTGAGTTTCTAACGTTGCAAACAGCCATTCCAAGTTTTTTTTAAGAGCTTTAAGCAAGTTTGACCCAGGTTATACTGATGCTAACTGTCCCATCAGGATGTAGAGGTGTTCCCCCACCTCTGACACACTGCCTGGAGTCCTTCAGCAGAGCAAAGAGCCTGGACAAACAATATATGGGTATAGCAAGGCTCTTTCCATAATGGACCTGATAGTGGGACAAAGACTCAAAATGCTCCTAGACTCAGTCTTAAATCCTGGTCCAGGGGTCAAAAAATAATGTAGCAGGGTCTCTCTCTCTATATATATATGTACACACACATATATATACATATAATACTGCACATAATCACAAGCTGGAGACACAGATGAGAACAAACCCTCACAGCAAGACCTAGATCAGATTGTGATTTTTATAGCTGAAAACTTCTCTTCCCAAAGCCATGAGGAGATGGAAGGAGAGCCCCTAAAACAGGGGTGTGGAGCCAGCAGGGCTGGAGACAGGGCAGGCAGCCCTGAGCTGCTCACACTGCAGGGTCCCCACGGTGCTGAGCACCCCTCAGATAGGACTATTTAGCTCTTGTGGAGCACCACATTAGCTGAGGGATGCAGACCTGGGACTTGCTTTTCCCACACAGCCTGGCTTGCTTGGAGCTACACTGTGCCACTTAGAAATGCTTTAAGATTCATTAACCTCCCTCTGCACTCCTCAACTAGAGAGACAATATATCAGGAGAGGAAAGCTGCAGCAGCAGTGAGACAGACAGGGTGATAATTTCTCACCCATTCTCCTTCCCTCTGCTCTAACACACTCCAGATAATCACACCTGAAGCTAGATCAGACAGGGACAAAATTAAGTGGAACTAGAACTGGCTCCTCACACATTTTCTTGCTTGTATCTACACAAGGTACTGTGACCCTTCCCCATCTGTCACCTTGTCCACACGTCAGCTCTGCCAGCTCCCAGCCCAACCACACCATGGTCTGCTGCTAAGCTCACAGGATAGAGAGGCAACAACGGCTAGGTGAATGCTCTTCTCCACTGCTGTGCATGCAAGAGGTGAGCCCAGCAGTGGTTATCTGAGTCCTGTGCACAGTCCCATGCAGAGCAGTGGAGATTCAAGGTGTGTTCTCCTCAAGTTTATTAGTATAAACACTATGGCCAGCAGCATTGAGTGCACCAGCAGCAAGTGTGCAGATGACACCAAGCTATGGGGTGCTGGGGATGATTTGGAAGGGCAGGATGTCATCCAGAAGGACCTGGACAAGCTGGAGAGGTGAGCCCAGGGGAACCTCAGGAGCTTCAACAAGACCAAGTGCAGGGTCCTGCCCCTGGGTCAGAACAATCCCCACTATCAATCCAGGCTAGGGGATGAGATGATGGAGAGCAGCCCTGCAGAAAAGGCCTTGGGGTGCTGGTGGCTGAGAAGCTGGCCATGAGCAAACAGTGCACGCTGGCAGCCCAGAAGCACAATGGCATCCTGGGCTGCAGCAAGAGAAGCGTGGCCAGCAGAGCCAGAGAGGTGATTCTGCCACTGCACTCTGCTCTGCTCACACCTCCTCTGCAATACTGGGTCCAGTTCTGGAGCCCTCAACACAGAAAGGCCATGGAGCTGATGGAGCAGGTGCAGAGGAGGCCACGAGAATGCTCAGGGGCTGGAACACCTCTGCTCTGAGGACAGGCTGAGGGAGCTGGCATTGTTCAGCCTGGAGAAGAGAAGGCTTCAGGGGAACTACTAGTGACCTTCCAGGACCTAAAGGGAACTTCCAAGCAGGCTGCAGAGGGCCTGTTTGCAAAGGCCTGCAGTGAAAGGACAAGGGGCAATGGTTTTAAATTGGAGAGGAGTAGATTTAACCTGGACATTAGAAAGAAGTTCCTCCCCATGAGGGTGGTGGAACACTGGCCCAGGTTGCCCAGGGAGGTGGTTGAGTTCCCATCCCTGGAGGCATTGCAGGTGAGGCTTGCCAGGGCTCTGGGCAAGCTGATGTAGTTGGGGATGTCCCTGGCCACTGCAGGGGGGTTGGACTAGATGAGCTCCAGAGGTCCCTTCCAACCCAAACCATTCTGTGATTCTGTTGCAGTGGGAGGGATGAGGTGAAAGACAGCACAGGTCATCTTGGTCTTCTACTGGGGCAAGATTGAGAGTTTGTGTGCAATCTCCTGTGTGATATGGTTGTTGGTGTGTGGGAATGTGAAGGGAAAGAACTCCTTTCCAGCTCATGGAAGCAGCAGGCAAGGAGAAGAGCAGAGGCATAATTAAGGGGTGATGTTGAGCCCTGGAGGTAACATCCTCCCAATGAACTGAACATTGAAAATGGCAAACTGCAAGAGAAGGAATGACAGATTCACCCTGGTCCTAGATGTGATGGATGGATCACCTCTGAGTGACAGGAGATTGGACACAGATCATGAGGAAGGCAGGAGAGAGAGAGATCACTGGGGAGGGGAGAGGAGGAAACAACCATTCCTAAACTGAGCTGAAAAAACTCTGCCTGGTTGCTAGGGAAGAGGGACTCCTGATAAGTAATTTCCATTTGTACCTATATTTATAGCAGTATGAAAATATGTTTTATAATCTGGGTAATAAAGAAGCTCATCAGCAACTTCTCAAAGAAACTTGTTATTAGGGAGAATGACATTCTAATTGCCTCAGACATTTAGCTTGTCTAGTGAGTGAAGTAACCTGATAAGCTATTGAGCTATTAAGTGATGGAGAATCAATTAATGTAGTTAGATAAGAAAGTAATAACCTACCTAGGTAAACTAAGTAGTATGTGTCAAACTAGTCACTATTAATTCAAGTCCAGGAAAGCAGAGCAGATCCAGTAACCTTCATAGAATTAAGGAAGTTATATTTTGACCAAAGAAAATTCAATTTTCCAGAGATCACTTATGGACCAAAAAAAAAAAAAGATATAGAATTTACTACCAGACTCATTGTTTTCCAGAGTCTTTTCCATACCTTTAAGACATAAACAGCTGAATAACAACCCTGCAGAGATGGTTTGATTG
>VWZO01002110.1:9487-67260 GCA_013396975.1 Bucco capensis
CATCTGCACACTTGCTGCTGGTGCACTCAGTGCTGCTGGCCATAGCATTTATACAAATATTAACTAGTCCAGGCCCCAGTACAGAGCCCTGAGGGACACCACTTGGCACTGATCTCCAGCTGCACTTCGAGCCAGTGAGGCTTCAATTCTGACCTCACCATCTGTGTCCCAACCTTGCTTTTGTGGAGAAGCATGGCAACAATGGCTAGGAACTGAGTGTCATAGTCCCTGAGCCATTTAGCTTGCTGGTAGAAGTAGGCATGATTGGACAAGGGAGCCACCAGATGGGAATGTGAGCCTGTATCTTGTCATTTATAGTTTAGCATGAAATACATGGCATGAGGAGAATGAGTTTAATTCACTGAGCTCACATTTGTGGAGCAACAAAAGAAGATGTGCCTGAAGCAGAGAGGCAGGGACCTACTGGGGTTGCTCTCAGCTTCCCACCACAGGCCAGATGGAAGAAGCAACTGCTGTCTTCAGGTCTCCAGTGGGTCCCAGATTGGGCTGTTTCAGAGATCCTCCTTCCAGACTCAAGACTGAATTTACTCCAAGCTGTGTGTGGTACTGCTTTCAGATTTTGGAAAGAGAGTAATGCATCTGCAGGCTGAAGGCATGTCAGAAAGCCAACTGTGTCCTGGGCTGCAGCAGGAGCAGCGTGGCAGTGTTGCAGGCCAGGCTGGCTGGGGCTGGGAGCAAGCTGCTCTAGTGCCAGGTGTCCCTGCCCAGGGCAGGCACAGGCCTTGCACCTAGAGCAGCTGGAACCTCCCTGACAACCCTGACAAGGCTGGGATTCTATGGTTCTATGGACAGAGAGGCCAGGGAGTGCTCAGGGTGTGTTCCTCCTCAGAGCTGGTACTTTGAGGTCCCATGGAGTGCAGTCATCCTGCCTAGAGCTGTGGTTGGGCTGCACAGTCCCTGGCTGCCTGTGTTTTCAGCCACCAATAGGACTGAAACAAAGGCCACTCTTAGAAATAGATATTTTTGGCAAGCTGTATTGCCTCCCTTCTCAGGCACAGTCTGACAATCCCTTGTGGTCTCCTGTGGCCCCTGGTGCCATAACTGTGCCCACAGCAGAGGGAGCATTAAACTCATTGCCCACGGGAAAGTGTGGGGAGTCATACCCATGTTCCTAGAATCCTTGCATGGGCAGGATGAGCTCATTAGCCTTCTGGCAGTCATCCTAGGAGAAGGACAACTCTGATTCCAAACCCAGGCACATGGAGCTCATTTAGCCCTGTAAGGCCTTCCAGCTAAGAGGTTAAACCTCCATCCTAAGGACTTGGCTGCCAGTGTCCAAGCTTGCTAGGCCCTGGCAGATGAACCTTAGGACTAAAGGGTGGGTCCAGCTCTGCACATGCTGTGTCTCACCTAAAAAAATCCCTAGTGCAGGCTCGAGGGTGCTATCTGCTATTCTCTTTTTATCAGTGCTTGGAAAAGGCGCTGAGGAGGAGCATGGATGGAGCCCTCCCTGGAGCTTCGTTCGCCAAGCCTAGCCATACACATTGCCTCCCTTCTTCAGCAGGGCTAGATGTGCTCAGACAGGTTTGAGCATGGGAAACTAGTAGATTCCTTAGTCCCTGCTACCCCTTCTTCCCAGGCAAAGCCTTTTTTGGTTCAGAGAGGAAAGGGAATCTTTCTGTGAAAGCCTCACAACACAGCAGTGGCAACAGAGCAACAGAAATCAAGCTGGAGTCTCCTGATTACATTCTAATAGCTTCCTTTTTATTTTAAGAGACTTAAACCTAATCCCCCAAGCTAGCCCAATTGCAGTCTCCAGTGCAGCATTGTTTTCAGCCATTAGCAGGTGGTTTTTAAACCAGGCAGGGCCCACACAGGCAAGGCAGTGATTAGACAGGATATAATTTAGATTTCAGCTCTTTTTCTCTCAGCCTGAAATAAAATGATTACATTTCAGGAGAGCCTAAAGGAAGATTAAAAGTTTTATATCAAGAAGTGGAATATTTTCTTTTGTGGAACACTCTTCTTTCTCAGGAAAATGGTATTCTTTTACAATAATGCATGTTCTGGTGTCTTTGAAAAGGCACTGCTCTGAATGAAAAAGGAAGTCATAAAGTATGCATGTATGGGAGAGGAAGATTGCAATCTTCATAGGAGCATTTAGCCTCACTGAGTTCATTCTGCTTTGCTCGTACCATGAGGGATCTGTGAGGATGCACTGGGAATAACAGATGGTCCCCAGAGTTTAGAGAGCAGTGAGTTAAGGAGACAAAAATCTTCTAGGATTCTTCTCCACAGGCAGGTTATAAAGCCACATTGTTCCAGATTGGAAAAGGCTCCTTACCTGGCTTTAAGTCCATTAAAGGTGGTTTCAGTCAATAACTGTGTGTAATTATAGTTGTGGTAACCCCTGGGTTCTTGTATCTCAAAATTCTCCAAGGGCAGAGGCTAGCTCTAGAACACAAAGTTGTAAAGCTGGCAGGGGTCATAAAATAAATGGAATAGCCAGAGGTGAACAGAGTAAGAAGTGAAGAGTAAGATACTTGATAGGTATGGTTGGACTTGATGATCTTAGAGGTCTCTTCCAACCTTAATGATTCTGTGACTCTGGAATATTAACTACATGATTAAGTGACTGTCCAAGAAGAGTCAGCTAATTGTTACTCTTGCTAGAAATGGGACAGGTTTATCAAGGATGACCTGGGCACAGATGTCAAAAGGCATCCTGGAAACCCCCAAAAAACCCCAACAAACCCATAAAACCTCCTAAAAAGATATATATTCAGTCAAGTGTCTTGAAGGAGTTCATCCTATCAGCCAAAAGAACAGAACTGCTTTTTTTCCAGAAGCCGTCAGCCGTCAGGATCTAAATCTAACACTGCTCTAGTTAAGCAGCTTGCTTTCCATGCCTGTTAAAATGTGGAGTGCCAAAACTGGGATTGCTACTCAGGAGGGTGGTCATTCAGCTGGCAAGAGGAAGTTTTCTAGTGATTTTATTACAGAAAACCTGTAAAAAAAGAAGAAAAGATTCTTTTCCCTGCTAGCAGTAACACACTCCACTATTAATGACATGGTTTTACATTCATTTGCCTAATGCCACTAGTGTTAGTTTGCACATGTGGCCAGCTGCCTGTTGCAATCCAGGTTAACATCACCTCATTTGCCTCCTTCCTGCCAATTAAATAGACAGGCTGTAATAAATATTGAGGTTGAGTGAGGGTTTGAGAAGGATGAGTGCTCATGGTACAGAATGACAGCATGCTGGGGGTTGGCAGGGACCTCTGGAGATCATCTAGCCCAACCCCCCTGCCAGAGCAGGAGAACCTAGAGCAGCTTGCACAGGATGTGTCCAGCTGCCTTTGGAATCTCTCCAGAGATGGAGACTCCAACAGCGCCCTGGGCAGCCTGGGCCAGTGCTCTACCACCCTCCAAGGGAAAAAGTTCCTCCTGCTGTTCATCTGGAACTTGCTGGCTGCTAGTTTGTGCCCATTGCCTCTAGTGCTGTCACTAGGTGCCAGAGCACCAAGCCTGGCCCCATGCTCCTGCCCCCCACCCTGCAAGGATTGCTAAGCATTGCTCAGCTCTCCCCTCAGGCTGCTCTGCTCCAGCCTAAGCAGCCCCAGCTCTCTCAGCCTCTGCCCAGCACAGAGCTGCTCAAGTCCCCTCAGCATTGCAGTGTCCCTGCTCTGTTCCCTCTGCAGCAGTTCCCTCTCTCTCTTAACCAGGGGAGAGCCCAGAACTGGACCCAATCCTCCAGCTGTGGCCTCCCCAGGGCAGAGGAGAGGGGCAGGAGAAGCTCCCTGGCCCTGCTGGCCACACTCTTCTGGATGCAGCCCAGGATGCCATTGGCCTTCTTGGCCCCAAGGGCACATTGCTGCCTCATGGGCACCCTGCTGGCACCCAGACACCCAGGCCTTGTTCCACTGAGCTGCTTGCCAGCAGATCAGCTCCTGACCTGTCCTGCTCCAGGGGATTATTCCTCCCCAGGTTCATCACTTGCCCTTGAACTTCATGAGGTTTTTCTCTGCCCAGCTCCCAGCCTGTCCAGGTCACTCTGCATGGCAGCACAGCCTGGGGTGTCAGCCACTGCTCCCAGTTTGTTGTCATCAGCAAACTTGCTGAGAGCACACTCTGTACCTTCATCCAGGTCATAGATGAATATATTGAACAGGACTGACCCCTGAGGATCTCCACTCCTTACAGACCTTCAACAGGACTCTGTGCCACTAATCACAAGCTCTGGGCTCTGTCCTTCAGCCAGCTTTCAACCCACCCCAGTGCCCTTTCATCTAACCCACACTCCCTAAGCCTGCCAAGGAGGATGCTGTGGGAAGGGCTGTGCTCAGTTGATATTATCTCTTGTTAATGTGCTGTTATTCCAGATTTCTAGAAGAACTGATGTGGTGTGGGAGTTAAGAAGACAATTAATGGCCACTGAGGAAGAAGAGAGTTTATTATCATACCCTCCTTTGAATCTAACCACTGGAAACAACACGTGCATCCTGTTCCATGCCACAAATCTCAGCCTCAAAGCCATGGAGTCAGCTTGGCTAGATTTGACCAATGTGACATTTGTAACCCGGAATGTGGATATCTCATCCTCTGAGTGCTCAGACAGCAACACAACGTGAGTGGCATCAGACATTTCCCATCATAATACAACTGATTCTGAAAGCTAAGCAGAATTGGTGCAGTGTCAAGTGGATAGTAATGTGATTTTCTTACTCTAAAGGATCTCAAAGTAAAAAAAAATGCTAAATTGGATATTCTTAGAATCAAAAGATTGAGTCAGGTCCAAAAAAATTGTACATATTGAGCCTCTTATTGTCACACTTTTTTGCCTCTGACATTCCTGACTTCCCTGTTTGTTTCTATTTGATCCAGGCAGGTTTCCCTCTGCCTGATCTTCTAATCTCCACTGGCATTAACGAGATCATCATCTCCTTGTAAAATACTCCCTGGAAGGGGAGGATTGCCAGTTACTAGGCAGTAATCCAGCTGGAAATACATTAATGAAACATGATCTCTGCTTTCCTTTACTTGCTCCTGGGTGAAAAAAAACCCAACCCTCTAGAAATGTTGTGTCATATTTTTCTGTGTACTGAACCTTCACTCTATGAATTTGGTAATTGCCTATTGATTTAGAGTATTCCCTCAGATGGAGATGTCACAATGAGCTAATTAAACCTGACTGCTCTAACATTAAAAATCCCTTTCTTATTCTTACAGACTGTCATTAAAATACACAAAGCCAGGGAGTGGAATCAGCAGCCTAGAGATAAGGTAACTTATGATTTATTCTTAAATAGATCTTTGTGATGTACAAAGCCTGTTTGTAAACTAGGAGCAGGAAAAAAAAACAACAACCCAGAAATTAAGTGACAATATTTGTGACATGTTGATTTACTTTCTGTTCTAAGGAGTTCAGGAGAACACAGCATAGTCTCTATAGAGAGAATATATGAATATGAAAGAGTGGTGAAGGCAAACAACTCTACTGTGAGGTATTAGTGTAGGCAATACCCTCTTTAGCTAATAGGATCAGACCACAGTCCTGTCTCAGGGAAATCTAACTGTGATTTGGGATCAATTAGTTGATGTGCTTGAGGGCAGGGAGGCTGTGCAGAGGGAGCTGGAGAGGCTGGAGCAGTGAGCTGAGGCCAAGGGGATGAGCTTCAGCAAGGCCAAGTGGCAGGTGCTGCACTTGGGGCACAAGAACCCCATGCACTGCTCTAGGCTTGGGGCACAGTGGTTGCATTGGTGCCTGGCACAGAAGGAGCTGGGCTGCTGCTTGCTAGTGACTGAAGCTGAGGCAGCAGAGTGCCCAGGTGGCCAAGCAAGCTAAGAGCATGTGGGCCTGGAGCAGAACTAGTGTGAGCAGGAGGAGCAGAGAAGTGCTCATCCTGCTGTGCTCAGCACTGGGGAGGCCACCCCTAGAGTGCTGGGCTCAGCTTTGGGCCCCTCAGGCCAAGCAGGAGCCAGAGGCATTGGAGTGTGTGCAGAGAAGGGCAAGGAGGCTAGGGAGGGCTCTGGAGCACAAGTGTGCTGAGGAGCAGCTGAGGGCACTGGGCTTGCTTAGTGTGGAGAAGAGGAGGCTCAGGGGAGACCTTAGCTCTCTCTACAGCTCCCTGACAGGAGGTTGCAGTGAGCTGGGGGTAGGGCTCTTCTCCAGGGTTAACAGTGAAAGGACAAGAGGCAATGGCCTCAAGTTGCAGCAGGACAGGTTTAGATTGGATGTCAGGAGGAATTTGTTCCCTGCAAGGGTTGTTCAGTGTTGTCCCAGGCTGCCCAGGGAGGTGCTGGAGTCCCCATCCCTGCAGGGCTTTCAGAACCATTGAGCTGCTCTCCTTAGGGCCATGGCTTAGTGGTATGGCAGGGCTAGGGATGCTTGCACTTGAGGAGCTTAGGGCTCTCTGCCAACGTTTGTGATTCTGTGAATTAATTCTATTGATGCTTGTTGCTTTAATATCTTTTTTTGTAATGTAATGAATGATAATTGTATCAGTCATCAGTTAAATGGAGACTGTTCACTATCAGTTTGTTGGGGAAATTCTAAGGGTAAAAACCTGTATTATTAAGTTAACCAAGCTCAACTAGTTTACTCATTAGAATCTTAAATCTCCTAATTCTGCAAGTAATATAAAATGTTAGTGTTTGGTGCAACATGAGGGACAGTGTTCCCTTGGAGGTCACTTTAGGCTGTGCTCACATACATAGCCTTATAAAACTTGTTTGTTCATATGATAAGTCTCCAAAGAATTTCCTTCCTTGCTACTTTTCTTATCCTTTCAGCACACTCAGCATCTGTGGTTGGCACAAACATTTCAATCAACTTCTCTGTGCTTACAAGTGGCCTTTAGCCTCTAGCATTGCTACAGAGACACCCCAGAAATTCTGCTCAGATTGTGCTGTGGATCAGATTTTGTGTGTTCCTCCTAAGGAGCATTGGGTGTGTTGAGTTTAGACTCTGTGCTGTGGGGCTACATGCTACTGAAAGCAACTGATTGGAACAAACCACATGCTTTAACAGGGAATCTGCCTATATATATATACATAAACCCTATAGAACATGAAATATGCTATAGTGTGACACATCTCACTCACTGTTAAAAAGGTTCCTCTTCTAAATGCTTTGTGGCTATCAAGAAGCAACAAAAAACATCTTCAGCAGACTCTGTGGAGCAATGCATGCATAGATCAAGGAGGGTTAAAGTGCCAAGCAAGATACAATAAGGAGAAAAGTTTATCATTTCCTTGTGAGATAACTTGAATACATAAAAGTAACTGGGTAAAAAGTGTTGAAGAGTAGGCCATAGTCCTGCTCTGTAAAGGATCAGGATGTACTTCTGGATGTTCTCAGTTATTTCCCTTTCAGGCCATTTGAGAGGTGTTCAGAATGCAGGGGTAATAAAATCCATATAAAGCCCATGATTATCAACTGCCAGAAACTGCTGCAGCACTGCACATACTCTCAGAGCTTCTCAAAAATGAGAAAAATATTCATTTGTGCCAACAAATTGGGAAACTAAGGCTGATGAGCCCTCTCCAGGCCCCAGTGAGAGAAAACTGTCTCCTCCTGCAGATTCAGACATTTGCAAAGGAAATTGCCATTTAGGCACCTGAGCCAAGGCAGAATTGCAATGATAAATCAGAATGGTTATCATGCCTGTACCTATCATAAAAGCAATTTTCAACCCAAAAGCCCCTCAAATGTTTATTGAGAGCCACTGCAGGGCCTACTGATGGTCTCTCAGGTTCTGCTCCACTGATGGTAAACTGTTTGGAACTGATGAAATATTGCCCTGGCAGAAGCCCTTCAAGAAGGAAATTGCCTTTGCTCCTTGCCTTCCACTGCTCTGGAAAGCTGTGCTTGTGAGAGAAAACTCTGAGCAGGAGTAAGAACAGTAGGAACAGTCCTAACAACATGGGAGGCCAAGCCAAGAGACCAAATGTGACATTTGCAGCTAGCAATAGTGAGCCTGTCACCAGCACTTTTGAGATGGGGTAGGGCTCTTCTCCAGGATTAACAGTGAGAGGATAAGAGGAAATGGCTTCACGTGTCAGCAGGGGAGGTTTAGATTGGATATAAGAGGAATTTCTTCATGGAAAGGGTTTTTAAGTGTTGTCCCAGGCTGCCCAGGCAGGTGCTGGAGTCCCCATCCCTGCAGGGGTTTCAGAACCATTGAGCTGCTCTCCTTAGGGCCATGGGTTAGTGGTATGGCAGTGCTAGGCATGCTTGCACTTGAGGAGCTTAGAGGTCTCTGCCAACCTTCATGATTCTGTGATTCTTTGACTTTATCAAACGAATATTAACTTTTTCCTTCTGTCATGTTGACTTTTTTTCCCCCCTCTGTTGTCTTTCTAGGTTTTTAATGACCAACAAGTTCTATGGAAGCTCAGCTAGAAACTGGTCCACTTTAGATTCAGTGGAGATTGTACAAGATGGAGAGAAGTTTGCTAAATTTAATGTTTCTGCCATCTCTGCCCCTGCAGAGTATTCATCTCATTGTCAGCTGGTGGGAACAAGCAATCTCTGTCCTGCAAGGTTGATTCCATCCAACAATGAGGCCAAAAACTGGGTTGTTTTCATTTCCAGGTTGCAGGTGAGTACACATTACCATTTCAGAGACAATTCCAAGAACTATTACTTGCTATTTGCAGCTGCTGAGGGACACACATTCATAACATCCTAAGTTTCATTTCAGCCTAAGGGAAAATGTAAGAGAAAAGCTGTTCCCCTGGGTGAGCTATTCAATAAAGGGGTGGGGGGGGGAGGGAAGGTAGCAGCTGCTGAACAACAAGACCATGAAAGCACAGCTTTGAAAAACAACCAAAAAAATCCATGAATTTGTCCACAGAAAAGAAAACTCAATAAACCCAAATGTGCTTAATCAGGCAAAGAATGTCTAAGTCCTCATGCCTGCTTAATGAACTGGGCTGCTCTTGGAAACATAGGATGGCTTTCAGCTGCTTGCCTTTGGTTTGATTTCCTTGCTCTTTGATTACCTAGGAAAGTACAGCTTGCTGTGGTGACTCTTTTCAGTGACACAGACTTGTCTGTACCCCAACTGATAGAAACAAACCCCAGGCCAATCACACCTAATGCAAAGTTTGCCACCAAGAACTTCAACAGAGAGCACTAATAGGACCTGCATGGCCCAGAGGGAAAGCAGCTGGCTTTTGGTTGTTTTGGGGGGGTTTAAGGTGTTTGTTTACTGGTTTTTTTTATTTGTTTGAGGGTTTTTGTTTGCTTTTTGGGTTGTTTTTTTTGAATGAAGCATAGATCTTTGTGTATTTAGTGCAGTAGTACAGAGTACTTCAGCGAGGTGTAGGTGATGGGGTATTATTTTGAGCGTTGATCTTGACTTTGGAGAAGCACATCAGCATTTGTCTCTTGAAACAAGATCACACTAAGGAATCTCTTTAATCATGGAAATGGTAGGAATAATTAGAAAATGGGCCCTGATTGCCAAAGAGAAGCTAACCCTATGGTCAGGTGCACCTCTCAGTCACTTCTCTACCCACTGAGCTAGAAGTAATTCACCTTTGTGCTGCCAGCTGAGGTCTGCTTGAGACACTAACCTTAGCAGCCCAGTCTACCTGCTGGTTGTTTTGATGTTCCTCAGCAGCCTGACTCTTGGGTCCATGACCAGCTTTACCTCTAGCTTGTCTAATCAGGAAGCAATATCTTGCCAGAGCAGAGCAGGCCAGGTGAGCTTGTCTCTGTTGTTTTCTTCCCATTGTTGTAGCAACCCCAATAGGGCACTTGCATCCATGAGTACAGGTAAAACCCTGGCCATTTCTCTCACTCAGCAATATCCAAAGCCAGCTGGATGGCTTTCACCTCTGCAAACAGGCTTTATTCACCTTCACCCTCAGCTGCTTCTGCAGCTTGTCCTTTAGGACTCCACACAGCAGCTTTTCACCTAGGCTGTTTTCCTGCAACATGGCAAGATCCACCAGTGAACAAGGCATGTTGCTTCACCTTTTCCAATCATCTGTTGGAGAGAAGATCCGTGGATTAAAATGAAACAGTATTTCATGAGAGAGCAGCACAGATACCAATGCCAGTGTGTACTCAGCCCAGGGAAGGTACAAAAGGCAGAAGAAAATGGATAGCAGTCCTCAAGGGCAGTAGAAGGAACAGGAACATAGGCAGGAGGATCTCAAAGAGGAGATCTAGAGGAAGACTCTCCTCTCCTTAGCAAACTTTTCCCCTACAGATTAAGAGTTACCTTTATGGGATTGGATACACCTGCGACCCAGCTCAGGTCACTGCCCTGGCCAACTCCAAAGAGAATCACAGAATCACCAACGTTGGCAGAGACCTCTAAGCTCCTCAAGTGCAAGCATCCCTAGCACTGCCATACCACTAACCCATGGCCCTAAGGAGAGCAGCTCAATGGTTCTGAAAGCCCTGCAGGGATGGGGACTCCAGCACCTCCCTGGGCAGCCTGGGACAACACTGAACAACCCTTGCAGGGAACAAATTCCTCCTTATATCCAATCTAAACCTCCCCTGTTGAAACTTGAAGCCATTTCCTCTCTGGTGACACTCTGCAGACCATGGCTGACCTGTGATTTTGTCCCATAAAACCAGAAGGCTCATTTCTATCTGAACTATATCATACCTTTCCAGATATCTTCTATTGATACCTAGTGAATTCTGATTGATCTCAGTGTCAGTGTTTATCTTTGAATGAGGTTTAGAAACCCTCAGGCTCTGCCACGTGGTGAAAAAAAGCACATGGAATGTGCTTAGTGGTTGAAGCCAGCACAAAGTATTGTTGCTGAAACCAAGGGGACATGATTTTGTTGTCAGTGTTATACAGGGAGTTAGAAACACAGTATCACAGAATCACAGCATGTTAGGGGTTGGAAGGGCCCTAGAAAGATCATCTAGTGCAACCCCCCTGCCAGAGCAGGATCACCTAGACCAGCTCACACAGCAATGTGTCCAGGCAGCTCTGCAATGGCTCCAGACAAGGAGACTCCACAGCCTCCTGGGCAGCCTGGGCCAGTGCTCTGGCACCTGCACTGCAAACAAGTTCCTCCTCGTGTTAATACTAAACCTCCTGTGGTCCAACTTGCTCCCATTCCCTCTTGTCCTACCATTGGATGCCATTGAGCAGAGCCTGGCTCTCTCCTCCTCACACTCACCCTTAACATATTTCTAAGCATTGCTGAGGTCTCCTCTCAGTCTCCTCTTGTCCAGGCTGAAGAGACCCAGCTCTCTCAGCCTGTCCTCCTAGGGCACATGCTCCACTCCTTTCAGGATCTTGCTGGCCCTGTGCTGGACTCTCTCCAGCAGCTCCCTAGCCTTCTGGAGCTGAGGGGCCCACAACTGGACACAGCATTCCAGGGGAGGCCTCCCCAGGGCACAGGAGAGGGGAGAAGAACCTCTCTGGCTCTGCTGGCCACGCTCCTCTTCATGCATCCTAGGATGCCATTGGCCTCTTGGCCACAAGGGCACATTGCTGCCTCATGGGCATCCTCCTAGCCACCAGCACTTCTAGAGCTTTTTCCCCAGGGCTGTTTTCCAACAGATCAGTTCCCAGTCTGTACTGATCCATGGGGTTGTTAAGGCTTGCATCCAATGCCAATGCTGTTAAAACAGCATCCAATGCTGTTAAAACCAGGATCCAATGCCAATCTAATGGGTACAACTGCACTTTGCAATGGTTGCTCCTGAAATAGTGTCACTCTGTGAGAGTGACCTGGACCGTGAGGCCTTGCATAGCTTTCTCCAAGGCAAGGCTGAACTGATGGAGCCTTTTATTTGAGTTCTGGAGCTAGCTCAGTCACTACCACCCAAAGAACCTTTGTGGGGTGCTGGGTAGGTGTGCTTATAGCCTGGGATGTCACCACAGCACCCTGATTGCTCTGGTTTTGATGGGATTGTTGGTTAGTTTTGTTGTTGTTAGAGGAATGGTTGCTCTCCCAGAGTACCTGTTATCCTTTTGAGGATCTCAGCATTGTCTATGAAGAGGAGCACTGATTTTCTTTAGTATGTTGAGTCCCCATCCCTGGAGGTGTTTAAGGGTCCTTTAGTGTGGTGTTGGGGGATATGGTTTAGGGGTGAACTTCATAGACTAGGGTTAGTGGTTGGACTTGAGTATCCTAAGGGTCTTTTCCAACCTGAATGATTCTCTGATAGTGATTCAGAAACCCATTTAATCCCCTGAAAAACTGCCAAAAAGTTTTAAACCCAAGAATATTAGGTTCCTTTCTGGCTAACATATTTCTAGGTTGAAAAACTAGATGTTCAGTGTACACTTAAGAAGCATGAAGGCTTTGTCAAAGTTCAAACGATGAGAAAACTCCATCCCAAATGCTAGTTTAAGAATGAACAGTAAATTCAGACTGGTCTAACCAAGACAAATGACACTGGTGCAAACACTAGAATGAAAGCTTCCACAGCAGAGAGGCCTGGATCCAAAAGGCTTTTACATTCATAAAAATTACAGGATCACTTGTAATTATTTTTAGCTGTTCTATAGTTAGAAATGGTGCCATTTTTATCTCCCACCTGAGATCCAACACCCCCACAGAAATGAGGAAGCAATAAAAGAAGCCTGCATACACTTCATCTCCCACCTAAAAGGAGACATAGCATTTTAAGAATGTACAATTCAAGCTTTCTCACCCTGAAGGTTCAATAAGCATAATCCTGCTTCAAAAATAAACAAAAAATAGCAAACTAACCCCACTATAAGATTGACATCATAAACCTCAGTATTTCTGGCTCTAAATCAGAAGAGGCAAAGCCTTTCTAAACCAAATATACCTGGTAACTGCTTCAGGGAATTCTTACAAATGGTGTAACAAGTGTGGGTTTTTTTTTTCCCCAGCATTTCAATCCATTTTTTTGGAACATAAATGAAATAAATCATCACCTGCTCTCTGTTTTCATTGTCAAGAAGTCTTTCAGACTGCCTTTCCTGACTCCTGTTCACAGTCTCACCTGTTGTCAAAGCAGCACATTGGTAATCATCTGGTGTTCTCTAAATGTGCAGTTAGCCAACCCCAAAAGCTTATTTTTGCTAATCCTGCATTAATCAGGGTTCTGACTGCCTACAGTGAAAAGCAGGCAATCTTTGCAAGTTAGCTACCATGAGCTGACTTGGAAAGATTCTTCTAAGAGGCCTAGAAAAGCTTAACTTGCTAAAATTGTCTTCAGCTCCACAGTATCTAAATAGCCCTCAGTTCTGCATATGATGGCTTAGTGATATCTTACTGATAGGGATGGTTGCACTTGATGAACTTAGAGGTCTCTTTCAACCTTTGTGATTCTGTGATGAGAGTTTTATTAAACAGTCTTCTGGAAGGTACAGACATGGGTGGTAACAGACATATAGAATACTCATACAGTGCCTGAACCTTGGATGAACTCAGAGCCAGAGTGCTTACTGGTGTAGAATGGCATGCAAGGCACAAACTCATTTCTTTGGTGTTTCTTTCCTAGGAGGTGCAAATCTTTTATTGCCACAAAGCATTCCCTTTAGTTTCTTGTAAAGCACAGAGGAATTATGGATGCATTAAGAGGAGCATGGCCAGCAGAGCCAGAGAGGTTCTTCTCCCCTCTCCTGTGCCCTGGGGAGGCCTCCCCTGGAATGCTGTGTCCAGTTGTGGGCCCCTCAGCTCCAGAAGGCTAGGGAGCTGCTGGAGAGAGTCCAGCACAGGGCCAGCAAGAGCATGAAAGGAGTGGAGCATGTGCCCTAGGAGGACAGGCTGAGAGAGCTGGGNAAAAGTAGAAAACCATGGTCTTCTGCTTCCTTGCTTCTTGCTTTGTGAGGGAAGTAGTAGAAAGAATCCTTATTTTATAGTATTCTGTGGTATGTTATAGAAAATGGTCAGGTTTAAGGTCTTGTTTCTTTACGTGTTTTTTTACTTTGGTGCTTTCTTTCCACACCTGTTTCAAAGAATCTGTAGATACACAGGAATCCAAGTCTTCATTTTTCCTTATAAAAATTATTGAAGAAAGGCACAGAAACAGAGATCAGATGCAAGCATTCCTTCTTCTATTTTCTTCCAGCAGTTAGAGGCCCTTTCCTTCTGTCACCATGTGCAAGTGTGTAAAGGGAGAGATTGTCTTCCCAGTTTCCTCATTCTTTGACTGGATTAACAAGTTTTTTAGAAGAGTAGTGGTCTCACAGAATCATAGATCTGTCAGGGTTGGCAGGGAGCTTCCAGCTGCTCTAGGTGCAAGCCCTGTGCCTGCCATGGGCAGGGACACCTGGCACTAGAGCAGCTTGCTCTCAGCCCCAGCCAGCCTGGCCTGCAACACTGCCAGGGCTGGGGCTGCCACCACCTCTCTGGGCAACCTGGCACAGTGGCTCAGCACCCTCCTGGCCAACAACTTCTGCCTCACAGCCAACCCAAATCTGCCCTCCTCAAGTTATGTCCATTCCCCCTAGTCCTAGCACTGCCTGATAGCCTAACAAGTCCTTTCCCAGCCCTCTTTGGAGCCCTGCAGATGCTGGAAGGCCACCAGAAAGTCTCCTGGGAGCCTTCTCTTCTCCAGACTGAACAACCAGGTTGTTGATGCTTTTGCACAATTGGAGACTAGGCAGATAATAGATCCCCAAATTAGCTGATTATTCTGAAGAAAATAATATAGCAGGAGCTCAGCCAGAGGCTGCCCTCAAGAATCCAGTCAAAGGAGAGAGACTACAGATCTTTCTAACTGCTGGAGAAGCTTCTCTGGGTTCCCTACACACATCCCACATATCAATAAAGCAAAACCTCTCTCTTGTTTTGAGTCACTGATATCTAAGGAGGAGCTTTCACAACTCCTTTCTCCTTGAACTTTCACTAAAACTCAGGCCAAAAGGTCAACTTCATTAGGTGCTTTTTAAAGTAGATGTCAGGAGTTGTGCTTGTCAAGGAGTTATTAGCTAAACATCTCAAGGTATTCAAACAAATCTCGTGGTGAGGGAGTGGAGATTGGTGTTTCATTCTGGTGCCTTGGAGTGCTTTGAGTTTCCTGGTCCTTAAGTGGCCATTGAGCAATCCTGATCACACATCCCCTTTGGGACTTTTTTTCTTCTAAAAGTAACACAGATTTCTGAAGAAGGAAACCTACTTCTTGCCAAACAAATAAGTTCTACATCTTTCATTTCCTAGGTGGCAAGGGGAGATGGAAAATTGCTCTGCAGAGGATTGGGTTCTCCCTCTTTAATGGGTAGAAGTGTAGGTGCACTTTTGGTACTTAGCAGATATGTCCTGGCACTAGGACCTCCACTCATCTCTCTCCCTTTCTTCACTTGCAGATCCAAGGCTTTAACATTGAAAACCACCAGTTTTCCTATGCAAGTGACTGCACAGGTTTCTTCACCCCTGCAATCTGGATGGGCTTAGTGACATCTCTAGTTTTACTCTGGGTCCTGGCCTACGGAATCCATATGATCATGCAGCTGACAACAAACAGCAGATTTGATGATCCCAAAGGACCAGCTTTGTCAGTTCCTCAGACAGAGTAGCCATGGATTGACTTAACACTCTTAGGGCTTTTTCCTGCTCTGATACTTGGGATTGTTATAACCTTCCTACTTCATAATAGGTGTAACCTAGAAGATATCATAGCAGAAAGGGATAATTAAACTACATCTAAAAAGGATCCTTAAGGTTGGCATAACAATTCTAGTTGTTATTACTGTCATTTATTAACAGCTCTCTGTGTTAAGAGCCTGAGGTGGGGCTGTAGAAGTTACTATTTGCTATGGCTATTCAAAAGACCATCACAAACTGCCTTCATATTCTCTATTATTGGCATTATTATTCTCTATTATCTTTTGTAGGAAGCTGTATATTGAAAGTACTGGTCTGTCTGAAGGCTCTTCAGTAAGTTTGTCATGTTGATGCTACACCTTAAGAAGGCTGAATGGTGGCTTTGTCATTTTTTTCTTCTCTTTGGAAAACCAACCCAAAATGTACAGAACTAATAAAGTTTCAGTCACCCAATACATGATCTTGAAAAGTGTTTTCAAAAGACATCTCTCTGTTCAGATGTGATGGCACAAATGGTGGATGAAGAGTTCCCTTCCCTCTATGTCATCTTATGCCTGTGAGAATGATGTTTAGTAACACTAACTCCTGTTTGGTTTAGTCAGGGACAGCTGATAGAGTTACTAAGCAAGAGAGGTCCTTGTCCAAACTGATAACCAAATGATAGTTGCTGTCATGGCAATAAATGCAACTAGGATGATTCAATGTGCCAGTGCAGACAGCAGATTTACAGAAGGTGATTTACTTAGCATCCTTTCTTTTCCAGATATCCTTGGAGTAGTTATGAAGTTTGTACAAAACCAAGGAATCCACATCACAAAACAATGACAGAGAGGAAAAGCAGAATTAACTAGAGCAACACTAGTTTCTACCCCTTATTCCTGGCTATCACATTTGGATGATGTAGCCCAAAAGGTCAATTAAATGCTCTCTGAAACTATTCCCCCTGAATCATAAAATCCTGACCTGGAAAACAAAAAGAAGGCTGGCATAGAACTAGTAGAGTTGACTCCTCTGCTGGATTATTTTCCCCCAAATGTTTCTGAACACCTCCAGGAGTGTTGCCACAAAGGCTGTGGAAGAAAGGCACAAATTCACTGCAAAAATTCAGTCCCCAGGAGAGAAAACTGGACTTGTTTTATTCATTCTCCCTTCAAGGCAAGTTCCATGGATGCGACAAAAGAAAATTGGTGTAATAGTAAAGTAACTGATAGCTAGAGGAGAGCAAGGCAACAGAGGAGTTGGATTACAGAGGACAACATTCTAAGCACTTTTATCTAGAGTCATCAAAATTGGGAACAGATTTTGTTCAACAGTGGTAATGTACAAGAACTGAGGAACAGCTTCCCAAGGGCACCCATCTCAGGAACCTGTGTCTGGCAGTGGTATGGGGAGAACATAGCAGTGCTTCCTGCAGATGTTCTCCCCCTCTCCAGCATTCAAGCTCAGACACTTCCTTTGCCAGAGTTAATGTCTTTGTATTTAATAACCCTGGGTACAGTCATAGTCCATGAATTTGTCCAGCTTCCTCTTGAGCCTGTGGACTGTTCTGGATCTCTCAGTATCCTGACTATAATGTGCTACTGAGGATATCCTCTCTCCTCTTGCTCACCTGAGCTGTACTCTGGGGAAGAGGAGGAGGAAACAGTCCCATATAGGCAGTACCATGGGGAGGAGATAAACCTTTTTCAGAAGAGCTCAGATTGGAAGAAAAGTTTGTTCAGTTAGCTTTTCACCGAGACGGTGAAACTGAAGCCCCTCTGAAAAGGGCTAGACTGAACTGTCTGCAGTGTTTGATGCTACACACTCTGGGGTGAAGGAGAAGGTGCTTTTGGAGGATAAGAGCCTTTTCCTTCTACCTTCTCTCAACAATGACACCAGGAATACTTTGGCAAGCAGTGGTGGCAGAGATGATCTCTTTCTGTACTGACTTTGGCTATCCCTATCCTCAAGGCCTTGATATGGTAGGGTTATCCTTCTGAGGTCTGTGCTGGGAAAGACAGCAGAAAAGGGACTACCTACAGTCCTAGCTGTCCTGGGGGCCAGCTGGACTGAGCTCTGGGGACAGTGGCCACCCCCTCCCTCTTAGAAGAGGATCAACTGCTCTCTGTCCACATGTGGTAGGTTGACCTTGGCAGTCTTCTTTCTGTGGGACCTAGTGACAGCACTAGAGGCAATGGGCACAAACTAGCAGCCAGCAAGTTCCAGATGAACACGAGGAGGAGCTTTTCCCTTGGAGGGTGTTGGAGCACTGGTCCAGGCTGCCCAGGGAGCTGCTGGAGTCTCCATCTCTGGAGAGATTCCAAAGGCAGCTGGACACATCCTGTGCAAGCTGCTCTAGGTTCTCCTGCTCTGCCAGGGGGGGTTGAGCTAGATGATCTCCAGAGGTCCTTTCCAACCCCAAACATGCTGGGATGCTGTGATTCTGTAACTGGCTGGCAGATGCCCACCCAACCACTCTGGATTCTTCTCAGAGGCCACCCCTTCTTCCAACACCTGGACATGCATGTCCAACACCCCACCTGAAGGGTCCATGAGTGCTGCTGAAGTCCCCATGCCAGCTTGAATCACCGCAGCTGCACAGCACGGTGCTTTGGGGCTGGAGTCAAAGATCACTGATCCCTGATTTCAGCAGGGCTGGATTCCTTCCTTAACAGGGCCCTTAAAAAGGGCTGGGCCTCCAAAAATTCTAGTAGGATTTTGCATCTGCCTCTGTTTATTGACCTTTCTGAATAAAGTCAGAAACCTGTCAGGGGCCTTCCAGTTTTATGTACTCCTGGTTTCATAACTCCGCTTAATCCCAGCTGTACTTGCTGAAACATGCCTTTTCTGGCAGCTGTTCCAGCCAAAATATTAGCTCTGTCTGGGAGGTGTCAGCCTTTAGGACTTCCCCCAGAGCTCATGGATATACTGACTTCCAGGAGTGCTGGCTCATTTCTGGAGCACCCAGAACAAAAAACATCTGGAGGTGCTGGAAGGTATCCAGAGCAGGGCCATGAGGATGCTCAGAGGCTGGAGCACCTCTCCTATGAGGACAGGCTGAGAGAGTTGGGATTGTTCAGTCTGGAGAAGAGAAGGCTCCCAGGAGACCCTCCTGTGGCCTTCCAGGATCTGCAGGGGCTACAAGAGGGCTGGGGAAAGACTTGTTAGGCTGTCAGGCAGTGCTAGGACTAGGGGAATGGACACAAGCTTGAGGAGGGCACATTTGGGTTGGCTGTGAGGCAGAAGTTGTTGGGCAGGAGGGTGCTGAGCCACTGTGCCAGGTTGCCCAGAGAGGTGGTGGCAGCCCCAGCCCTGGCAGTGTTGCAGGCCAGGCTGGCTGGGGCTGGGAGCAAGCTGCTCTAGTGCCAGGTGTCCCTGCCCAGGGCAGGCACAGGGCTTGCACCTAGAGCAGCTGGAAGCTCCCTGCCAACCCTGACAATTCTATGGTTCTATGATTTCTCTACAAAGAACAAGTAGGTTTAATAAAGATGAAGAAACTGGTGGGAAGAGCATCAGCTGGAAACTACAGTACTACTTGAAAAAAATCAAATTAACTCTGAAAAAAACCCCAAGATTAAAACCAGAGAAATCCCAAATTTAAACACCAAAGTCCTGAAGTCATAAGTTATTTCTTCACAAAACTAACCAACGATGATTTGTTGGAGGGAAGAGCTGAGATGGAGCTAGAATGTGAACCTCCTGATGTGATACAGATATATTATTTAGATCTAAGGAGGAATTTGTTGCCTGCAAGGGTTGTTAAGTGTTGTCCCAGGCTGCCCAGGGAGGTGCTGGAGTCCCCATCCCTGCAGGGGTTTCAGAACCATTGAGCTGCTCTCCTTAGGGCCATGGGTTAGTGGTATGGCAGTGCTAGGGATGCTTGCACTTGAGGAACTTAGAGGTCTCTGCCAACCTTTGTGATTCTGCTTTGTGTCCTGGCCTGTTGATTCCTTTGTTTGTACAGTTACTTATTTCACAGATCATATGGCAAGCCAGCAAGGACTTAGAATGAAACAGAATTGTAACAGAAATAGGCCAAGAGCAGTATTTTTATGTAGGAAACAAAGGAAGCTAAGGCATTCCATCTGTCAAGGGAAGGCTCAATGAAGCAACTGGCTCCTCCTTTCCTTCTGGGTGACTGATAAGTAATTAATATGCAAATCTAAATCAGATTAATTATTAGGCAATGTCCAGGCATGAGAAGGTGTGGCATTAGGGCCTCTGTAATTATTTCAAGCATTTCCTCAGGTCAGCCAGGAGAAACTAGAGTTGCTGAAAACAAGCAATAACTTTGAGAAGCCAACTCCTAATGTCATCAGAGCTACAAGAAGCCTGAATGTTGGATACTGGTCACTGCTGGGAAGAAATCCAGCAGCAGCCTCAGCAGGTGGTGATGACTCTGAGGGCAAGTGTGGCAATAATCTGATCCTTACCCTGACCAAGAGGATGAGACAACCCACACAAGAGGGGCAGGGACTCTTTGTCCTCCTGGCTGTTGTTGTTGCATCTCATGGTGGGCTGAACCTGTCTGGCTGCCAGACACCCACTCAGTTGCTCTCTCACTCCTTTTCCTCCTCTAACACAGGACAGGAGAAGAAAAGAAGATGGAGAAGCTTGTGGGTCAAGATAAAGGCAGGAATGCCACTTACCAGGTACCATCATGGGCAAAACAGACTTAGGGAAGATTAATTTCTTGCTAGGTAAAATAGGAAGACACAAACCCCAAATTAAAACAAGGCCCTCAGTCTGCTCAAATGCCCCCCAAAATCTTGTAGATTCTAATACCCTCCAGTGAAAGAACCTGATCTTCTGTTTGCTAATCAAGGCTCTGGATTGGGCTGTTCCCTAACAAAACTGAACACAAAATCAAGGAGAAAAGAGCTGTTTCTTCACAACTCAGGTTTCTAAAGGCTTAACAATTATTGAAGTGTAGGGTGGGAGGAGGGGGAGAAAAGAAGAAAGAAAGAAATGAGCTCTTGCCAAGGGGTGGTTCCCTAAGGGAGTAGTCTGTGCCTTCCAGAAGGTGGGACAGTGTGTGTCTGAGTGCTCTGGGACAGTGACTGAGCCCAGGAGCAACTCCTCTGCTCCTGGTGTGCCACGAATGAAGTGACTTCCTTCTCTTCACCACAGCTTCTTCTATGCCTGCAGTGTGAACACAGGCTCCCTGCTCCAGATTGCCTGCACTTCTCTATCAGCCCTGGACCTGGTATGTTGTTGAGTAGTTTAATTTAGTTTTAAACTAGTTTATGTAGTCATTATTGCCATAAGAGAAGATAGTGCCTTGAAGGATCATCTGTTTGCTTAGCAAAAGGCAATGTGGGTGCTCAGGGGAAGACTGGGAAGCCCACTTTGAGTGGATCTTAATGCTCCTTTAACTTCTTGTGTGGAATGAATGTGACAGGAATGGTGTGCAGTCACCACAGCATCAGATGCAACTTTCTTTAGTTAATGAAAACTGGGCAAAAATAACATTTGCCATGCAAAATTCCTCTCCCAACAGCTTTTATAATAGTGTTTTAGGAAGGTGGGGAAGCTAAGAACTTTCTGATATAAGGTTTGAATTGTAATTTTGTGTGTCCTATTTATTCTGGGCAAATATGGACAGCTACAGATCTCTTTCACTGCAGCATAATGGTATGATTTGAGCTCTTACTCTCCCTCTCTACCCTGCCTCTCATTCCTCTATACCTGTGCCTCTGCTCTTCATTAAGTTCACACTGCTCTGCTTTTCCACCAAGGATGTCATAGATCAGATTTGGCAGGAGAGTAGCTGAAGTGCAGCTGCTGGTCTGGGTCTGTCAGTGCTGCTGTGGAGTAATAAAATCCTGGCAGAGGAGCAAAGCAAGGTAGCTGCAAACTGATCTCTGAACACATTGGAGTGAAATTGGGGAAGGATTTTGATTAGAGCTGTCAAAAGGGGAAAGCAAAGCAGGCAGGCAGCCAAGTGCCTTGTCAGGGTCTAAGACCACACTGCTAATAGCCTGAGAGGCAGGACTGGCTCCACTTCAGCCTCTGCATGCCTCAACCCATGTAAGGGCAGGCTCAGGAGTGTTCTGTTTCATAGCCTGCTACGAATGATAGAATCCTAGAATCCTAGAATGGGCAGGTTGGAAGGGACCCTAAAGATCATCTAGTTCCAACCTCCCCACACTGAGCAGGGATGCCAATCACTAGCCCAGGTCACCCAGGGCTGCATCCAGCCTGGCCTTGAACACTGCCAGGGATGGATGGAGCATCCACAACTTCTCTGGGCAACCTGTGCCAGTGCCTAACCACTCTCTAGGTAAAGAACTTCCTCATAATCTCCAATCTAAATTTCCCCTCCTTCAGCTTATAACCATTCCCCCTTGTCCTACCACAGTCTGACAGCTTAAAAAGCCTCTCCCCTTCTGTCTTATAATCCCCCTTTAGGGACTGGAAAACTGCTAAAAGATCCCCTGGAAGCCTTCTCTTTTCCAGGCTGAACAATCCCAACTGTCTCAGCCTGTCTTCCTAGGGGAGGTTCTCCAGTCCTTTAATCATCTTTGTGGCCTCCTCTGGACTCGCTCCAACAACTCCACATCTTTTTTATGCTGAGAAGGCCCCCTAAAAGCTGTCCAAGGCAAAAGATACCTAGAGAGTACCAAGATCCACCAGTAGCCACCTTCTCTCTCTCTCTCTGTATCTTCAGATTGAACAGAGATGTCCCAATGGTCTCAGTGTGGAGAAGGAGAGGCAATAGAGATCATCTTCTTTTCCTCAGTGAGAGTCCTTGCACTCCTGAGTGCCACCAGAGTCCTTGGCTGGAAAAGCAAGGATGGCAAGCAAGGGCCCTGCACACCTGTGTGATGCTGGACTCTCTTGAAAGGTTGCCCAAATCTTCAGCTTTCACTCCTAGAAGCATTCTTTGGGGCTATCTGCAGACTAGGGCAGGAGCTGCCTCCAGAAACTCTGCGAGGGAGTGGGGAAGCCTGCAGCTCTACCACATTTAACCTTAGCACATGCATAAAGTGACAGAACTGAACCTTGGAAAAAAAAATCTGAGGTTCCATCTATCTTTTTATAACTAACTAGCATTAAAATGACAAAGCAGATGATCTCCTTTGGCTTGGAGATCTCTCATGGATGTGTATTTAGCTAGGGCTTGCATCAGTTTTCACTGATTTAGGTTTTCACAGCAGTTTTTTTGTGGGTGTACTGCTTGGTTTTGAGGGCAGAATTTAGACCTTAATGGCTTACTGCTACCAATTTATGTGGTCTAATAGTGGTTAATAGATATCTAAATGGAAAGAAATCAGTGTGTGTGTGTGTGGGGGGGGTGTTACTTCTTTTTTCCACGTTGCCCTTAAATAGCAAAAATACATGGGATGTATTAGAGAATGTAAAGTTTGCTGATGTTCTGACATCATTGGAACTCTTCTCTGCTATCATTGTTTTGATCTCTCTCTGAAGTTCAAGGAGGTGAAAAGGGCTTAGTGCTCATAGATTGCTGGGCTGAGCATGCTTCTGGCAACAGATAAATGACCTGAAGATCAACAGTCAGTTTTCTTAACTGTGACATCTGAAACTCTTCCCTGGACAAAATTGGTGTCTGAGAATTCAGGAAAGACTGGTTTTGGCTTAAAGAATTAATATCTTCTGTTTGTTATGAAACTCATGGTTAACACATGAGCTAGTTACTTTTACCACTTTACCTTATCAGAAAGGTGAAGGACTCCTTCAGCAGGGTCATTATTTTCAGCTGGAATAGCCAAAGGTTTCACTTCAAAGATTGCATGTTACTCATTAATTAAAAGGTGCACCTTGTCTAATCAGCAGTGTGTCTGCTGCAAACCCAGGGCTGGATTCAGCTACTGGGCAGGGGGACTCATGTCCTAAAAGCTGTTCATGGGGAGGTCTGGAAATTACTTAGTGATACACCTCCCTGACAGGAGGTTGCAGTGAGCTGGGGGTAGGTCTCTTCTCCAGGGTTAGCAGTGACAGGATGAGAGGAAATGGCCTCAAGTTGCAGCAGGGGAGGTTTAGATTGGATATAAGGAGGAATTTGTTCCCTGCAAGGGTTGTTAAGTGTTGTCCCAGGCTGCCCAGGGAGGTGCTGGAGTCCCCATTCCTGCAGGGGTTTCAGAACCATTGAGCTGCTCTCCTTAGGGCCATGGGTTAGTGGTATGGCAGTGCTAGGGATGCTTGCACTTGAGGAGCTTAGAGGTCTCTTCCAATCTTAAGGATTCTGTGATAGCTCCTGTGTTCCTTTGATACTGCAATATCTCTGGCCTCCTAGCTCAAAGCTTTAGCATAGAGCTTCAGCTGCTGCACAATCTGTGCTCCAGCACTGTAGGAAAGGAAGTCTCATGTGCAACAGAGATGAGCTCTGTTACTAGTGTTCTGAGCAAAATAATTTCATTCCTGTCATTATAGATTCTTTTTGAGTGCATTTGGAAGGAGGATGATCTTTACCTTTGAAACACTAAGTCCAGTGTTAGACACTTACCTATTAGATACTTCTGCTAAGGAATTTGGTAACCTTGCTCTACTGGAGGTGCTGTGATGGCAGTCCTTTCATACCACATGCTAACAAAAGCCTCTGACACAGAGAAGGTGTCCTGTCAAAATCTATTGATGGAAATGGCTTCATGTGGCTTCATTTTGGGGAGCAGTGGCTGCAGAGCTGCCAGGCACACAGGGACCTAGGGGTGCTGAGTGACAGCTGAACAGGAGCCAGCAGTGTGCCCAGGGGGACAAGAAGGCCAAGGGCATCCTGGCCTGGAGCAGGAACAGTGTTGGCAGCAGGAGCAGGGAGCTGATCCTGCCCCTTTCCTCAGCTTTGGGGAGGCCTCACCTCCAGTACTGCATCCAGTTTTGGGCTCCTCACTCCAAGAGGGACATGGAGGTGCTGGAGAGAGGACAGAGGCTCCCAAGCTGCTAAAGGGCTTAGAACATAAGCCTGAGGAGGAAAGACTGAGGGATCTGGGCCTGTTTAGCCTGCAAAAGAGAAGGTTGAGGGGAGACCTCACTGCTCTCTAGAACTCCCTGAAGGGAGGTTGTAGAGAGGCAGGGACTGCTCTGTTCTCCCTGGTGGAGAGTGCTAGGACAAGGGGAAATGGATGGAAATTGCCCCAGGGGAGGTTCAGGCTAGACATTAGGAGGAATTTGTTTGCTGCAAGGGTTGTGAGCCATTGGACCAGGCTGCCCAGGGAGGTGCTTGAGTCCCCATCCCTGGAGGGGTTTAAGAGCCAGGGAGATGTTGCATTGGGAGGCATCATTTAGCAGGTTGCTAGGGCTAGGACAAAGGCTGCACTCATGATCTTCAAGGTCTCTTCCAGCTGGAACTGTTCTAGGATTCAATGTGCATGGGAAGGCTGCAGCTTTTGAACACAACACAGCCTCCCTTTAGTGGTGCTACAGGATAGTGTGCAATTGTCTATTAAGTAAGGGACATGGCTTGTACCTGGGATAACATTGGTTGTGTAGGCCATGTGGTTTGGCTGAGGCACTGAAATGAGCAGTTTTTCCCTCCAAAGCTGGCAGGTTAATGTGAAGATGATGCAGGTTGATATCTCTCTCCTCTGCAGTGTGCTGCTCCCAGTGCCCTTCAGAAGCACCAGTGCTCCAGTGCAGCTCCCAGCAAGAGCCAGCCAGTCTGCAGCTGGCCTTGCTTAGCTCAGGCAGACCCAGCCAAGGTGATTAGCACTGGAGATCCTCAGGCACTCACTGATTTTTCTCAAGTTCAATCTTTGTAAGCTCACCAAAACCAGAAGCTACCCAGAAGTGATATCTCCTCAAAAACATTTTAACCAAATAGCTGGAAGGATCAACATTTAAGTGTCCTGCTGATGAAAAGAGCTGTGCTTGCTTACATCTAGATCAATTAAAATTAGAAGGTGGAAGAATGTAAGAGGATATAAGAAATACCCTTTTTATATGCAGCAATTCTAGGATGAGATGGGGAAACCTACACAGGAAACAAGAATTTTGTATAAATCTATGAACTGCTGCAAAAATCTTCCTAAGAACTGTAAAGCAGATGAAATTCCTCTCCTTCCCAGTGTCCTTCCTGTGGGGAATAAGACCAAAAGAAATCAATGGGAAAACTTAACAGCTGCTTTCAAATGTCAAGAATATTTCTGTCACCATAAACACTGCTAAATAGGAATGCATCTTTTGTGAAAAACAACATGCAAGGAGACTTCTCTCTTAGCTAAGCTTTTCTCCTGAGAAGGGCTCTGCTGAAGAAGTGAGCACCACTGCATTTCTTCTTTGGTCACCTGGCTGGCTGACTTTAGCTTTGCTTAAATTGAAGCTCCCCTGGTTTCCCTTTTCCTTCCTGTTTGCTAGTAAACAGTAGAAGTGAGGGGTGACCTGCTCTGGTTTGGAAACACTGTGAAACAGCAGAACATTGCCCATCTGCCCACACAAGAGGCAGCATCTTCAAGCTGGCCCAATTGCTTCCAGCTGAGCTCAGTGCTTAAAAGCATTTGGCAAGTGCCTTGGGTATCTGAGAGCAGCATACATATCATTTGTGGTTCTTTGCTAGAGGGAAAAGCTGCTTATTTGTTTAGGAAAGAGAGGCTCTAGTGCTTAACTTGGGAGAGTTCAGTCAGTTCCATGGCAACAGGCTGGGAGAGGACAAAGCAGGACTCCATCAGACCACACACAACAGCTTGGAAAGGGAAGGGAGAACATTTGACACAGCAACACTGTAACATTGCCTTGAACTTATGCCTTTTACCTCTGTTACTTAGCTGATGATTTAATCAGGGAAGCAACTGCTGTTCTGCCAAACTGTTCTGAGCAAACTGGCACTGATCTCTTTCATTTGTCAGGCATCCCTTTCTGCTCTAAGGAGAGGGATGTGGCAGCACAGCATGGTGCCTCTCTGCCCAAAGAGAGCACACACCATCCAGCAGATGAACTCTGCTGAAGGAGCAGCATCAGCTACAAACCATGGCCTGCTTCCAAGGCATTGGAGTTTTTCCATCTTCTTCTGTGGCCTTCAGGTTTGACCTGATCCTAGAAACATAGCATAGGCCGTGGTGTGGTCTACTAAGAGGTCACAAAGCATGTGGCTGGGTGATGGGGCTGTGAACCTCTTGTGTTTAAAGGCAAAAGCCTTATGTTCTCAGTCTAAGTGAGATCTGGCCACTGAGATTTTAACCACCAAAGGCAGGGAGAGACTATCACTGAACTCCTTGGGTGCTTGTGTTATGAGCATCACTTTCTCCATCAGCTTGGGCTGGCTCAGGCAGGCAGTGCCTCTGTGTCAAAGGGCTTCTTGCCGGGCTTAGACCTACTGCAGGAAGAGGAGGGTTGTGAAATGAAGTGCTGACACAGAAACCAATGCCTGCTGCTTCATTAACAAACCCTTCTCTCGTGCATCTCTAGTAAACAAGCCAGAAATTGCTCTTGTAGCATGATGAGGAATCTCATTATCATCATTTACTCTGTCCTCAGCCCTTGCATAATTGTTTTTACTGTTTGCAGCTAGCACTCCCTTGCTGTTCCTGCAGGAGAAGTGTGTCCTTCTCCTTCAACCGCTATTTGAGCAAGTAATCCTTCAAGCCCAGTAAACATTAGAACCTCAGGAGCATCATCCTAATTTTTATATTTCATTGTCTGAGACATGAATGGAAATTAAATTAATGGGATGCCTCTGTACCTTTGTATAGGCTGAGAGAGCTGGGGCTGCTTAGGCTGGAGCAGAGCAGCCTGAGGGGAGAGCTGAGCAATGCTTAGCAATCCTTGCAGGGTGGGGGGCAGGAGCATGGGGCCAGGCTTGGTGCTCTGGCACCTAGTGACAGCACTAGAGGCAATGGGCACAAACTAGCAGCCAGCAAGTTCCAGATGAACAGCAGGAGGAACTTTTTCCCTTTGAGGGTGGTAGAGCACTGTGCCAGGCTGCCCAGGGAGCTGCTGGAGTCTCCATCTCTGGAGAGATTCCAAAGGCAGCTGGACACATCCTGTGCAAGCTGCTCTAGGTTCTCCTGCTCTGCCAGGGGAGTTGGGCTAGATGATCTCCAGAGGTCCTTTCCAACCCCTAACATGCTGGGAATATCTGTAACAACTGCATCTGAAAGAATAGCACAAATAATCCTTCACCTTCTGACTGGATTCGCTTTGACTGTATTTGTGCCACTTTTTTTGTTTGCTTTTGGTGGCTATTCAAGTGAGCTTCCTGCAAACACTGATTGCCAGGTGATTAAAGTGAAACTGCTTTGGATATCTCTGTGAGCTTTAATAATAAAGTACTAGTCATTCAGAATCTTTACCCAAACCAAGGTACTTTTTTCTGCCCTAAAATTTCCCTGTTTCTTTCCTTTTGGGGTGTATTAAGACCCACAGAAATAGATATTAGTGAAGATTACTGGAAAGATATAACAGAGAAACCTTTCCTCTTATGTACTAACAATAATCTTACCAAACCCTGCCTTAGAGTGTTACATGTTTGATACCTACAAAGGTTTGGAAGTTTACTCCCATTCAAATTTTCCTGACCTTCCCATTAGCAGAGCTGATGGGCAAGCCTGGGTGTTAACAACAGTTGTTCATGTTGCTGTGTTGTACCTCTGAACTTCATCCATGCTTCTGCTACAAATCCAGCACGTGCATTCTGTAAAATGTGGGTTTCCCCCAATGTCCTGAGCCATTTGAAACCAGATCAACAGCCTGTTGGTCTGCTGTTTGCTCTAAGAAACCTTTGTCACATCTTCCTACAGTACACAAAGGAGAAACACTGCAAAGAGCAACCTTGGCAAAAGAGTAAGGGACATGCAAATGAGTTCAACTGAAGTCAGTTAGGAGGAAAATAGGGAATTGGCACAGAAGGAGCTGGGCTGCTGCTTGCTAGTGACTGAAGCTGAGGCAGCAGAGTGCCCAGGTGGCCAAGCAAGCTAAGAGCATGTGGGCCTGGAGCAGAACTAGTGTGAGCAGGAGGAGCAGAGAAGTGCTCATCCTGCTGTG
This sequence comes from Bucco capensis, assembly GCA_013396975.1. Classification (NCBI taxonomy): domain Eukaryota; kingdom Metazoa; phylum Chordata; class Aves; order Piciformes; family Bucconidae; genus Bucco; species Bucco capensis. Next base: position 37,871 of record VWZO01002110.1, read on the forward strand.
CTCAGCACTGGGGAGGCCACCCCTAGAGTGCTGGGCTCAGCTTTGGGCCCCTCAGGCCAAGCAGGAGCCAGAGGCATTGGAGTGTGTGCAGAGAAGGGCAAGGAGCCTAGGGAGGGCTCTGGAGCACAAGTGTGCTGAGGAGCAGCTGAGGGCACTGGGCTTGCTTAGTGTGGAGAAGAGGAGGCTCAGGGGAGACCTTAGCTCTCTCTCCAGCTCCCTGACAGGAGGTTGCATTGAGCTGGGGGTAGGGCTCTTCTCCAGGGTTAACAGGGAGAGGACAAGAGGAAATGGCCTCAAGTTGCAGCAGGGGAGGTTTAGACTGGATAGAAGGAGGAATTTGTTCCCTGCAAGGGTTGTTCAGTGTTGTCCCAGGCTGCCCAGGGAGGTGCTGGAGTCCCCATGCCTGCAGGGGTTTCAGAACCATTGAGCTGCTCTCCTTAGGGCCATGGGTTAGTGGTATGGCAGTGCTAGGGATGCTTGCACTTGAGCTTAGAGGTCTCTGCCAACCTTGGTGATTCTGTGTGCAGCTTTTAGAGACTCAGTGTGTGCATTCAGTTACACTGATCTACCACTCAGTGCTCTGCCTGCATCTAACACAGCCACTGGCTGTGAGTAGCTGTAAGCCAACCATGTTCAGTCACAGAGATTAGCCAATGCTCATTTGCATTAAGTAAGAATGATCATTCCTAATTAGTATATTTCTAGTTCAATTGCAGTATCCACCATAAAGGGCAGAGACTTAAGAAGGATGCTCTTTTGCAGCTTAACTTGTCCTGAGCCTATCCTAATTAAAGAGGGAGCCTTAATTGCAAGGAGCAGGACCACAATAACTCTGAGCATTTCTGCAGGTCTGCAGCTGCCTTTCTCTAAGTCTGGTGATGCAGTTCAAACCCAGACTAAAACATCAGCCCTTTGGCAGTTTGTTCTGATGATCACCACATGTGGATATGGTGGCTGGGGCCATGGTTTAGTGGAGAGCATGGGAGTGTTGGGTGGATGGTTGGACTGGATGATCTCAGAGGGCTTTTCCAACCAGAATGACTCTTTGATTCTCTATGTTGTCACCCCTGTGTGCACAGGAGATGGATAGGCACTGAGGGAGGGATTGTCCTGTGCTTTCTGCCTGCACCGTTGGGCTCCACAGGGCTCCTGCTGTACCAGGCTCCTGCTGCTTCTCTTGCTGCAGATATCTGTGTGCTCCAGGCCCAGGGGATCTGGAGCAGGACCTCAGCCTTGAGGAAGGCATCCAGGGCACAGGGCAGAGTGCTGAGGATGAGCTCAGCAGTGTTGGCATAGCACTCACAATGCTGCATGCTCTCTCTCCCCAGAGAGGAGGAGAGAAGGTGGGGAAGGTACTAATGGTGAGGAAGCTACTAATGGACTTGATGGCTTTTCACAAGGCTGAGCAGCAGGCTCCTCCTAATCTTGTCCTGAGCCCTGGCCACCAAAAAGCTGTTTGGTCCACATAGTTGAGAAGTCTTGAGCCAGACAAGATTTGACATTTGGTTTGTTGGTATGGATGTTTTCATGGTGATCCTTTAAATGGAAACTAGGTCAGATTCACCAGCTGGAAAGAAAGCAAGATGGGGGAAATTGGTGCCAAAAAGCAGGTGAGCATGCTAAGGGTCAGCCAGGCAGCAGGGAGAGGTAGAAGGAGAGAGCAAGAGCATGGAGCTGAGGACTTGAGCTCAGAGGTGGGAACTGCTGAGAGCAGCAGAGAGCATCCTGACTGCTCCTTGCAGGACCAGAGAGAAGCCTCTCAAGGTCAGAGACAGCAGTGCAGAGTTTGCTATGGTCAGGAAGCCACAAAACTAGCAAAACCAAGCCCAGAATCAAAATCTATGTTGGAGAGGGGAAGCTCTGTATTTACAAACTCTTATTTATATCTTTAATTTAACTAGTGTCTTAACTAGCTCATTTGTTTTTCTTATTTAAAATGTTTGCTGACTCACTTTATATTACAATAAAACCTGTTTGGTTTGGTTTGGTTTTTATAAGCTTGCAAGACACTTGGTTGCCTTTGAAGAGCCCTATCCTCAAGTGGTCTAGGGAGGAAACTTGACAGCTGTGGACAGCTTTCAGTCTCATCACCTAGCTGTGGGCAGCTCTGCCCCAGCCCCAGCAACACCAGTGTGAGCCTGATTGAAAACTCAACTGTTTTACTAGAGAAAATGTCTCTCCCTTGTTGCTCTGCAAGCAGCGGCAGCAGGCTTGCTGCTCTTAGTTCCCCCTGACACTCTGCAAAGGTTGGTTGGTTGTGGCTAGGCTTCACGAACGNCAGGCATTGAACCTTGGGAGGGAGGAATTGGCAGGCTGCTTGGTTAGCCAGGAGAGAGTTTCCAGAATGTGACAGAAGCTCTCCTTAACCCCCCAATGGAATTTTTCTCAGAGGACCTGGGGAAAGGGGTATGTGTTTGCAGACACACATAGCATACCTATCCTGTAAGGGAGAGCTGCCACCACCACTCCTATCACACTTGGCTACAGAGGGTTAGCAGTGCCTAGTGTCTCTGTGTAGCTACAACACAAGGACCCTAAGTGAAACCACAGAATCATTAAGGTTGGAAGAGACCTCAAAGATCATCAAGTCCAACTGTCTACCTCTCACCCCCAGGACACTAAACCATGTCCTAAAGTATCTCATCTATACATTTTTGTGAACCCCTGCAGGGATGGGGACTCCAGCACTGCCCTAGGCAGCCTGGGACAACAATTAACAACACTTTCCATGAAGAAATTTCTCCTTATAGCTAATCCAAACCTCCCCTCCTGCAACTTGAAGCCATTTCCTCTTGTTCTCTTACTGCTAAACCTGGAGAAGAGCCCTACCCCCAGCTCACTGCAACCTCCTGTCAGGGAGCTGTAGAGAGAGCTAAGGTCTGCCCTGAGCCTCCTCTTCTCCACACTGAGCAAGCCCAGTGCCCTCAGCTGCTCCTCAGCACACTTGTGCTCCAGAGCCCTCAAACTGCCTTCATTTCAGCAGTCAGAAGAGAGAGATCTGTTTTGGAAGCCATAGGTCAGGCTGCTACCTCCCCAGGACTGAGGATGCAGAGCTGGCCTCTGCTCTCCACTGGCAGCTGTGAGCAGGGAGCAGGTGTTTGGCTCTTTGGGCAATGATTGCTGTTATCAGCAGGTGCCCCTTCTCAGGGAGCCCAGGACAGGTGCAGGATGAGCCAGGATTGAGCTGTGCCCATCTCAGTACAAAGACAGGAAAATAGGAGGTGTATTGTCCCTGTCAGGGGATTCAACAGAGAGAGCTTGAAGAGTTGGTACAGTGTCATTCTGGCCTTGGATACAAGAGCTGGGAATGTAATTATTGATCTCAAGAAGTGTTTCCTTTGTATTGAACTAGTAGATGTGTAATAGTGAGATCTGAAACCCTTGAGCCACATAGGAAACAAGATTTTTCATCCCATCAGGGCAGATGAGCTGGGTGGGTTGGTTTTTTTCATGCCACTTACTGTGTCACATAACAGGAAAGGAAAGAAAAGATTCATTTAGTTGCAGTGCTGACAATTTGCTCAAAATATATCCAAGAAGTTCATGAAAACCACTGCTGTTCAGTTTGCTTTGCAAGAATCCAGGCCTGGAGGGTCCAGAGCTGCTGTGTCTTGCTACCCAGGAGCACACAAAAATACAAGCTTTTTTTTCCCCCTGAACCACTTGCTTCTGCCTTCTTCATGAGTAAAGTAAAGCAAAATCTTTGTTGTTTTTAAAATGATGATTCCACTCTGGCTGGGTAAATTGACTGGGGGAGGATGGGAAGAGAATATAATTCAGGATTGAATTTGGAAGAAGCAGAAAGCCAGGAAGCTTGCAGGGATATCTGGAGCTCATTCCTCCACTGTGAATCTGTCAATCTTTTACAGGGCTCTATATGTAAATGGACTGATTGTTAATCTTTGCAAAGATTAAGAGGAAAGGTAGTGACCTGCAGCCAGGTCAGAGGGTACAGTGATTAACATAGCTCCAGAACTAATTTCAGCAAGGAATTCCAGGCTGCCATGCTTTACACATTTGGGGAGTTATATCTCTCCCCTCCTTCAGCTTCATATTTTCTTGGGAATTGGAGATATACAACTAATGAAGCTTTTCATAGAAATGGAAAGAAAGACTGTTTTCTGACCTGGAAAATAGGCTTTGTGTCCTTTTGACTTCCCTGAATAAAGCAGATCCTTGAGGCAAGCAGCTCCTTGGAGTGGGGCAGTAGTGCTGGTGACTGCTTTGGCAGGGAACTGAGGAGCTCCAGGGCTCTGCTGGGGAACCTCTTGCAGCACAATTCTGCAGCAGGCTCACCAAAAACTCCTCCCCAGGACCCAGAGGCTTCTGTAGAACATTTCCAGACATTGGATGAGGATGATCAATAAACTAGCCCATTTCAGAAGTCCTGGCCCTGCTCCTTTTCATACCCTTAGCCCTTTCTGGAGGGAATCACCATGGTTTCTATTCTTCCTTCCATCATGGCCAGCTCCTGAGAGAAGGTGAAGATTCCCCCAGCCTGCAGTATAACCCAACAGATTTGCTATTTATTAGGTGCTCACTGTGTACTGAGAGCTCCTATTGACTTCAAAGGATGACACTGACAGGCTTTAAGTGAACAGCTGCTGAAGACCTGGAATGCATACACAGGAAAAAGATTCTCTGCAAATATCTTAAGACCTGAAGTAGGAGCTCAGAATTACTTCTAATGACAAAGTAATAACATATTTCTGTGGTTCTTACATCTCCTTTTAGGTACAATTAAGAATTCTGTATTTTTTTCCACAATACTTCTTTACAGCTTGCTTTGAATCTAAAAGAAGTTATTATTTCAGACTAAAGGAGAAGGGGATGGGTTCTAGCCAGAGCTCATGATTAGTGATCAAGACTCAGTCAAATTCCAATGAGGCAAATTGGAAGAGCCCTAAAATCTGCTTCAGTGTAACTCTGGACCTAATCTCTGAATTTAGTCTGTTTGCAAAGAAAATATTCATGGTTAAGCAATTATCAAGGAATATTTTTCTCTTCTGTACTTTTTTTTCTGTATTACTTCAAAGGGAGATTTATCTTGTGACTTCACATCTGAGTTTTAGTCTTTAATCATTGAAGGATAAAGTATATATATGAGGTATATTTACTCTTCAGAGCCAAGCTGCCTTTCTGTAAGGTGACAGCAGCAGGGCTTGCTGTGGCTGTAAAGCAGAGCACTCTTGGCATGGCCAGGCTCAACACTGGAACAATGCAGATGCAAGTGCAGACATCCCAGCACTGCCTCTGCATTTTGGACTCTTCTGAAGAGATGTGATTAAGGACATAGCTTCAGCTGCTAGGATTTATTTCAGTCAGTAGCCAATGAAGCACCCACAGAGGTGGGCATGAAGATAGGAGCAGAGGATGCTCTTCAGCCCCAGCCTGGTGCGAGATGTGTGGCTGCAACCTCCACTCCTTGCTTGCAGCTTCAGCCTGAAAGGGAAGCTTTGCTAACAGCAAGAGAGTCTAGATTACAAAGAATCCCTGAGGAACTATTGTTGTGTGGTTATTGTCCAAAATTAGTGAAAGTAAAAGTCCTGAGTAAGATCAACCTGGCTTTGAAATATTCTCAGGTTCTTATAAACATATCTGAATGCCAGAATTTTATTCTTGATGAGGACCTGAGCAGTGAAAGAGAAGCAAAGGATGACTGAGAATTGAAGGAGGGGACAAGGAAAATGGGACTGAAGATGAGCTAAAATATATGGCTGCCAATAAGAAGACTCTGGATGAGCAGAGATAGAGATAAAAAGGTACAAAAGAATACTGATATTCCTCCAAACTCAGAAGTGTTATGAAGTCCAACTTTTACACATAACTAACCATTAAGGAACATTGAGATGCTCTCCTTAGGCCCATGGTTTAGTGGTATGGTAGCAATAGTATGGCTGAACTTGATGATCTTAGAGGTCTCTTCCAACCTTTGTGATTCTGAGATGTACTTTTTAGTGTATTTTTTCATGTGTTTTTACACAGGAGCATTTAGGAAAAGCTGATAGCATTTTGGAGAATAAAGTTCTAATGTGGAATTTTGGGCCAGGGCAGCAGATGCTCTAATGAAGAACTCAAAGAACCTGTGCCAAGAAGAGGAAATAGAATCATACTCCTATGGCTTGAATGTGGAGAGTATAGAGTTTGTAGAGCAGAAACCTGAGCAACAAAATGCCACTTGGGGAAAAGAAAAGAAAACAAAGCCAAACCAACAACACAAATCACATTTCTTTTCCCACAAATGTAAACATGATGGAGGACTATTAAATAAATATGATGGCTTTTCAAGTGTATTAATACAATGGAAATCAAAATGTCTTTTCTGAAAGGAAGCAGACCATTCAAGTACTTAGTAACTATGAAATGAAAAAAGTAAGATTAAGTCCAGGAGTGATGAGTTTAGAATAATGATGTCACCAAGAAATTTCATGTGGTGACATTGGTCAGTTAAAACTTCCTACCTATTTTTGATAAAGTGCCTTTGTTCAATTTTGTCTTTCACCAGAATATATTTAGGACTTCGTCTTTGAAATGATTTATCCCCCATGGCATCCAAGGAAGTGGGAGTTGAACTTTGTTCTGAGTATAAATCAAAGATAATTGTTAATGGTTGTTGCTGATTTTATCATCTCTCCTCACCAGTAACCAACTGATCCACCACCTTCCACAAAGCCAGCATGACTGATGACAGTAGCATGTCATCAACACACAGACAACATCAGTTGCAAAAACTGCAATTATACCACTACCAATTAGCTGTCATCACCTGAAATAATTAAACAACAAAAAACTCCTAAGGTAGCAAACAATTGATTAAATGATTTCAGTATTTCCCCTTCTCACTGTTGCTTCTCAACCAACATCATTATGGTACAATTGACTCAAAGATTAGTTGACAGAAGACTACATAGAATGGATTTTTCTGTCATGAAGGAAAGCTGTCTGCAAACTAAGGTATGTTTGATAGTGCCAGTCTAGGCAGACTTCTTTTCCTGCTGTTTTGGGGTCTGTATGAGACCAAGCATAGAATCCTAGAATGGTTTGGGTTGGAAGGGACCTCTGGAGCTCATCTAGTCCAACCCCCCTGCAGTGGCCAGGGACATCCCCAACTAGAGCAGCTTGCCCAGAGCCCTGGCAAGCCTCACCTGCAATGCCTCCAGGGATGGGAACTCAACCACCTCCCTGGGCAACCTGGGCCAGTGTTCCACCACCCTCGTGGGGAGCAACTCTTCCTAATGTCCAGTTGAAATCTACTCTTCTCCAATTTAAAACCATTGCCCCTTGTCCTTTCACTGCAGGCCTTTGCAAACAGGCCCTCTGCAGCCTGCTTGGAAGTTCTCTTTAGGTCCTGGAAGGTCACTAGTAGTTCCCCTGAAGCTTTCTTTTCTCCAGGCTGAACAATCCCAGCTCCCTCAGCCTGTCCTCAGAGCAGAGGTGTTCCAGCCCCTGAGCATTCTCGTGGCCTCCTCTGCACCTGCTCCATCAGCTCCATGTCCTTTCTGTGTTGAGGGCTCCAGAACTGGACCCAGTATTGCAGAGGAGGTGTGAGCAGAGCAGAGTGCAGTGGCAGAATCACCTCTCTGGCTCTGCTGGCCACGCTTCTCTTGCTGCAGCCCAGGATGCCATTGTGCTTCTGGGCTGCCAGCGTGCACTGTTTGCTCATGGCCAGCTTCTCAGCCACCAGCACCCCAAGGCCTTTTCTGCAGGGCTGCTCTCCATCATCTCATCCCCCAGCCTGGATTGATAGTGGGGATTGTTCTGACCCAGGGGCAGGACCCTGCCCTTGGTCTTGTTGAAGCTCCTGATGTTCCCCTGGGCCCAACTCTCCAGCTTGTCCAGGTCCTTCTGGATGACATCCTGCCCCTCCAACCTATCCCCAGCACCCCATAGCTTGGTGTCATCTGCACACTTGCTGCTGGTGCACTCAATGCTGCTGGCCATAGTGTTTATACAAATATTAACCAGTCCAGGCCCCAGTACAGAGCCCTGAGGGACACCACTTGGCACTGATCTCCAGTTTTGTTTGCAAGGGACCTTCAAAGATCATCTAGTCCATTCCCCTGCACTAGATCAGGCTGTTCAAACTCATTCAGCTTGACCTTGAACATGTAGCCTGAAAAGTCTGTGCTAAAAACCCCAGAAGAGCATTAGACCATGGTATGTGGCAAACACACCTGCCTCTCAACTAGGCTTTGGGAGTGCCTCTTCTGGTAAGAAGACTTGCCTGAGCAAGATGGACTAGAGGTTAAAGGTTTTGGTGCACACAACAATGTTGGTTGGCTTCACACAGTCATTCCCCAGGAGTAGACATGGAGGCAAAAAGCTGTTAAATGAAGAATGAGGCCTATAAAGCACTCAAGGTTAAGGTTCTGAGTGTGTGCCAGAGTGGTTTGCCAGCAGGCCAGAGGACACACTGCTGTTTGGTCAGCCAGCAGGACATGCAGGAGGTGGAAGGTTTCTGAAGGCTTGGGCTTTTTGCTTCACAGACTCACAACTGACAAGAGCAGTTTGCCCAAGTTTGAGGAACACAGGTATCAGTTGCCTACAGGCAGAATGACTCTTTTCCTTAAAAGGAACACATTGGACAACCATGTAGAGGAGACTGAGGCATCCAGTGAAGCCTCTGGAATGATGGTGGGCCAGAAGAGTGGGCAAAGTGGAAACATGGCATTTCCTTCATGATGAAGGATGATACTAAGCTCAACACAGAGGTCATGTCCAAGTAAACAACTTCCTCTGCAGAAGGTAGGTTTCTGGGATATTTTCCAGTATTTGGAACTGAACTCCCCTAGTTAATGTCAGGCTCCATCCAGGTAACACTCCCAGTAGAACTTCCTGTAGGCACAGTATTGCACTGATGAAGCTAAATTGCTTCCATCTCTGAAGTTCACTTGCTTACAGCTAGTTCAGAGGGGAAGAGAAGCATTATGGTTTAGGAGAAGCAGGCTGATGTAGAGGAAGACTTAGTACAATGTGTCTAAATTAACTGGGGCTTGTATAGCTTTAAGAATGTGTTTCAAGTATAGGAAAACATTATCCAGGCTCTTTATTATTTTAAAATCCTGTTCTTCATCTGTATTTTACATTTCTACAGGAAGTTTATATGCAGTTTACAAATACTTGTGTCACTGGCCAGTGAGAAGACTCAGAGGAACAGCCTACCTGGCATGAACAATGAGCATATTGGAGTTGCTCTGTGCTATTTAAGTGCCATTAGAAGAGGGGATTTTGTTTCAGAAAGATGGAAGATTCTATAGATTCCATCCTGAGTCTGAAGATAAAGCTCACATAGTTCAGAGTCTTCAATCTCACACTATTGCAATTCCAGAAAGGTACTTTTGTTTTTTCCTGCTTGCTCTCATGTCAGTTTCCCTCCTTCTTCATACAAATCTCATTGTCCCTGGTAGCATTCTGCTAAGCTTTAGAAGAGCCTGTTCCTTAGGAGACAGTTTAAAAATAGAAGACCAGTGGAAAATTCCAAAAGCACAGTTTAAATTGCATCAAATTGCATTTCCATAAAGATTTGCTAACTTAGAGGGTTTTCAGAGCATTTAGAGTTGTTGGAGCAGTTGTTTGTAGGTACTTGGGAGTGCTTCAGGATGGCATTTCATCAGCCACCCCTCAGTGCTAAACCTTAGATATGTTATTCCCAACATCTGTTGCCTTGATTCACTTGTGGTTTTTTAGAGGAGCAAATCTGGATCAAGGCTCAGCACTTTGCTATCACTTTTCCTCTTCCCTGTGTCTCTGGTGGGAGACACCTCTGACTACACACCCAGTTCCACCACTCATCCTTGGGCTCCTTTCACAGCTCTAACAGGGGAGAAAGGAGGGAGAAGGAGACTTTCATTCTCTTCCAATGTGTTTTCTGGGGATGTAAATAGAATTATCACTCCCCAAAGCTGTTATACCTTTGAGGGAAAATAATGAATGGTAACAATGGGAAGCAGCCAGGAAAAATTTCCTGAGCTAGGTAAAAACCTTGTGGACTATGCAAGATCTTGGGGAACTAGTGCCTGTGATTTCATTTCCGTGCTTTCTGTGTAGTAAACTTCTGTTCTCAATGGCTTCTTTCAAAAGGTGGCAACCAATTAGGCTCTGGAGCACAAGTGTGCTGAGGAGCAGCTGAGGGCACTGGGCTTGGGTAGCGTGGAGAAGAGGAGGCTCAGGGGAGACCTTAGCTCTCTCTACAGCTCCCTGACAGGAGGTTGCAGTGAGCTGGGGGTAGGGCTCTTCTGCAGGGTTAACAGTGAGAAGACAAGAGGAAATGGCCTGGAGTTGCAGCAGGGAAGGTTTAGATTGGATGTCAGGAGGAATTTGTTCCCTGCAAGGGTTGTTAAGTGTTGTCCCAGGCTGCCCAGGGAGGTGCTGCAGTCCCCATCCCTGCAGGGGTTTCAGAACCATTGAGCTGCTCTCCTTAGGGCCATGGGTTAGTGGTATGGCAGTGCTAGGGATGCTTGCACTTGAGGAGCTTAGAGCTCTCTGCCAACATTAATGATTCTGTGATTCTGTTCCTAAGAAAGGTGTTTAATTTTCCTATGGTAATGAAGAAACAACTTAATCTCCACAGTAAATTTCTACACTAATAAGTTTACCTTTTCCACTTCTTGCAATGAGGAGGGAGTGAGAGCTAATTATTCAATAATAATAATGAAGTTTATCATTCCAATGCAATTTTGCTTATTGATGGTACACATCACAGTCTGTTCACTTCAACTATAAGACCCAAGGTAAAGAGAGTAGTTTCTTTGCTCAGTGCTCCAGGTCTCCTGCAGCTATTCTTGACTTCATATAGCTTCTGAAGATCTTTCCCCAAACAGGCAGAAGACAGAACACGTCTACTTCTTTACTTAGGGACATGTTTTAGTGCTATGTTAGTGATATAGGTATGGTTGGACTTGATGACCTTACAGGTCCCTTCCAACCTTTGTGATTCTGTGACCTGTCCTAGCACAGACATCTACAAGTTAGGCATCTTACTCCAACCAATTTGCCTAGGGCTTTTGGGTGTCAGTGAAGAGAAACACTCATCTTCAGAGTGTAGTTCACCTCAGCCTGGTGTAAGCACCTCAGCTAAGCAGGGGGAAGGCATTTATAGCTCTCTTTGGTAAAAAAAAGGTTATGGTGACCAGTTTAGAAATGAATGTGTGAAATAAGAAGTGAATCCCACCCCCAGAGTGCTGACTCAGGCCACTTCTGGAGCTTCCTTCTCTGCCCACTACATGGTTTAGAAGACAGTAGCTTCAGAATTCAAGCTCTCAAGTTCTTATCTAAAGAAGTTTGTTGATAATGCCTCTCAATTTTATTAGCAGTGAGGATCATCTTGAGAACCTTTCATAACATTTTGTCAAGGTAGAAATCCCTCCAGTATCTTTCAGAAGCTGTTTTTGTGCTGATTTTTCTTCCACAGATGTCTTCCTTTCGGGCACTGCCTTACCCATCTTACCACTCTCCTAGCCTTTCTGTTCCAGTAATTCCTCACATATTGGCACAATAAATACTTTGCTGCTACCTTATACATGTTGTTCTAATAATGTTGCTTATCTCCTGCTCTCAGGTCTCCTGCTAATCCCATTGGATCAACCTTTAACACGGAAATACTGCTTCATTTCTTGTTCTCTCTGCCTTGCCAAGGGGACTGCTTTGCTGAACAGGGCACTAACATTTGGCATGCTTTGGAAATTCCCAGGAAATACCACTTGGCTGGTGTTTTCCCCTTAGTTTTGTACAGTAGCATTATCCTTGTGTCTGTGATGGTCAAAAGATCAATGCCTGGTAAGGCAGAGAGTGGTGCTGTAAGTTACAAGGCCATTGACAAGGTGTGGTGGGGTTGACCTCATTGAGCAGCTAAGCACCACCCAGATACTCATCTGTTCTGTCCCCAACAGGGCAGAGGAGATACAAGGAAGAGCAACAGGGAGATAGGTGACATGATAGTTTAATAAATTGGGGAAAGGGGAAGAAAACAACCAAATAAAACTCTTGATACAAAGGCTGTCATTGACCATCTCCCAAAAGCAGACTTGGGAATAATGTCTCCCTTCCCCAAGACATCTCTCTCCCTCAGTTTTTATTGCTGAGCATGATTTTATGTGGCATAAAATAACCCTTTGTTCAGCTGTCTCTCTTGTGTTCCCTCCCAGCTTCTTGCACACTCTCAGCCTACTCACTGGGAGAGCAGATTGGGAATGTCTTCATGCTGAGGAAGGAGAGCATCTCACTTTGTGCTCTCCTTAGGGCCATGGGTTAGTGGCATGGGAGTGATGGGTATGGTTGGACTCGATGATCTTAGAGGTCTCTTCCAACCTCTGTGATTCTGTGATCCAAACCACTAAGGAAAATATGGGCTGGGAAATGAATCAGAATAGATCCCTTAAGGACTCCATTTGGAATGTCATGTAAGCATGAAGGTGAAATGTTTGTAACTGCTCTTCAAGAACAACATTTTTACCAGTTGAGCACCCAAATAGCTTTTCCCCTAGGACAATTCTCCTGTGCTTACTTCTGAATTGCACTTAGTTCACCCAAAAAGTGTATTAAAGTCAAATAAAATGAATATATTTTCTATCTTGGATCACTAAGCTAGCTGACCCATAAAAGAAGAAAATGAGATTGAGTTCACGTGAGGTATTAGCTGTTCTTCATTTCCATCTATGCTTCACCAGTTTTCTAGGAACTTGTAATCCTCCCTAGGTTTTCAAACATATGACATATCAAAATATATTCAAGTCTATTCTAAAATAGCTCTCAGATAACTGCATGAATTCTCACCCATGATTTATGGGTGAGTTTCATCTCAGACTGTTGACTTGAATCCATATGTTCAATCTAAATGCTCAGTTCTCCTACCAGCACCATGCCCACAGTGCATTCCCTTTGCCAGGCTAAAACTCATTTCTTTAGAGATTTGACTACCATTTACCTTTGTGAACACTCAAGCCAAGCAAGTGTGGAATACTCCAGCACTGTCTCCAGTTTGTCTTCATTTTTGTTTATGAAATCCCTCTACTCTTCTTAGTTTAGAGATTTTAACAGAAATTTTCTTTGCCATCTCCAACTGAAACATATTTTGCATCCCAATCTTCCTGAATTTACTTGTCTGTAGTTATGTTATTCCTTTACAGCAGTCCAATTTGCCCAGGTCTCATGCAATTCCTTTCTCATTTTTGGCTAGTTGAAGCTTTTCTGATGAGTGTTACTCTCTGCTCATTGCCTCTAAACTCTTTCACTCAGGTTTGTCATTCTATATTTAGAATATTCCCTCTCCAATGCTTCCAGTTCACTTGAACTTCTTCATCCCTTACATTATCTTCTCAGGAAGTCTCTATCTCAGCTCCCTGTTCTTTCTGTGCAGGAGCAAAGACTGTTATCTCCTTTTTTACTTTCAACTCCAAATTATTACCCACTTTTGGGTTTTCACTCAATTCCTTCCTGTCAGTCAGATTTGAAATGCTGCTTTCCTACTAGAACCAAAGTCCTGCCTTCTCATCCCCAAAAGTTTATCCAGAACCATGGCAATCTGGTCACTTGGTTTCTCTGTGCTCTGACACATGGGTTAGTCATCATCAAAAAGTTATAGGGATAGTAAAAATCTCCCCTATTACCTGGCTTTTGGATGGTTCTGGTGGTAGCTCAAAGACTGCTTCATCTGTCTCCTCTTCCAATTTTCCACTTTTTGCAAGATCCTGAGGATGCAGCAGCGTGTTCTTTCCCCTTTTTGACCTTCTCCCACAAAGAGTGTACAAACTTTCTCTTGATTTGATGCTAGGCTATTGTATTACAAAACTGTACCAAGTTTTCTTTCAGTGAAAACGGGAAAAATCAGGCAAAAGGATTTATTTGTTGCTTGTTGTCTCAAAAGCTCTCCTTCTCTTAGATTTCCTCAAAGCTTTATATGATGTACATGGAACACCTTCCCTTCTTTCTGTCTGAGAAGTGAAAATGAACTATCATACACTCCCTGCCAAGCAAGAGAGACAAAAATCTCTGTTTTTCTCCTGCATTTCAAATTCTAGACAGATAGAATCAATAGATAGGCTCAGGCTGCAAGGGACTTCTTCAGCTCATCCAGTCCAACCTTTTGCTCAAGGCAGAGCAAAGTTCAGAGCTATGTCAGATGGCTCAGGATCTTGTTTTGGAGTTTTGAATATCTCCACCAGATGGAAATGAAGATGACTTTTTATTTCTGTTCAATTGATGATCTTGCACTTGGTTTCACCTAATGCCAGAATTAGTTCTGGATATATATTCAATGTACAGTAGATATTTTGATTTCCTACTGAATCCAACAGGGACTGGGAGAGCACCTGAAATTTTTGGTTATCTATTTGTCTCAAACCTGCTCTAATTACATAAACTTGTCATGAGGAAGGGCAGGGAGAGAAAGTCTAAGGAGGCTGACATCTAGCCTTGGTTTATGATGAACACTTATCTTATCAGCCTACTGTTAATAAACTCACTAAAACCATAAAGAGCAAGATTTATTTTTAACCTGGTTTACTGGCCTGCTTTAGCACTGGCTAAAGGTGGGAACTTGGAAAAATATTAATCAGAGTCAGCTATTTAAAGCCAGGCCTTTTTTTTTGGGCAGTTTCTGCAGGAAAGTCCATCTAGCCAGCAGCAGCCATGAGGATTCTTCACTACCTCCTGGGCTACCGAAGGTTCCTGCTCATTGTCCTCACCCCACTGCTTTTGCTTCCACTTCCACTTATCATCAAAACCAAAGTAAGTCACCTGCTCTGAAAGGTAAAATCATTTTGCCTGAGATTCCTGAGATTCCCAGCTGGGAAGGACTTTGAACAACTTCATGAGGTTGGCACTGTGGATTTTTTTCTTGGGCAGCTCAGAGTATTTGCATAGAAACATAGAGACCACAACAACCTTAATGGGAGATTCTGTGCTAGCTGCAGGAAGTTCTGATTTAGACATTTGTTTTGCTTATTGAACATCATGGAGGCTCAGTTGACAATCCTGTCCTTACTCTTACATTCTGGCCACTTGTCAACAGCTCTGCATGGTTAACAATGGAGATGAGCTGTCAGGAAGCACAAGTGTGCTGAGGAGCAGCTGAGGGCACTGGGCTTGCTTAGTGTGGAGAAGAGGAGACTCAGGGGAGACCTTAGCTCTCTCTACAGCTCCCTGACAGGAGGTTGCAGTGAGATGGGGGTAGGGCTCTTCTCCTGGGTTAACAGTGACAGGATGAGAGGAAATGGCCTCAAGTTGCAACAGGACAGGTTTAGATTGGATGTCAGGAGGAATTTGTTCCCTGCAAGGGTTGTTAAGTGTTGTCCCAGGCTGCCCAGGGAGGTGCTGGAGTCCCCATCCCTGCAGGGCTTTCAGAACCATTGAGCTGCTCTCCTTAGGGCCATGGGTTAGTGGTATGGCAGTGCTAGGGATGCTTGCACTTGAGGAGCTTAGAGGTCTCTGCCAACCTTTGTGATTCTATGTGTGAAGACAGGTGCAATTACCTTCTCATCAGATGACAGATTTTGTGAAGTTCACCACATATTGTGTTTTCTGATAGCAAATGACTGATCCCAATAGCCTGAGAAATTCCCTTTGGTTCCTAAGGAAAGCAAAGGCTATGGTAGGGTATCTTGATTTTTATTTTACTTGAAATAAATCCTTCTGGCATCCAAGAAGCCTTGTGACAACTCCAGGCTGATGAAACAGCCACCTAAAAACGTAGTGTGATTCTATCTGATACAACTCTGATGTCACAGGAGGATGAAATGGAATTCTCCTGTGTTGTATTCTCATTATAAGTAACACTACAGGAAACTCCAGCCCAGCAAGCCTTACATCACAGCTAGAGAATGCTTACACAGCACCATGCTTCCTGCTGCCTCCCCTCAGAGCTTCAGTATTTCCATCTCTTGAGAACTTCTTAACGTGGTAGGGCTTGAGAAAGAACATTTGCTGGGTGAGAAATGAATGGACACTATGAAGTTGTTTCATGTATTACACAAGCTCCCCCCCCCAAAAGAAAATGCTAGCCATAGCTGACTGAGTTGAATTTCCCTTGTTGGTTCCCAGTCAGAGATTCCAGAGCTATTTCATGAAGCTCTCCCTTTTCCAACACCAACCATCTCTGCTGCTGTTGAGTAGTTTCATAACTTAACCAGTGGTATTAAAAGATCCAGACCATTTTCCTCAAGAGCAGAAATATGAATCAAAAACTATACAGAAAAGGATTCTAGGACTAGGAGTACCTCCTAAAGGTTTCAAGGTTTGCTTGCAGCTGCAGGATGTTTGTGATTTCTGTTCCTTCATGCTCTAAGAATGCTCCAGAATGAACTCTGTGATTAATTGTACTTGAAGGAAAAGGCAGCTGAGCTTTTCACCACCTTTAATAAATGCTAGAATGTAAGTAATTTTGCTCTCTGTTCACCAAAAGAACTATTTACAGCTATTTGACAGACTCTCTTTCATCTCTTAGCAGGATTATCAGTAGCAGACAATAAGGAGCTAGTTACTGGAGAGAGGCCAAAGAAGGACAACTCATCTGGTGAAGGGTTTAGAGAAGAAGGGTTATGAGGAGTTAGTGAGGGAACTGGCGTGGTCTAATCATGAGTAAAGGAGGCTCAGGGGAGACCTTAGTGATCTCTACAACTCCCTGAAAGGAGATTGGAGTGAGGTGGGTGTCAGTCTCATCAGCCATGCAACAAGTGATAGGACAAGAGCAAATGGCTACAATTTGCACCAGGGGAGGTTCAGATTAGAGCATTTCTTCCCCAAGAGGGTTCTCAGGTAACCCAGGGAGCTGGTGGAATCAGCATCCCTGGAAGTGTTCCAAAAACATGGAGATGTGGTGCTTGGGGCTGTGGTTTAGTGGTGAGCATGGCAGTGTTGGGTGGATAAGGTTGGACTTGATGATCCCAAATGAATCTATGATTCTAAAATCAGGTCCCTTGACTTGTTTCAGGAGGGGGAATCTCTCTACTGACACAGGTGGACTATTTGCAGGTGTGCTATCTTTATTTCCTGGATGATCCACTCATCATGAGCCTTTTGTGTTGCAGGAGGCAGAATGTGCATACACCTTGATTGTAGTTGCAATCTTTTGGCTCACAGAAGCTTTGCCGCTGGCTGTTTCAGCTTTACTCCCTGCCTTTATGTTCCCATTGTTTGGCATCATGGAATCCAAGCAGGTAATCCTTTTCTTCATCTCTAACATAGCATGGATTTCAATTCTAAAATATCCAAAGGAAGAAGAACAAAATGCTGGAACCTCACGGGTTAATCCATGGATTTGCTGAGTGTTCATCACAGCATGGCTGCCTCAAGACTTGCTTATATGATTTGTCCTCAGGACTTGTTCATATTTAGATGTGGTACTTAGGGCCCTGGGTTAGTGGTATGGGAATGCTAGGGATGGTTGGACTTGATGAGCTTAGAGGTCTCTGCCAACCTTAATGATTCTGTGATTATCTATGATCTATGTTTAAAGTTGTTCTTTTGTCTGTTGGATAGATAACTAGATTAATCAAAGCAGTGTTTCTTTGGTATGTGAGATGTGACTGATGGCCTTGAATTGTTTAGATCCTAAGCATTGTATTTCACTACATCCTGCACTTTGATGCAGTTACTCTTCCAAAATTTCATGAAATGAAATCAACTGTTTCAATGAAATGAACAGTCTGAATTTAAGCCCAAATCATTTCTTGATATTTAACCTCAATATATACTATGTGTATTCATTGAACTGATAACCCCAAATACCAATAGACTGTCACCATTTATCTCCCTTTTTTCTTTCAGGTGGCATCTGCCTATTTTAAAGACTTCCATCTGCTGCTGATTGGAGTCATTTGTTTGGCAACCTCAATAGAAAAATGGAATTTACACAAAAGAGTGGCTTTAAGAATGGTGATGCTGGTGGGTGTCAACCCTGCATGGTATGTGCTAAATAATGCCTTGAAGGACAAAAAAAACACTTGTGGAATGCTCTGTAGTCCAGAAATAACTGCTTCCAGCAGAAATCCAGCCTTTCTTTTTTTTTTTCCTGAAACACAGAAGATATTGGAAATGATTGATTTGTAGGTGACACATGATTATTGTGCTCAAGTCCTAGCTGAAAGCTCCCTGCAGTGATTCTGTTCATAATAAGGATCTTTCTGGACAAAAAAAAAAACCCTCACCAACATCTGATGAATTTGTGACTAATGGCAGGGTCTTGTTTCTCAGTGGTGGTTAGTAGATTATAGATCTGATCCCTACAACTTCAAACCTGTGCACTCCTTAGGATTAATTTGTATTTCAAGGCTCTTCAAAACTCTGGGCACTTCACCCAAATGCTCAAATACATAGTAAGGGGGGGGGAAAACGTCATAAAAATGAAGGAAAAACACATGAAGCACAATATCTTTATGGTTTTTTTTCTTTGTCTACCTATGAAGAATAAATCAAAGGACTAGGAACTTCCCCAGCTGCACAAGGCAATGAGGGAAAGGAACTCACACTACTTACTCACTATCAATATATATCTAGGGAGTGATAAACTCTTTTCTTTGCCAGCTTTGCAAACTTGCAGAGAAGCTTTAGGCCCACAGATTCCTCTTCCAGCACACCAGTGAGGCTGCAGAGAAGATGTGCAGACCAAGGCTTGCTTTCCAGAGTGCATGATGCTGGTGACTCCTTGGCGAGAAGCAAACGTTGGCAAGAAGTCAAATGGCAGAGAAATGGAAAGGCCTGAGGGGACTGAACTAGTAACACCTTATGGAAATGCTAGGTTATTACTGTTCCTCAGTGATTTATCTGTCACAGTTTTAAGTATCACATGCATTTTGATTTTTCCTCCATCTTTGGATAGCTAGTAGCTTGCTTTTTGACAAAAAGCTCCTCACATTCCTGTCCAGCTGCCTCCCATTTTCTTCAGCTATATTCTTGAGTTTGAGTTATTTCAACTTCTGGGGGTTTTGGGGGGTTTGTTGTTTTTTTTTTTTAATTGTTCCTAAATCCTCACCATTTGGCTGAAATCCTGAAAGGGAGAAGACAAGGGGTTGGCATGCTGTGCTAAGTTGACCACTGCTGAGGATCTTACTGTGGACACAGGAACCTGCAGCCAGCTCTTGAGGATACACAGAGCAACTGCACAGCCAGCTTTGGAACCCTGAGGAACTAGGATCCCTCAGATGCTTTCCAGTACCTAAAGGGAACTTGCAAGCAGGCTGCAGAGGGCCTGTTTGCAAAGGCCTGCAGTGAAAGGACAAGGGGCAATGGTTTGAAATTGGAGAAGAGTAGATTTAAACTGGACATTAGAAAGAAGTTGCTCCCCACGAGGGTGGTGGAACACTGGCCCAGGTTGCCCAGGGAGGTGGTTGAGTTCCCATCCCTGGAGGCATTGCAGGTGAGGCTTGCCAGGGCTCTGGGCAAGCTGATGTAGTTGGGGATGTCCCTGCCCAGTGCAGGGGAGTTGGACTAGATGAGCTCCAGAGGTCCCTTCCAACCCAAACCAGTCTAGGATTCTATAAGAACTAGCTCAGCTCTCTCACATTTCCTGCTCATGACAAAAGGATGCTAAGCTCATAAGCTGAACTGTGCAGGGGAGGATCCTCCCCCATCTCAGCATCTGCTGCTTGTGTGCTGTGCCCACAGCTGAGTGGTGCCTGCTGGTCTCTGTGCACAGCCCAGCAGTCCCCAGCCAGCCTCACAGCTCCTTATCCACACCAAGGCACAGAGAGCACAGTAAGAGATTTCTGCTTTAGAGGACATGGCAGATGGAGCAGTGGAAGTTGAATAAGAGGAGTCTTCTGCATTCTGCATTGCTCTGGAGAAGGAGAAAGTAGCTTCTGTCATAAATAGTGTGACCAGCAGGACTATGGAGGTGATTGTCCCCCTGTGCTCAGCACTGGGGAGGCCACCCCTAGAGTGCTGGGCTCAGCTTTGGGCCCCTCAGGCCAAGCAGGAGCCAGAGGCATTGGAGTGTGTGCAGAGAAGGGCAAGGAGGCTAGGGAGGGCTCTGGAGCACAAGTGTGCTGAGGAGCAGCTGAGGGCACTGGGCTTGCTTAGTGTGGAGAAGAGGAGGCTCAGGGGAGACCTTAGCTCTCTCTACAGCTCCCTGACAGGAGGTTGCAGTGAGCTGGGGGTAGGGCTCTTCTGCAGGGTTAACAGTGAGAAGACAAGAGGAAATGGCCTCAAGTTGCAGCAGGGGAGGTTTAGATTGGATATTAGGAAAAAATTCTTCACTGAGAGTGTTATCAAGCAGTGGGACAGGCTGTTCAGGGCAGTGATTGAGTTACCATCATTAAAAGGTGTGTAGATGTGGGGACATGGTTTAGTGGTGTCTTGACAACCTTAACAGTTGCACTTGATGACCTGAAAAGTCTTTACCAACCTAAATGAATCTCTGACTCTAGAAGTCCCTAAAGGCCTCTCACCTTTGGAACTGTGTGATCTACTCTGTAAATTACCAGGGAAAGGTGAATATGCCTGTGCTACCTGAAAGGACTAGAATCAGCAATAAAATATTGATTGTGCATTCCATAGCAAAGAGTGGCTTTATGGTTGAATGGACATGAAGTTATCAGCCAGGGTTCCATGCAGAATACTTTTTAACAATATCACAATGAGAATAATACAGGGGGAAAATTGGTTAGGAGAGATTTTATTTAGTTTTCAATCAATTTTAGAGTCAGTCATTAGAGTACACTAGACCATCAGTCCATCAAATGCTGGAAAGTTATGATTAACAGTTTGGAAACACAGTCGCGAAAGTCTTCATTTACTTTGGGCTTAAATCCCTTGGCAAGTTGTACTAAAATGCTATTTCTTGTCAGTGTGAACCCTTCTATTCAGTGTGCTTAGCCTGATCAGGATTTTCTGCATGGTAATTTCTCCTGGAAACACAATGTTTCCCCAACTTCCAGCTGAGGGCCTACTAAAAAAACAAACAACCTGCCAAAAGATCATAGTTGATGACAACTGCTGTTGAATCAGGTCCACCACTTGCAGGTCTGCAGATCATATCATTATGTAATTCCAAGTGCAAAGACAAGGTGCCCCTCTGGATAAAAAAGAAAATGTGAGGTGATGTTGCTCTTAGCTGAAATGAAAGGCTAGAAGAGGCATTTGGAATGGAAGTTTTATGTCATAAAATATTGCTTACATTCTTGCACAGATGCAATTCCTCTTTGTGGTGAACTTAGCCTAAGCTGTGCCAAGAGCAGGCTAAGACATTGTCAGAACATTCACTTTCTCATTTAACATAAAATATGTTGGTTATTGAAGCACAAATAATCCCTACTCCCTCTCTTGGAGGTCTGGTTAAGAATTAAGTGAAGTATCCCATCCTGTATTACTGAATTGTTCACATTTCTTCCTATAACACCTGCACTGGTATCTAGAGGACTTAAAGCCTGAGTGGTAAGTCCAGGTTTTTGACCTAGCTTGTACAATATTAGCATTATAGCCCTTTTAAATTTGTTTGAACTTGTGGCCTGCATGGTGCTCCTTCTTCACAGCTGATTTCAGTGCAGTATCAGTCTGTAAATGAACATTATCACTTCTGTTTCCATTTATGATCTATTTGGTGGTTGAGTTCCCATCCCTGGAGGCATTGCAGGTGAGGCTTGCCAGGGCTCTGGGCAAGCTGCTCTAGTTGGGGATGTCCCTGGCCACTGCAGGGGGGTTGGACTAGATGAGCTCCAGAGGTCCCTTCCAACCCAAACCAGTCTAGGATTCTATGATAGTTTAACTCTCAAATATGATCAAGATAATTTTAATTCATGAACTTCTTCAGGGGTCAGTTATAAGCTCCCAATTTGGGGTGTTTTCTACATTCAGGCTTTCTGTTGCAGAAGCTTTCCATCTGTTTCAGAGTGGTGATAAAGAGGTGTTGTTTCAGCAGCCACAGACTCTTCTCTCCTGTTGCAGGCTTACGCTGGGTTTCATGGTTAGCTGTGCTTTCCTGTCCATGTGGCTCAGCAACACGTCTGCAGCTGCCATGGTGATGCCAATTGTAGAGGCTGTGGCTCAGCAGATCACCAAAGCTGATGCAGAAGCTGATGCACTGGAGATGTCTTGCTCCAATGGCTCCATCAACCCAGCACTGGAGCTGGATGGTAGGCACGCAGGGCAGTTCTTGTCTTTGGCACCCTGAACACCACATCATCACCAGGAGGGGTTTAGATTGGATAGAAGGAGGAATTTCTTTAGTGCAAGGGTTGTTAAGTGTTGTCCCAGGCTGCCCAGGGAGGTGCTGGAGTCCCCATCCCTGCAGGGCTTTCAGAACCATTGAGCTGCTCTCCTTAGGGCCATGGGTTAGTGGTATGGCAGTGCTAGGGATGCTTGCACTTGAGGAGCTTAGAGGTCTCTGCCAACCTTTGTGACTCTGTGACATACAGCTGAATGGCTAGGGAAGCACTAGCATCATTACTTGCTTCATTGAGAAGTAAAATGTCTGAAATATCTAGCAAAATGTCTGAAAAGAAATGTGACCAAAAGGTATAAATACACTGGGGTTCAGTGTTAGTGAGAGAAAAGAGCTCTGCAAGCTCTAGGGTAGTTTGGGAGGGCAAATAAATCTAAGCTGGTTACATACACAGCTGGATTGTAAATGAGGAAGATTTCTTCTCTTGAGAAGTTTCAGACTCTGGGGACCAAGAGTCATGAAGGAGTAGGACACAATTCAGCTGTTTAGAAGATGCTGAAGTGATTGCATGGAGTGGGACATGCTGATGGAGCCTTCCCAGTTTTGCTCCCTTGAATGCTCATCTGCCTTTTGCATCAATGTCTTACAGAAAATTCAGGAGAGTGTGAAAGCAGTGACTGGAAAAAGAAAGAAAAACAAGTTAATGGGTAATAGTTACTCATTTACTACACTCTGTTCTAAGAATTGATCTCAATGGAGTATCCAGTTATTACATCTCATGCCTTTGTTTTAACAGGTATGACAATGATTCGGGTAGTACCATGTGCACAATTGAAAAGGAACATGAGAAAGAGAAGGAGCAGGTAATTTTGATGTCTTTTTGTTATGCAGCTAATAGATGCCACTTGGATTTTAACCTAAATCTCACTTCTGTGTAACAACTAAAATGGCACAGCTAGCAATTAAGCTAGTTGCATGTGAGTAAGAGACACACAGATACATACAGTTTGCTGATGTAGTTATTTCCTTAATGGTTTTGTGCTCCCAGTGTATTTTACACAAGTTAAACCAAACTCAAGAGGGTACAAACTCTAAATATCAAGTGTGGATCTGTATCAGTAGACTGAGGACTTTAGGATTTTTCCTCTGCATGAATAATGGCAGTGCCACTGTAAGAGCAAACCAAACCAGACTGTGGGCAGCTGTATTGCCAGCCTGTTGTCTGGCTCTTCTGGGACATGCCTGAAGGCTATTTTGAGCTTTATGATGAGCCCTTCTTCTTCTATATTAATTTGTGTATCTTCTTTCTAAGCAGAACCTACCACCTGCTGAAACAGGGAAAAAAGACAAAAAGGACAAATACAGTGGGATTTTCAAAGTGATGTGCTTGTGTGTTGCTTACTCTGCTACCATTGGAGGGCTGACCACTATCACAGGAACCTCAACTAATCTGATCTTTACGGAGCACTTCAACACGTAAGACACTACAGGAAATGACATGTGTTCTTCTTCATCCACAAACGGACCTGTTCTTTCTTGAGCTGTCCCTTCAAATGCATTAGAAATATTACCCTTTGGTTTCCTATTGGTTTTACTTCTTTGTTTTGGTTAAAGAGACAAAAGGAAAGGACATGGTTGTGTTTCCTCTGGACAAAGCTGTGAATGATCAGCCAGCACATGCAGTGAGATGACTATTCTTTGGTGAAGTAGTGCTTTACTCTGTGAACAGCAGGAGAAAGGATTGGTTTGTCTGAGCAGGAAGACTCTAGTTAAGATGAATGTGATAGACACTAGCTGGCCCTAAAGGACTCACACATGTCAAAGGACAGCAGGAGCCACGTTCAGGTCTGCTGAGCAAAGAGCATCAAGGACACTTGCAGGAGCCTAAGCTTAGGGTGTTGTTGAAATGAGGACTTGCAGTCCATTCATCAGAGAGAAAACAAATCATTTCAAACGAATCTGAAGCTTTGCACACTTTGTTTTCAGGTTCCTAAAAACCTTTAATATTCTTTCATATTCCTTTCTCTTTCCTAAGTAGAGCTACTTTGTAAAGAAAACTGGCAGATTTCCTTCCAAAGCTTCTGAAAAACCAAGAGTCCTTGCTCAACTTGTTTTGTTTTCTTCTGCAAAGTACTCATTGCCAGTAATATTCCTACTCTGAGCTTAAACTAGAAGAAAATCAAGCACAATCCTTTTCTTACCCTCCACACTATTGCACATTGCACGTGGCAGCAACACTTACATATATTATATATGTACACATTACATATTTATATAAATAATCAGCCCTACATAAAGTTGCTGTGGAACCAGACCATAATGAATTAACATTTGATGTTTCACTTGACTCTTTAGTACTAAGTTTTCCAGAGCTTGTCTTGATGCTCAGTAAAGAATGATCACAAATGTTTCAGGAGAGATCACAAACACTTTAGCAAGTGATGAAATGCTAAGTCATTGCTATGCTGGTCAGGTTTTTTTCCTAGTTTGGAATTCATACATTCAAAAAGGGAGGTGACTAAATCTATACTACAAGCTAAATAGCCACATAACCAATAAATGATATAGAATAGCACAATGCCTTTTCTTGTGCCACTTTCACTGGCTCATCACAAGGTACAATGGCCATTTAGAGCATCACCTCCAGAAGCAGATAGGAGTGCCAGTCCCTGCTGGCACTTTAATTGCTATATGTGTAACTATCATACTAAATATAGATCAATCCTCAAATTTGCACAGTGCTTGAGAAAGCTTTTCTAATAAGCATTTATTGCCTTGAAGACCTCTGTCACCATCAGAATTCCTTTTCTTCCAGCAGGGGTTGAAATGAAGCCTGGCTGGCTAATAATTGGAAGCAGACATGATAGACTCTGTCTGGGCATTGTGCTTTCCTTTCCATCTGATTTTTGCATCAAGGAGGAAGGCTGTTGGAGGGGGCTAGAATTCCCTCACTTTTAGCATTAACAGCTCTCTCAATGGAGCTGGAGGAGTTCAAAGGAAGAATAACTTCTGCTCATCAAGTAAACTGCAAAACACAATTCAGTTTCCTGTCCTTTTTGCCTCTCTGGGGTTTGACTCCTTCAAGAGTAAATACACTTCTTTCAGCAAATCACAGCCCATTTCTTCTTCTCTGACATGCAGACGGCAGGTAGAGCTCTGGTGGAAGGGCACACACCTCTAAAGAGTAGAGTAAGACAGCCTTAAAGGGACAGGGTGACTGGAGAGAGAAAATCACCTCACAAATGATCATTCCTGCCTTTCTCAGAAATTAGTAGTAGTAAAAGGTTCAGTGCTATGGTGGTGATTGGTATAGTTGGGCTTGATGATCTTAGAGGTCTCTTCCAACCTTAATGGTTCTGTGATTCTCTGTGTAATTTTGATTTTAATCAGGTTTGTATCCCTTATGGAACCATCCAAAGCTCAAGTCTCAGTGTTGTCTCTGCTGTTGTCTTCTGAGTTGATTGGAACCTCTTCATCTATTTTCTGGTGCTAAAATCTCCTCTCAAAGAGCTGCTTTCCTCCCAGTTGTGTTTCTTTGTGGTCCTAATGGTCCATAAGGCTGGAAGTGGCCTTTCCTTGCCTACATAAAGCAGGTTGGACACACTTAGATCAGTGTTAGCTCCCCAGAGCTGCTGCTGCTCCAGCTCCTTGCTGTGGTGGTCATGATGATGGGGAACAGCCTGGGAGGGTGAGGGAAGAGGTCACCAGAGGCCACCTCCTGCTGAAGTCACCTGGCACCCAAAAGCACTGCCTTGCTCTTGGGCTTTCTGGCACTTCTCACAAATCTTCATTACTCTGCTAAGCTCAACTGAACAGGTCTTTTTTTCCTTTCATCTAGACGTTACCCCAACTGCCAGTGCATCAATTTTGGATCTTGGTTTGTCCTTTCCATCCCCATTGCAGTGATTATTCTGCTGCTCTGCTGGGTCTGGCTCCAGTGGCTTTTCCTTGGGTTTGAGTAAGTAAATGCATCTAACTTTGACAGGATCAGGAGGAAGATAATGCAGCCAAAGGGGTTTTGTGTTCTTTAGCAGGATGGCTGAGTCTCTGGGTGGGACAAGAATTGTCTAAACTAAGGATCCTTAGCTACTCAGCCCATAGTACAGATGAGGATACACCTTCCTTTAGAAACAGACTCACACTGTCATGAAACAAGCCATGTGTGCAAGAGAGAACACTCAGGGCCATGCTTTAGTGGTATGGGAGTGACAGGGATGGTTGGACTTGGTGATCTTAGAGGTCTATTCCAACCTTTGTGATTCTGTGAAATCTGATACATTTTGGTTTAAGAATGGAAGATTTCTAGTCTGGATGTTGCCCATTGCTGGAGTCAGGGCTTGGCTTGAATACTCGAGCAATATCTGTGTTATAAACTGGATGACTTTATTGGTAAAGGTGAAGTAACTAAAATTTCTATGTGGTGGTATGGTGGTTGTTTTTTTTTTCCAATTAGAGTTTGTGCTTTTAAGATTTTGGAAAGGCCAATACTTCTTTTGGCCTGATCCTTCAAAGCCTTGCTCTCCATAAGCTTACTAGCACCTGCAGAGACAGCAGTGAGGATACCTCTCTGCCACAATGACATGGCAAGAGGTGAAGAGAGACACTGTGTGCTCTTAGGCAGACTCAGAATCATCCCACACTTACCACTCTAAATGTGAGCATTTCTTGTTTCATTTCTCTGGCTTGTTCCAATAGTGTTCTTGTGAACATTTGTGAAGGTCTTGGCCAAGGATGAAAACCTAGCAAATGGTCTGCTGTGGACTACTTATAAGATATAAACCTTTTCATTACAAAACAAAGCAAAACCAAGTCACACAAAATCATAGAGAAGAGCCACGAGGAGATCAGGATAACTGACCACAAGGGTAATGATCCTAGAGGGGTCAGTTTACTGGCTACCCACTCAGACAGTTTTGAAACCTGCAGAAGGAACAGGACAACATGGTTATGTTTTACAAACCACTGGGAAAAAGAAATAAACAACTAATAAATGCTACAGAAGAAGAATGTACTGAAATCTGAAAGGTTTCCAGTGTTCCTAGCAGATGTTCTGAAGCAGATTTTTCCCATTCAGTGGGGTCCTATAGGAAGCCAGGCAAGCTGTATTCCATTGGTAGAGATTTGCACCTCTGAGATGTTTAGAGGAGTTGGAATCAGAAAATTGTAACACGGATACAGCTGGCTTCATAACCACAGTTTGGGCCCAAACCTAATGGATTGCCTGGAGCANCAGAGATGACTTTCATTAGAGACCCAGGTTATCTATTTGATTGTTTCAACTGGCAGTATGTTAATGGTTGGACTTGATGATCTGAAAGTTCTTTTCCAACCAAAACAATTAATTCTATGATTCTACTCAGTTCTCCTGAGTTCCTGGGCAAATGAGCTAGTCAGTAACAGGACACATGCTGCTGGAGACTCTCTCAATCCCACAGTTAGCTTTGTGAATTAATTCCAACATGCTCAGATTGGTGTGTGATAATTAAATGGGAGATACTGCATTGTGAAGTCAAAGGTTTACTTTTATACAGTGGTTTTGGTAACTGGAGAAGTTGGACTCTTTTTGTGTGTGTGTGTATATCCACTGTTAATTGATCATTCAATATTGTGGATCTACATTCCAGTTTTAAGAACATGTTCAAGTGTGGCAAGAAGAAAACAGCTAGAGAAAAGGCCTCAGCAGAGGTGATTCAGGAGGAGTACAAGAAGCTTGGACCAACCAGGTATGTCAAACTAGCATAACTATCTGGAGTAAATCCATGTGGGAATTCAGGGCAATGCATAACCCATCCTGTTTCTGCTCTAGCTACCCAGAAATTGTCACACTGATCCTGTTTATTCTGATGACCCTGCTGTGGTTCACCAGAGAGCCTGGCTTTATCCCAGGGTGGTCTTCACTCTTCCCAAAGTAAGTCAGCTTGTTTATACACTAACAAGAACTGTGCTGTGTCTTAACTGCAGACCTTCTTTTTATCTCAATTTAAACAAAGAAATAAAATGCATTCAATACTTCAGAGCTATTCTAGGCTGGAGTACACCCTTGTACACAGACAGACCAGCATCTCCTGCTTTGACAGCTCCAACTAATGACAGAAATGACTATCTGCTCATACAGAGCTCTCTGAAGGTCACAGTTCAACTAACCACCAAAAAGCCAGGAACAATTCAGGAATGATTACAGGGGTTTTTTTTGCCTTCTACTGCAACTTGGTTATGCAGTCCCTTCCCAAGAAACCCCTAGAATTGGTCACCCTTGCAGGAACTTAGAATGCTGTGGTATCTCCTGCTCTAATTACAGTCATTTCAGTTCTGTTCTTCTGTGATAAAGGTCTGAGTTTTGCTTTAGGGTATTGGGAAGTACTTGCAGGATTGGGAGGAGCAGGACTTTGTGCTGTTTAGGTCCTTCTGGATTTAACATTTATTACTGGATGGGTCAAAGGCCAATGCTGGAGCTGGATGGTAATTTTCCATGTTGTTTTCCTGTGTGTCTGTCTCAACTGGCACGTGAAGATGCATCCAGCATGCCTTCTCTCTTTAAAGTATCTTCCCACCATTGCTACACTCACACACCATCCCCAGGGCTCTGCCACAAGGAATAATTGTTGCCCTTTGAAGGTCTAAAGTGCAAAGCAAAATTATTGTGTAAAAGCAGTATGAAAATGTCTGTTAGAGTGGTTTAAAACTACTACACAAAATTGCAAAAGCATTTTTTCCCCCTAATAACAAGAGCAGAGATGGTTGTCACTGTCTCATATGCAACACTGGGCTCCTGGAGGGCTTTTGGAGTGCTGACCTAATCAAGCAATAAGCTAGCTAAGCAATCAGCTTGGTTTTGCTTCTCTTTCTGCTTCATATTAACACTTAGTGCTCATCAAACACCATTTGATGAGATAGTGAGAAACAGACATTGTAAGCAATCATTCCAATCTGGGACTTATGTCTCAAAGGAATTATTTCAGTCCAGAGATCCTGTCTGAAGTTGTCTGATTTCCATTGCCTGAGGATTTTGTTTCTTGGCAGGGAAAAGCAGAATATTCTCCTAGTAAGTGTGGTTACAGGTTCTGCAGGAGCTTCTTCCTTTGTGCATGCCCTCTAATATTTTCCTTGGAAGGGAATGTAAGAACCTGTCATGTCACATTAGGCTGAATTGTGTTAGAAATTGGGTGAGGTAACCTGAAGAGAAACCAAATGTGTCTTACTCCCTAGCCAAACCTTAAAGGAGATGTTCCCCAGGGCTCAGTGTTGGGGCTGAGCTCTGATCAATCTCTTTATCAATGATCTGGGTGAGGAGATGGAGTGC